>CM060896.1:65246544-65846544 GCA_030762935.1 Hymenopus coronatus
TTTTAAGGATATGTACATGGAATAAAGCATTATAATAATAAATATTATTATTATTATTATTATTATTAAATTACATATCAAGGGTGAAGTATGTAAGAAGATTGCCAATGACCTTTTTTTACTTTTCTCTCCTTTTTAATGAAATGGTTAATTATTTTATTGTCAAATCTAATATTGATAAAAAATGTGCCGAATAAGGACTCAAGTTACATACACTTATTCTAGAGATCCAGTGGTTTTATAGCCATTTCTAAAGTAGAAAAACTTGCCTTAGGTAGCAAGAACAATTCGATACTGATCAGGGCCTCGTAAGTATAAAGGTTACACCTTCCCTGTACTGTTATACGACGTTGTAAGTGTAATGTCAAGCACACGTGTAACTTGTAAACACCTGCACTCTAAATATTCATGATGCTATCGAAAGTATCCGCTAAAAGCAGCACACAACACTGGTTAGAATATAAACACACATCCAACAAGTGTGTTATTATAGGTTATTAAAGAGGGTGGAGCGAGAGAGAGGTGACTAATTATACGTAAGCAGGTTTGGCTGTCATAATCGAAAGTGTCGTTATTTAAAAAAAGAAAGAAAGAGAGAGAGAGAGAGAAAAAGGACAATTTGGTGTGTTCCATTCATATGACTTTCTCTGCCTATCCTGTAACAAAATTATCCTACAAACGCTTATTCTTCTATCAAATTCAGACTAATCAAGATAAAATTAGCAGAAATAATCTCTTAGTTCCTTATAAGTAGATATGAAATACGGTACTACACTAAGCCAAAGCGTTAGTCAGATCTTTTAAAAGCTGAAAAGCTGTTTGCTATGTGAATCAAATTCGGTTCTCTTTTGCCAGGGATAAAACAAAATAAAAGGGAATGTAAAATTCCCGTTTGATAGAGAACAATGTTTTAAAATTGAAACGAATAAATAAATAAATAGAAAAAAGTAAATGACAAATTGTGGTTTTAACGAGTTCTATATATTTCGTGAAATAAGTTTTTGTCAATCTCTTCGTTACCATTAACCTGTTATGCAAAGTCATCCAGAATAAAGAGGTCTTCAAAGGCTGTCTCTCGGTAATTCAAGACATACATTTTATTTGTCATGTAAATATTTTAATATGGGTACCTACATTGTTTTAATTAAAATCGTTAACCAGTTTTGAGAAAAACAAAATGAACATTTTTGCATGTAAAGGGAGTTTGGAGTGGAGGATTTTCTTGAAAAACGTCGTGCCGCAACCTTGGAAGTTGCTGATCTTAATTATCAAGTTTGATATTTAACTGACTTTTTCGTTTTCGAGTTATGTTGTTCACACACATACACACACACGTACGCAGACATATATAAAAATCTGATGCGCTCTATTCACACGACCTTCTCTATTTGTTCTGCAAACAAATCATTCTTACAAAAGATAATTTTATCTATATTAAGAAATTGTCTTGTACTCGTTTCCTTGTAAGTAGAAGGAAACGAGTAATAAGAAAATTGTTGTCAATGTATAGTATATTCCCGTATATTCCTTATAAGTGGAAGGAATATACGGGGATACACTAGTCTAAAGCGATAGTCAAATCTTTTAAAAACTGTCGCTATGAGATTGTCATTGAAATGTGGTTCTCTTTCCATGGCCAGGCGTAAAACAAAAGATATGAAACGGATGAGGACTTCCCATTTGAGAAAGGTTTAGGTATTTTAAAATTGAAATCAATAATAGGAACTATCTCGGAAATTTTAGCTCTAAAAAAAGTGCATGACATAAATTGTGTATTTTAACGAGATCTACATTTTTGTGAAGTAAGTTTCTGTCTATCTTTTTAGGGTTTACCAGTTATGTAAACGTCATTCAGAATGAAGACGACTTCCGGGGGTATTCACAAAAAATCAGAATATATGTGCATTTTGTGTCTTGTAAATATTTTAATGTACAACATTTGAATCAAAATCGTTGTAGCCATTTTTGAGAAAATCGAAAATTTCGAAAATAATTCCATGTAAAGTTTAATGCGGGGGAATTTTCCTGAAAATCTTCGTGTTGCTTCCTTGGAAGATCCTGAGCTTAACTACCAAGTTTGGTATTTAACAGATGTTTCGTTTTAAGTTATGTCGTCCACACACACATACACACACACACACACACACACAAACACACACACACACACACACACGGATCTGTTTGTAAACTTGCTTTTTTCGATCCAGAAGTCTTCAAAACATGTATTTCCGGTGTAATCTCAGTCACAACTAAAACTTGTATTTACAGTGAAATCTCGCTATAGAATTTTTGATATAACTCAATATCTTCGCTATTTATGTACAATATACTAAGCAGAAAAAGTAAAAACCACACAGTGTAGTTTTACTGTCGGTGTTGTATTTCGATATGGAATTTTTTTTTTACCCAGGAGCGCTTCCTATTATTAAGACGTCTAAGTATAAAAAAACAAAACAAACAACGCTGTAATTTCAAATTATGTATTTTTTATCAGCATTTATAAATGTATTTGTATTATACACTCGCACACACATGCACCATTATAGTGAGTGCTCTTACCCTGCTACCGCAAATCATTTTGTGCAAGAAATCTAATTAGACTATTCCAAAACAGAATATGCATGTAAACTCCGAAGAGTTGAATTATTCAAGTAAAATAAGTATTAATGGAAAGTATTAATTAATATTTAAGATGAATCTTATCGTCGCTGCTATGAGAATTCCAAAACTTCTAGAAATATGCTAAACAAAGGAAACTTTTGGAGAATCATAGTGCTACTTGGTAGATACATAAGCTTTTGTTTTATTACTCTGCGAATATTATATAAATGATCATAAGTGATAAACGTATTGATGTTAAAAGTTAGCGATACAAATAGTGCAATCTCCGAGAGCAAAGAAAGCATTTCAATAATTCTTTAAACACCAGTATAGAAAGAAATTAGTTTTAGTGCATTTCCGTCTCTGAATCCACGGCTACTTCAGATGTTTTTTTGTTCGCGAGGGTAGGACGTTCAGGAAAGGATGGCAGCATTAAACATTTTTTTATTTTTTTTTATTGTTTTATTTGTATAGCCCCCTTTAACTTCAGTGATCATGTCGGGGGCTTTGACTTGTGAAACAGCTCGTATTACTGTAGGTTAGAACATTAGGTTAATCATTATTGTATTACTAATACACACTAATACGCACATTCACTCTCACATTAATACTTCCAGACTCTGTGGGGGATAGGGAATAAATCTGGTTAAAGAAAAATTCCCCGCTCCAGCCGGGAATCGAACCCGGGACCTCCGGGTGAGAAGTCAGCTCGCTGACCACTCGACCACGGAGGCAGTCACGTTAAACATTATTATGACTCCTTCCTTGGTTTCAAAAGAAAATAAAAGGTAATCAAGTTTAGCTTAGTTCATTTCTGGTAAGGAAGCAAAGTAACATCCCTCTAAGTATTGCTAAATGAAAATAAAATCTACGAAAGGATAACTTGTTTACTGCCATAATATGCATTTCTTTCTCAAAACTTCTAGATGACTTCATCAAAACTTTGCATTAGATCCCAAACAAAAGATATCTATATCAGTCCGCTGTTGTATCCGGCGGAGGGCGATGGATTTTTTCGGGTGTAAATATCCTTAGCATGGCTTCCTTCGGAAGGGAAGTAAAGCCGTTGGTCCCGTATCGTAGATTTACGGCACGTAAAAGAATCTCAAGCCTGATAAGAGTGGCCTCTGAGCAAAATTAAGCGGTCTTTCACGCCCAGTATAGAATGGCCTCTGAGCAAAATTAAGCGGTCTTTCACGCCCACTATAGAATGGGACGCTGAGAATCACAGCAGTTAAAGAGCGTAAAACAAACAAACAAACAAACAAACAAACTCCATTTACTCCGCTGTTGTGAAATGGTGTGTTATTTATGGACGCTCTTTAACTGCTATGGTCTCAGCGTCCGCTGTTGTAAATGAATATAGTATCTCTTGAATATTTTGACATGAAAGAAAATTAGAATGATTATGGTATTTAATACAGGCAAAAAAGAGGTAATTTAGAATCAGAAAACATAAATCGATGGCGATATAACCCGCTTGTTTGAAATTGAACGTTTCCTTCCTTTGGCCGAAAGTAGTATGGCATACTATACCTCATTGAAATAGTTATAACTACATGCAATATTGGAATCCACTAGATAACTATTTTGTTCACTGAGGACACATTTAAATCGTAAGTTATTGGGGTAACACAGGAGGAAAAATTAAAGTCTAATTAATAGACTATAACTACATTAACTATTGCAATAGGCAGTGCTTTTCCTTTCCTTCTTTGTTAAGTTCATCAAAATGTGTAATGTTTAGTACGTACTATTGCATTATTAGCAGCGTAGTTAAACACGATGCATAAAATATTACAGTAAAGAGGAAAACAAAACTAATGAAAGAAGGTCGCGTTACAATATTTAAGATTTTCTTACCCCATGTTGTCTAATAAGGTTCTTACTTTGATCATCTATAGTAGGGGTCATCAACTGGAAGCCCTTTGAGAGAGCAGATTTGCTCGATACTCCTGCGAATCGCCTACTTGCACTACTTGCACTACGCGACCAACAGATAATTCTTTCAGTGCTGTGGCAGCATGTAAATTTTGCGTTTGAAGTACATAATACACTTTGTTTTTTGTTTTTTTTTGGCGCTGTATTCCTTTTTACCTCTTTTTTTTCTAGTTTCTAAATTTCCTTAGTTGACCTATTCGTTTTCCTTTTTACGTATACATACAGAATCACATTTACAAACGCAGAAACATCCATGCCCAAGGTGGGACTCGAACCCACGATCCGGGCGCCGCGAAGTACCAAAGCGAGACACTTTAGCGAGCGCGGCTACGGGGACCGGCAATTTTGTAGACTAATATGTAGGTTCATGATAGAAGAGTTATTGTTATTAAATCTGCATTGGTATTTATACCTCGTATATGAACATATAGGTACCCACATATATGCATAGGTTTGGCGGTAATTGGTAGTACAACATAAATTATTGAAAAAAGTATTATAATATTAATATAATAAAACAAGCTCTGACTTGGTAAACACCATTGTAATGCTAAAAGTGTGAAATTAATTTGTAACGAAAAACTTCCGCATTTATAGCAGTGCAGATGAACAGGTATCTTGGTAACTAATTGGGATCAAACACAATTTAAAATAAATATTCTCCTTGGTAACTGTCGTACTCATTTGCATGGTTGTATAATGACGATGCACATTGAATGTTCTGAGTGCAGAGCTTTGCCGAAAACTAAACATTTATTCCGCCACCTTCTGTAAATAAGAAAGATTCCTCGTAGGCAGCCATATACGTAGGTGCCGATGGCTTGCATGTTCGATTGCTGTATGTTCTCGATGTATTATACGAGAAAAAGAGACAATTTCTGTTGTCACTGCGTGCAAAAGCTCTTTTGCTCCGCCCAAAATAGATTGATATATTAAATATTTAATGTGTGCCGATAAACAAGAGAAGCGCTTTCTGTTCACTTATACGAATTTTTAAGAGAACATCCTCACAGACAGAGTGAGCGAAAGAGGGTAGGAGGGATTTGAGTGTTCTCGTAACTGAAAATATGTCGGAATTAAAAAAAAATTAAATTAGACTTCATGTACAAAAAGTATGTTCAACATTTAGCTTGGATTACATACTACGGCTTTTGCTCTCTGAACCTTTTCAACCTTCAACACCTTACTAAAATGCCCAAAAACACATGACCTGAAGACTTATTCATTTCCAATGATTTTTACTGTACTTTAATTTTTGGTACACTTTCGCGCATTAAACCTGTTCTATACGATATAACTCAATCTTATTTCAATACAAAGAGACAATAAACTATAAAATCAGGCATAAGATATTTTGTTCCACTTTTAAAATGCCTAAGATATGCATAATTTTATTCATTTGACCATTGAGGATAACTTATTGCAAAAATTACATTTAAATGTTTAAATGTTTTGAGACAACCAGAATAGTGAAAAAATTCTATATGCCAATTTTGTGTATTAGCATTTAAATAATATGACAGTATTTTTATTTTGCTAAAATTACTAATTCTACATCATGTGAAATACCTGACTAATTAAAATAATAAAAGTAAACTACAATTATTTTATCAATAAATTGAAGATATCTACATGAAATTCAAATCACCTATAATTGTGGTAGAGTAACATATGTCAGAATTTTGAAAACATTTAAATAAAACCTCCAAACGTTTAGAAATTTCACCTGTGGGCATCCTTAACCGTGGAGAGCGAAGCGACTTTCTTTTCAATATGTTGAGCCAAGCTAATTTTAATATTCGATATCTGCTTGTTTACCTTTCAGTTCAAGGTAAACAAACATCGTAGGACCTAAACTAGTAAATAAGCTGTTACAGTCTAAACTGCCACCACAGCTACATTTTTTACCTTATCTAGAGCCTGTATGTACAATGTGCATAGAGATAGAAAAGATATTTACTCCACCCAAAAATTAGATATCAAGATTTCACCGGTAATACATGTTTGAGGCCCCCTGAATAAAAAAAAGAAGGTATTTTTTAGAAAAATGTCCGCACGCTTGTTGTGTGGACAATATAGCTTATAAACAAAAAGTCCGTAACTTTGTATTTAATTTCAGTATCTTCCAAGGATGCGAAACTAAGATTTGAAGAAAATCCCTCCCCCCAACCAGCAACCAGCATTTACTTGGAACATTTTCGAAAATTTATTTATTCATATATCGCTCTAACGACGTTTATTAAAATTACGTCTGTTTAAGAGGTTTTCATGTCTAAAGAAATGCATATTTTGAATTTTCTGGGAATATCTTCTGAAGATCTCTTCATTCTGGATCACTTTGCGTAACTCGTAAACCATAAAGGATATACAAAAACTTACTTTACAAAAAAAATATAGGTCTCGTAAAATACACAAATATGCCATATACATTTTTTATGTATAGTTAACCGTTTCCAAGCTATTCCTTGTTATTGGTTCAGTTTTGAAATACTCAAACTTTTCTGAAACGGTTTTACTCCTAGCCATGCAAAAAAGAACCGAATTTCAATTGTATCACATAGCAATAGGTTTTAAAAGATTTGACTATCGTGTTAGCCTAGTATATTCCGTTATTTCTCTTCTGCTTACAAGGAAGCAAGTAATAAGACAATTTTGCTAATGTAGATAAATGAAGTCTTTTAGAATAGTTTGTTTGTAAGACAGGTAGGGAAATTCATGTGAATGGAGCATACAAATTTTTTGTTCTTGAAGCATCTGTACTTTCAATATAAGGTGTGAAAATAAACTGAGTTTTGAGCGATAGTGGATGCCAAAACAAACGTTTATATGACCATTTTCCCACCTGTTTCCTGACCAACAAAACTGGTTTATCTTAACAGCTTTCTAAGAAATCGCTTCCTTTTACTTTAAAAAAATTTCATCTAAGTTGTCTAGACATACTACGTGTAGCGTGCTGAAATGTTTCTAAATTAAATTTTAGCCATAATTGAAGTACTATTTATGTGCTCTTTCTAAATTATGTTGAAGAATGCTTTGGAAAATGCAACAAAGAATGTAATTACACACATGCTTTTTGGGGCTTGTAATTTTCTATACGGAAAGTCAGAACTGGTTACTCCATATTGTAAACTATTTAAGTACAGAAAACATATTGGTACTCACATTACTTAATGACGATGAGATTCCTAAAAATGATTTAAAATTAGGCAGTAAGTATATCTGCCAACCTCAGGTTCAAATGTGCATGACAGAGCTGGACAATCGCCCAGAAAATGAGTGATGATGTGGTCAACATAATGCTTCCTCCAATATGGATTACCTTTCGTGATCTGCAGACTTATCTATCGTAGGTCTTCAAATCCATCATAATGCCGACTGAACAACGGCCATTTTTGATTTGTTCTTAAAATTTTGAATTTTGGGCTAAAATTCTCTTTTTGGGAGATGTTGCTTTATTAATAGCTATTGCATGAATATTGAAATTTGAGAGATTAAATTATTTTTATTTGGATTGTTTATTAAATGAAAATAAGATTTTTTTTTTATTATTTTCATTTATATATATATGATATGGACCTATGTACCCCATTGGTGAGTTCGAAGCCAAGGAATATACGCAGATTTCAAATCTAGAAAAATTAAAAAGTTGGCAAATATTTTATGATAATGTAAGTTTTTTCCTTTACATGCATTTTATGTGATAGTAACATTTTTCTCGCAGGAAGTTTTTGTGCTTATCACTTGTGGTTTCCTAAGTGTAGTAACATTCAACCAGAACGAAGAGGGCGTTTCAGGACGTTTAAGAAATTCCAGATATACAGTTTGATTTGTGTCAACATTAGGAATAGAACATTACGTTCTTAAAATGTTCGCGGCGTAAGAATTAAATTTGTTATTTGTTTCACTTTAGTATTTTGAGTCATGGTATTTAACGGAGCGCAAAACACGCATTTTTAGTCTTTTCTGTTCGAATTTCGTCTGCAGTATTGTTAGTAGTGTTTAACGCATTTTCTTACTAGTCTACCACGAGAGTTGGGGAGAGGAACTAAAGAGTTACGGAACAAGGGGGCAGGGTATCGGAAGTAAAGCCAGGTTATTAATTTTGCAATTGGGCATTCCCACCGTCTTTCCTTCACTCCCCTCGAATGCTATGTCAACACCATATCGTGGTTGAGCAGTACTTCACAGGAGCTGAACACTGGTGTTCCAGGCCTAAGTTTAGGGTACCTTCCCGGCATTTGCCAGTTAGGATGAAAAAAAAACAAACAAACAAAAACAAATCAGATCTTGCCCTTAGATTTCAGCTAGGTAAGCGGAAGAGAAAAAGTAAAAGCATCTGATGTATTTAAAAGAAATTATTTTAAATACACGATCACGTGTACGTCTAGTTAATTTAAGCTTACCAAAGATTCACTCAAGAAAAGATCTGCAAACATTCGCAAATGCATAATGACAATTTAAAAATTGGAAAAATTCGTCATGAAATATTGAAACAAGGAGAAATCTTTTGTAGAAAAAACATTCTAATTCACAATATTTTGGGATAAACACTATAAAGTTCGAAATTTCATACTCTCTGCTATGAAGTTGTATTTGTACTTGTAACATTAGACTCAACATCTGAAGTGATCTTTTTCGAATCACTGGAGCGAAAGAGAGTAGAGGGCTGCAGTTGATCAATAATATGCAGGTCTTTGTGAGATTGCGTCACACAAAAGTGCAGTATGCCAAATTTGCTGGACCGCTTCCAGATCTCACGGTGTTCAGTTTCTTGCCGCCAGCATCTCACCTTGAGCTGTACCTGGAATGTTGCTCATTGGTAAAGGCCCTATACCAGCGAGAGGTTAGAGGCCTCCAGGTTCCCAGGTCACAGTTTTTCTTGACGTTCTAAGGACCGGGTTTTGGGTTGAGAATTATCGACGGCCACGCCCATATTAGATAGATCGCTTACCTTTTAATGCAAAGCTACGGAAATTGGAATTAGTTAATAAGCAACTGAATTAGTTTATGAATTTTCTCAGGCTATTTGTTAATAGCTTTAATTCAAATAAATTAATAAATTCCATTATTTTTATTTTGGTTATATTATCGAACTACGAGACAACTTAAATATGATGTTTAATAATTGCACAATTATCTATTATTTTCTTAGCTATGTTACAAATTAATCATACCAAAGTATAATTTATCTACTTCTTGTAATTTTTGATACATATTTGCTGAAAATGCTTCCGAAATGCATTGAGGTGTAGGTACCCAAGAGTATACATAAGACTGGGACAACAGGGAAAGGTTTAAAAACAGGTCTCATCCGAACTAACTTTCAAAATGACTTGACAATTTTGAGAAATTTAAAGGAACGACAGCGAATATTTCTAACTTTTTACTGCTACAGAAAAGGTATTTTACAAAGGTACATTGCAGATTTTGAATGAGTTTTGTATTTTGTATAGTTTTCCAGATTTAGAACATAGCGGCCCAATTGCAGGCACTTAATATATGCATTTCGTATGTCATGCCAATATCTCAAATATGCACTGTTTTAATCAATTTCATTGTAGTCATTTTCGGGAATGGAAAGTGCGAACTACTTCTCTGAAGGTTTGAATGGGGTAGTAGAATTCCTCAAAAATCAACTTTTTGCATCCTTACGCGTAGGCAGCGAACAGTTTGATGTTTATTGGGCTCTCATTTTTTAATCAAGTTGCTGAAAGATTAGACAGATAGACTGTATGACTTATACATCCCTTCCGAAGAAACACGCACGGATCCATCCCACAAAATGCTACGTTTACATCCAAGAGTTCACTAATTGTTCAGTGAAATCTTGACATCGAATTTTTGGGTCGAACTAATACTCGCTCTTCGACAGGTAAGTGGTAGCAAAAATATGTATGACTTGTTAAATGAATACACACCCTCCTCGAGTCTTAATTGTTATTTCCATTCTTCTTTGTTTGTTGTTCATGGAGTTATGGATGCTGAATTGTTTATGTGTATCTCATAATTGGGGAAGAAACCGTATTTGGTGCTGCTTGTTACTTTTCAGGAGTGAAGCATATCACATGCATGTTCGAATGGATCGACATCAGGGAACTAGGCTGATAGCTGTACACCATCAATTCCCAGTGATAAGTCGTTGCTGTACCACGTTGGCTCTATGCGGTTGGCAGAGAAATATGTTTTCTCTGATGCCACGCTGAAATTGCTCCATAGTGCTGGCGGTATCATTTCAATAAACATATAACCTTTCGCAGTTCACAGATGCGGTTGTACGATCCTGCTACCAGAGATAGACTATTACAGCACCGTTTCTGAAAGATTTGTCAAGCTCTGCAAAATACGCAGGTATATCTCGACGATGACCTCATTTGATTCAAATTTTGTCCCGCGTGCTATTTCTTCATTTTTCGGAGTAAGGAAAAAAATCGCACAGAGCCAGGTTGGGCGCATATGGGAGGGGTGCAGCAGAAATTCATAACGTAATAAAATTCATGCAGATTGGCGGCGACAACTCTGGATGACGTGCTGATGCATTATTGTGGTGAAACAGCACTTTCTTCTTCTCTTTCTAAGTGGGACTGTCTCCTCCAATTTCCTGTCGAATTGGGCCGATAACTCATTGTAGTATTGTCCAAGTCTTTCTTTGTTCTAAGAAGTTAATGAGTATAACGCCCTTCGCATCCCCCCCCCAAAAAAAAATCCTTATTTCGCTTAAATATCTCCAAACACAGCTTGGAAGTTAATAGTCGTATTCGTTTGATTTTCGGTGTGAGCAATCGCAGGACCCATCGGGCGACAAATTTTCATCTCCAATTTATCACCCAAACATGAAAAATACAATACTACTTACATAATGTTCCCATCGACAAACCTACAGCCTCTATACCTTAGCAAACTTGCAGAATCAGAGAGAATCATAATGTGGACTTTTTTCAATAATTTCTTTGGTAACTAATCTGTTGGGTGTCTTAGGCACTCTTCATTAAAAGCGAATGTTCGATCACGTTGAAACTGGTCACAGATGGCGAAAGGTCCACATAAACAACAGGTAATTTAACTTTTGTTTGCCTGCTAAATCCAAACAAATCTATGAATCAACATCAAAAACTTGTTTTGACGACATATAACGAGTTACAGTAGTCGATGGCAACACCAACTTGCCTTAGCAACACTATCTGCGTATTTTGAAACACGCGTACTTATTGAACCGCCCTCGTAAAGTAGTATCGTGCATAAATTGGGATGAAAAATACAAAATTACCTACTTAATGTTTTAAATGCACGAAGTAAATTAGTGATATACCAAATTTACAGAACATTGTTTTTTTTTTTTTTTTCTGTAGAAAGTATTTATCCTCGCGTTTCTTAAGAGCAGTTTTCATACATAACCGTATTCCATTTTATGTAGATATTACGATATCGTATATTCAGTTTTATTAATACTGTAAAATGTATAATTTTTATAATACATATTTAACTGAGCTCATCCAACTGTATAATTGACACATATTTGAATACCGCGGAACTTATTAACCTAAAGAATTTTTTAGTTTTCACTTTGTCCCCGTTTCGCTTACATGTTCTATTTTAGGACCTAGATTGAATCTTGGGGTTTATGAAATAGATGTTACACTTAATCGATTTATTTTAGCGCTTATTTTTTAACTATCAATAATTTTAATTATTACTCCGAATTTGATTAGAATGTTACTAGGCTGATCGATTAGGATTAGTATTTTATTATTTAGTTGTAATCAAAATGTTAAATCATATAATATTGGGAAGTTAACTGCTTGTTGGTGCTTTCTTGACTGTGTGCATGCGAGCTCATCTAGTCCAGTCTTATAACTAAAGTCTATAATATGTGCTGTTTGCTTCCGGCGCACTTGTGTTTTCTGCAAAAATCTCCCCTGCATCTTTAAAACATGCCCGTCCTAGATGTCAAATTTAGTGATTTTTTTCTACTTTTGAATAATGCTCTTCACAGTGACATGCATCTCCGATAAATTCTCGATATCGAATGTGAGTGGATTGCATTATTTTCCTCTACTTTAGGTAAATGATAGAGATATGGCATGCAGTATTATCTTTTTGAGGTGCTCTAAACGTAGCATAAAAGTAAATGCAAGGAAGGATATTTCCGCGCGAGAGGTCAACTACGCAGTGGGAAAGAAAAGTCCGATGCCCTGAGGTAAATGAGATGCACAGTGCTCCGTCGTTTACTTTGAAGGACATCTTATGTCTAGAGGAAAGCAATGTCAGCGATATGTATGTATCATTTGCAATCGGCTATTCTCAGCCTCTGCCAATATGTAGAGTATACATATGATTACGTAAAGCCATCTGTGTTGTGATGATATTCTCGACATTCCTTATGCATTAGCATATGGCATTTGCATGTGCGGCCATGATATAGCTTAGGCGACAGGAAAGATTATATGGCAGCAACCAGTCGCACGTAATAGCTTATTTTGGCTACCGAGTTTGACAGCCACAGAATATTTATAGGTTCAAGCTTACTCATCCACAATTTTGGTTTGTATTATACTGTAGGAGAATTATTTAAATACACTGTACAGGAACTCAAGTTGGTCGGTAATTTCTGAATGATTTCTTCAACTCAAGGGTACACTTGTGAAACCCACTCAGCTGCTCAGATTAGAAGCTCAGCTTGAGAGATTTACACCCGCTCTGTCATTATTTCAATACCCTATCATCAACAATGCCATCATCTCTCTTCAATTAGAAGTGACAGTATTCAACACCAGGATGCTCCATTTGATATGTAGCCGCATCATCACAACCCATTTTGGGATTGGCTTCCTCAATAATGGTTTCAATAATGGGGTACTATTTGGTAAGCAAGTCAACCGAGAAGCATGCATTTAGCAGGAAGGGTGGAGACAAAAATTGTAGTTTTGCAACCTTTACTATATTAGATGTTATTTAAATAACTAAATAAAAGCCATCAGAATGCAATGTGCTACCCTTTTTCTCGTTCACATGCTTATCAATTTTCTGCTGCCTTAAGCACTTTAAAAGCTGTGATTCTGGTTCATATTTCAATGAGATGCCATTATACTGGTTCCTTGTAACAGACAAGTGTATTGACGAAAGCTAATTTCACTCTTCAAAACTTACAATTATTGGTGTTGATAAATTAGTAACTTCAAGTGCTGAAAAAATTCCATGCACTTTCTGACACATTAATTGCTCATGATAATTAGAACAGATCTCCCAAACTGCAAAAATTACCCTTGGGAACATCAGATCCTATTGTAATCCACAGAAGAGGAAGGTCTGCTACCATTCATTCCTGCTGTCGGGTGCGGCTGTTGACAAGGTTAACAGTTGCACCTTGTGACTTCCGTCCGTTACGATGGCTGCAGCGGAAATCTCTTTTTTTGTTGTGACCAACATAAAAATGAGGTTACAAAAATAAGCCGCAGTAATGTCACTTTATACAGTAGGTCGTAATTGTTTTCCGGTGTTATGAAAGTGGAATATGTACATATTGCATTGCGCAAGCATTCCAAAATGGGTGTTCTGTAACTATTGAATTTAATGTTAAAGCTTAGTGCAGGTGTATGTTCCATGCTTATAGGGGCGGTGAGTAAATTTAGCCAGGGGTTGTCTCAATCACGAATAAAGTTCATCTAACTTGGGAAAATTGACTTCTTTCTCTTCAATTGAAATGTTAATACTTCATGCACAAATTTATTTCTTCCTATTTTGTGTAATTCCCTTTTTGTACCCTTATTTTTTGTTACTTCGTTGATATTTGCTAAATACTTATCTCTTATCAAAAAGTGCACATTTCTAGTTTCGGCGGAGGTTAAGAATTAGTTCATCAACTTTGAAACGTCACAAAATACGTATCACCGCTTCGGCATTTACAATTTAATATAACGTTGCATATGACCATCTAAAGTCTAATCAACAGTACTTGTCTTGTCAATTAGATACCCAGATCATCATCGTCAGTGTTTAGGCCTTTCGACCTGTTCCGTCCTTTCAAAGAAACTGCTCTATCCACCTCTTAATGAGTCTTCCTTTCTCTCTTGTTCCTTTTGGATTCTATTCCAGGATCCTTTTAGAAATGGGAGATTTTGATTTTTGTGGGACATGATTATTTTCTCCAAATAATGATTGGTGCAAAAATAAAAGTAATAGCACTTCATTGTGAAGAGGAAAGGCAAATAAAAAAACGAAATCATTTTCGTCCCCTCTGAGCAACATGAAAGAAGTTTCCGCCAACAAAATGCTAGGTATCTTCAAGTATGGATAATATTGTCCTAACAATAAACTCGGATTTAAAACAATGAGAAAAAATATACAATAGGGTTGTTAGATAAACAACACTAAATTCAGATTTTGATGTGAAAGACGACAGAGCATTCACATTGAACCGAGCCTCGGCATGCCTCGGACAAACGAAGTAGAGCATCGATATTTGTGTGAATGGAAATGTTTAAATCCATGTTTGAAAGACAAAGAGAGGGTAACCCGAATGTTCTTGCTTTGTGTCTTTAGTTAAGAGAATTATTAACGTTGTGCAAATTAAGCAGCTGAACTACCTCCTGACACACGGTAAATTATTTGGTTCAATCAAAGGAAGCAATAAATTACGACCGGCATTGTTTTCTTGTGAATAAGATTGATATGGAGATTCGACATCTGACAGTTATAAATTTGGGCTATATTATTTAAGCTGATTGGTAAGTAAACCTTTATAATTTTCATTTGTTTGTGACAGTGATTTCAGTTTCTACTAAGTGAGGAAACGGTCCGTATGTTTATATGTCCGTTATGGCAACATATAAGAGCCTATATTCTCCAAACTCATAAGTTCCTTTCATCACATAACGTGCGTATCCTAGGTGTTACAAAAGAGTCCTTGTTGCCGTTACGCTTTCTTGTCATCGGCAGGTGTTTGTGCTTGCGGAAATGAGTTCACCATGATGACGTAACCCCCTGGCCTAAAGTCCCCTCACAAGGAACATGACGGACTTTCGTACCCCGTCGTGCTTCGTTACGTTTCAACCTTGGAGAGCAACTTGACAGTTCTGAGTAGCTGTGTATATATTTTCCTGTTGAAAATGAAAGTTGATTTCTAAGTGTTTTCTTGTTCATTAATTTGTAAACATAAACACGTTACCTATGTCAAAAATAGTTGCGGCAATATTTCTTAACGTACAGTCTGAAAATTATGGATTTATTTTAGTAATGGGAACATCTTTAGTTTTGTACATTTGTCGCAGGACAGGGTTCGTTCCCACTACTGGTACATGAATTCAGATCTCATAAAATAAAATTTATATGTGATGTTTCGGAGTGCTCAATTAAAATGATTATTGATATAAGCCAAATACAACTCTCAAGCATGCCGTATCGGTACTGTGTTCAGTGCGCATGGTGCTGAAAGTCACTGGTCTGTGCCGGCGGAATGTACACTACTTCACTCCGTGGCGTCCTGTAATCTGTAGTAGTGTTTTCATTAAAACATGAAGGATAGGATAGCAGAGAGGGAATGTTAAAAGCTGTTATACATGTTTTCATATTCCTCTTGTTTTTTGGTATTTGGTAAATTAAAGTTAAAACAACCAACAACAGGCTTTAGTGTTGCACATACAAATGATAGCATATACTTTCAATATTGTTTACTACAAGAACGAAACAGCACTTTTGTTAGTGAAAATTAGCACAACTTTGATTTTAAAATGTTGCACAAATATAAAATAGCAAAATAAAGCTTAATATACAGTGATAATATTTCAAAGAGAACTTCAAATTAAACGAATATAACTGTGTAATGAATTCATTTTCAAGAGCCGAATAACCAATATCATGCAATATATTAAAATGACGCGGAAGATTAAATAATGTCAGGACTTGCAATTTTATTTATTTATTATTTTTTGTGACAAAAAAAAATAACACCGCTACATTCCATGAAGAAGTACTCAGCTTCCCATTCAGGACTGAAATAGATTGTTGCCGCGGGCGCCCTTTGCTTTAACGAGTGTCCTTCCCAAATGTGGCATGAACGATTCCTTATTATTACATTGCATTTCTATGTTGAAAAGATTCTCTCTACAGAACATACGTAATTGGAGTTAGGTCATAGAAGTTAGGCAATAGATGCTAACATTGCACCTCTAGGGAAACTGTCGTGTATGGAGAGGGTTATAAAGCAACAGTAAAAGCAAAAATGTTGCACGCGTCGGAAATATGGGGGTAACAGACAAGGAGAAAAAATAGACGACATGCAGAATACTCTGTAAAGAGAATTTAGGGCTAGAGGAGTGATTCTAAAGAGGGTATTGAAATATTGGTAAATGTGTACAAAGAGTGAAGATAAGAACCTACTAAAATATATGAAATAGATCAAAGTAATTAAGAACAAATAGTGCTAGGGGGGGCAGCTAGAGGAAATCTTGGCAAAAATAGAAATGGGAGACATATAGAGAAAGCTGGAAGAAAAGGTATTCTGGAAGTCGGTGAGAGATAGGATAGGAGACTAGATAAACAGGAAATATCGGCTGAACTAAAAAAATAAAAAGTCACAAATAAGGAATCAATAAGACTCTATAGATATACGTAATTAAAAAGAGAGGGAAGGATTATTGTGAATTAGAACAGGAGCAATACTTTTGAAAGGGCTGAGACTATGAACTAAAATTTTGTATTTTATGCAGGGAGAAAGAGCCAGTATTTTACTTTCTCTAGCCCATATGCACAACGTATTTAGTGGATAGAGAACGTATTGCATTCCACCCAAAAATTCGATGTTGAGATGTCATCGGAAATTTGTTTTGAGGTCCCCTGAATCCGATTTTTTTTTTAGAAAAAGGTTTGTGTGTCTGTGGATAGAATAGCTCAAAAACGAAAAGTTCATTAAATACAAAACTAGGTATTTAAGTTTAGTATCTTCCAAGAATGAAACGCGAAGATTTTTTAGAAAATTACCCCACCTACAACTACCCTTTATTTGGAAATATTTGCAAAATTGTTTATTTTCTCAAAAATGGCTCTAACGATTTTGATTGAAATATTGAATATCAAGTATATTTATATCACAAATAATGAATAATAATTGTTTAGAATGGTTGAGCGGGAGGACAGAATGAACAAAAGAAATCAATTAGGACATTGGATGAGAAAGTACTTAAGAATAAGAGATACATCAAAAGAAGTAGTGGATGAAAAGAAGGATGAAGATACCAACTTAATAAAGCATATTACAGAAGTGATTCATGGGGATAAAAAGGCACAAAACCGAAGAATGTAGGAAGCTTCTTTTATCAGTAAAGGGCCTAGCAGAAAGCCGTGATTGACTAAACCTAAATCAGAACATATATGTATATGTATATGTTAATCCTTGTTTCTTATAAGCTTGCCCCGCTGTGACGTATTCATCGGCACTGCGTTGTTTGGCGAATGATATTGTGTGGCACCCAAGTATAGGCAATAAACCAATACAAACAATGTCATTATAAGCACGCATACTATCTATCGCTTTCCTGAGAAGTAGGTCAGAAACAAAGGACCCTCCTATATATTTCACGATAAGAATTGACTGCATTTCATATGCATTAACTCTCTTATGTAATATGTTTGATTCATATGATTATGAGAATGTACATTAAAGGGTATCCTAAACTGAAATTTCCAAATCTTGCATTTTTCAAGCAATCTTTTTGAAAATATTATTACATACTGCTGTGATACAATTATCCATAGGGTTTGAGTTTCATGCAGATATCTTTCGTCGTTTTGTATTTAAAAATAATTAAATGTTTTTATTATGCCAATTCATAAGAAGTGCACGATGGATAAATTACTTTTTTGGAAAACCAAAAATATTAGTACATTTGTTTCATGCATGTAAATAAAATTGGCATATAGAATTTTTGTTACTCTTCTGGTTGCTTCAGAAAACATGTTTAAACCTTTAAATAATATTATTTTACTAAAATTTATGTTTGTTATTATATTGATTGTGCAATATATGAGGTAATTTTCATTTGTAAAAAAATCATTTGCCAATTCTTTTTATTAATATTCTCTGAGTCTGTGATGAAAATTTGAAGTAGATAGGTCATAAACTGCATCATGTGGAGCAATTTGAAGTTTTGAAAACGCTGAAAAATAAATACACGAGAAAATAGGTTTCAAGGTTTAACATACTATTTAACACCGTTTGTTTGTAAGTCTTAGACTTTCATATTCTCATGCAGCAATTTTTAAACCATGAGTATCTGTCAACTCTCACGGATAGTTTACACACATTTCGAATGATATATAAAGCAAAGAAAAACTGCAAGTCGTTTGGTCCGAGTCAAGCTGCACTCTGCCGCCAAAACAGTCTCTATTTCACGGCCGGAAATATTCTGTGATTTAGGATGGGGAGGGCCTAGGTTAAATAATCGGTGGTACGGCATGCCTGAATGATGACGGGACAGGTAGAAGCGCCCGGTTTGAGATCTGTTTTGTAAATTTTGAAACATATTACTATTTTTTTATCAATTTTTCACCATGGTGAAAACGTTAAAATAACATACCCACTTACAGTCATCCATTTAAATCGTCACCGAATACGGTTTAAAGCGCGGCATGGTAATAAAAACAACAGGAAATTGAACTACAAGCATTACGTTATTTGATTAGGCAACTTTTTTTTTTTTTTTCGTTTTTGCACTTTTTGATCAATTTTCAGTTTAGAGTACCCTTAACAGATCTAATATATTAAGATAAATGATCATGTTAAATACGGAAGAGTTTGTATCACATAACACCGCATTCCACGACACCAGCCAATGAGACAGTTAAGTGATAAAGGGTAACGTAATGTGGAACATACCTTATAATGCAAATTTCCGCTTATGTTAGTAAGGGCGTGAGGCGAGACATGAACAATAATAGGAGAAATTGCTTTCCTTCTTTTCTGCAATGCCGAGAGGGTTAATAGAGCCAGCCTGGCTCAAATAACACAACCGTTGCAGCATTAAACAATTAATGCATTTCACATGAAAGTAATTGTTGGCACAAATCCATAGTTAAAGCGAAATCACTTTGCTTTAAAGCTAATTTTTTACGTATATAACATGTCATCAACAACATGTAGAGCGTGAGGGGGAGTGTTATGCTTTTAGGAATGTTTATATGTTTATTTTTGGTTGCGATTCAGCTTATCGCACAATGAGTTGGCAACAGTGAACATAATCAATATTACTGTAGCCACCACGTGTTTCTACAGCTCCTCTATCCCGCTCATTTCCCTATCATCTTCATTCTCATAACCAGCATCAGTATTGATAGTGTTTATTTACCTAAAGAATGCCGCATTAAAACTAGCGCTAGCGTACTTCATTCCTGCGTGAACAGAAACGTTATGACTTCTGCGTATACAAGTTGGCGCAACCTCTCCCACCATCAGCCCTCCAGATAGAGTTGCCTCTATACAAATTAAATGTTTTGCTCAGTTTTGCTCTTCTCTCGCTTCACGATCTCTGGATACTAAAAGATAGCTGTAGTGCCTAAAAATGCATTCAGGCGATACCGGCTTCCCCGCATGGCTTGCGGGCATCCCCGATAACGAAGGAGCACCTCCAACAGCTGCTACGCCTAAGCTCCTTACAATCCTTCAAGAGTTGCTTGGATATAAAAAATTTAACAACCCCAAAAATAACCGTCGAGGAGCAAAACTTGCCTCCTCCTGTCACTCCACAACCTCACAATCACCTGCCATCCTGTAAACCCCACATTCCCGTCATAACGTGGTTAAGTACTGTAAAGAATAGAAACACGTCTAAAACACCATCGGGCTGCCCTCAGCCTGCCGTCTGCACGTTGCGTTACGTTAAAATGCATATACCTATACTTTGCAGTGCAACGTATATGTGTGGAAATAAGAATGTTATTCGGGCCGTGTAACAAGCTGCCTGCCATCTGCACGTTGCGTTACGTTAAAATGCATATACCTATACTTTGCAGTGCAACGTATATGTGTGGAACTAAGAATGTTATTCGGGTCGTATAACAAGCTTTGTTATGGCAGCGCTGTAAAAGATAAATCAGCAGCGACTGTGCTTCAGGACAATTTTTTACGCTGCAGCGGATCTCAGCAGCTCTTTTTTTATGACACTGCGCTCGGGTTAGATAGGGTTTAGGTGGGGAAAAGCTGAGTGGTAGCTGTAAGATTCTTAGCAAAAGAGATGGGAACATTTTCCCCAGGGGCGTTTAAGAGCGAGGATGCATGAAATTGTATATCACCGCTGCAAACCTTGTAAAGATCATGCTACGAGCAAATGTAATGTTTGCTTATACGTCTGTGACTATATTGGTGGCATGCAATGTTCACCTGGTTTATAGGTCAATGCATATGCTTCGCATTGGTCAAAGTAGGCCGTCTCGATATGAAATTACACTTTGATAGATTTTGAAGGCATTGCTGCAAAAGCGCTAGCACATGTTATATATGTCGCTCTCCGTGGTATGGTGGTTATTATGCGGAGGGTGATGGATTTTTTCGGACCCAAAAATCCTTAGTATGGCTTCCTTTGGAAGGGAAGTAAAGCAAAGCCGGTGCTCCCGTATAATATTTATGTGCACGGAAAAGAACCCAATACCTTGAAGAAAGGTTCCTGGGCAACATTTCCGCCATTTCGCGTCCGCAAATCGAGATTTCGTCCCACAGTGGAATTTGAGGGCGACGAGCTAATTCCTAGTCATCATGGCGCATAGCCATTCAAATACTAGGCACATAAAAATTCAAATCCGATCATAGAAACTTCGTAATGCTGCCCTTTTCTCCACCATACTACTACACAATAGTATACTCTCTCCCCCCCCTCTCTCTCTCTATATATATATATATAAACATTCCACATAGAAATTCAAATCCGATCATAGAAACATCGTATAGTATACTCTCTCTCTCTCTCTCTCTCTCTCTCTCTATATATATATATATATATATATATATATATATTAACATTTGTATTCAAATTGAAAATCGGAATTGTGGCTCTCATATTACATAGAGGAGCTCAAAATTGGAAATCTAGACATTTTAGGGGTATGGCATTTCAATACCATGAGCAACACCATAGTATTAAAAAAAAGTACCGGATTTTCCAAAAAAAAAAAATATTATTGTCTCCCATATTATATGAGAGTAATAATGCATTATGTTTTATATTGAATGCCCAATAAAATGAAAACTCAATTTGGGTTATATTTTATACTGTATGCAATATTGTCACACCCAGTGCTATTTCAAGGGACTTACTTTGCTGGGAGAGGTAGGATTAGGACAACTCACTTTGGGTGAACATAGAGGGACGCACCCTTATATGTAAAGTCCTATACAACAGGGGAAAACCTAATTAATTCAATAAAAATCTATGTATATGGGTAAACTAAGCTACTAAATTAAAGAAAACATTTCTAAATCAAATGACACTTTATAGCATTACTTTAGGTGTCTTCATGACACGAGGCCAAACTTGGCGTCCTAGTTGCACATGCTCTTTACAATATGAAACATAATGAATTATTGCTCTCTATAATAGGGGTGCCCAAAATTTGGGAAATCTGGTATTCTTAAGATTATGGTGTTCATGGGATTGAATTATCATAATGTGAAAATTCATATATTGCTTAAAATTTAGTCTGTTTTATGGAATGTGAGATCAATAAATTAAATTATAACATTGAATACAATATAAAATGAAATAATATGTATATATTTATAAAATAATATATTCTACAAAGTTGGGTTAAAGTAACCCATTAAGGGCTAAATTAGCACCAATTTGTGGTAAAAGATTCAATGTTGTATTAATAATACTTCCGGGCTATAATTAATCAGATAATGTTCCTAAATGAGAGTTGACTGAAATATTCAAATTTGAAATTAATTTAACAAAAAAAGTGTGCAGAATAAATGACATTACTTCGGTTGAGATCTTTTTTTTTTCACCGCTGGTGCAAAAAGTAGTCAAACTGATAAAAATCATACCAATATTAGGAAAGCTATGCCACTTTTTAACCCCTTACATACCTTATCAGGAATGCATTACATCAACATTCTCAAACCGACAGGCTAAACTTATTTTGCCACGCATGTCAATCCAGTCAGCGATTGTGTTCATATTGAACTTGCAGTCTAGTATCAAGATAATTTTGAGCGGGGGTGTAGTGTTATAAGGAGAGGAGTTATTGTAATCGTTATAAACTTATAGCAATGAAAATAGTGTTGGTTGGCTTAGAAACTTGTTTCTAAATTAAGGTGCAATGGAGTTTTATAAACACTGGATAGAGAGAGAATTATTAAACCTAAATTGGGTTAAAATATTACCTGACCTGATGCTTTAGCAATTCGACTTACTGTCAATATAATAATTGCTGTCATTTAATAGTATTATGAATGAAATACTGGTAGAACGATAGAAATATGCCCTTTACCTTTATCAATTATTATTATTACGCAAATTCTCCTTTTAGTTTTAAAAATTGCTGAGAAAGTTAAGTTGTAAGGATTGGAATACATTTTAATTATAATATGGTTATAATGGTCATAAAGATTTATTATTAAAGGTATATTAAATTAAATTATTATTAAAATCATTATTAAAGGGTATAGAGATTAATAATGGAGTTACAAAAAATAATAGACTTTAAATACTGAATATACTCGTAGAGGGCAGAATTGGGATCAGGGGTGTACTGGTTACAATTACATCTAGCCGTAGGATACCAGTATTTTAAACTTTTTTCCTTTAATATCGTTTTATTGTACTCTTTAAACCCAGAAGTGTTAGTTTTAAAAACAATTATACTTAACAGCCGGATACCAGCTGTTGTTGATTTTATTATATTCCAGTAGATAGTAGCTACATTAAATAAAACATTACAATTTCATGTAAAAATAAAAATTATTTTTTATAAATATATTCAAAGATAGTAATTATCAATTAAGATGCTTTGAGGTGAAATTTATATTATTTTGAGGTATTATATAATGCAGTGTGATTGTTGTGAAATTAAAAATATAAACTCTTGTAATTTTAGGATGCAATTTAAAATATTCTTTGCAATCGACAATTTTTTTTTTCTATTTGATCATTTTGTTGTATGTTAATGTAGAAAATCATGAATGAAAAAATCATTGGAGGTATACATTTTACTATTTTGATATCAAGACAATACGTACCTACACGTGATATGTAACAGTTATAATGACTACAAAATAAAGAGGTAGAAAGTAACTGTTGCTTTCAGGAACACACACACATATGGTGCTTAAGCCCGCTTTTACCACATACGACACCGTAAACGATGATACTGATGATACATGGAATGAAGATGGAGCACCGGTGGAATGCGATGAGGGAGAAACCGGATAACTCGGAGAAAACCCGCCTTGTTTCGCTTTGCCCACCACAAATCTCATACGGTTGCCTGGGATCGAACTCGTGTCGCTTTGGTGAGGGGTAAGTGATCTAACCAGTCGGCCTCGGCGCGGCCTTATATATGAATGTCTATATATTAATATATATTAATTTATAATTATAGATATATAATTATATAGAGAGAGGGGAGGGGAGACGGAGGGAGGGGGATATGGAGGGAGGGGATAGAGAGGGGAAGGAGAGAAGGAGATTGAGGGGGAGAGGGAGGGAGAGAGGGGGATAGAGAGGGAGAAAGGGAGAGAGAGACTATACCCCTGGGAGGCACGGATGAAGAGAAAGAGCCATAAACAGACAGGCCTTATGAGTACGATAGGAGGAACAACATTGTCTTGCATTACGACCTTTGCATATCTATTGCACTCTTATTTTAATCAACCCAGAATTCTGATGTTCATCATGAACTGAAGTAGACTTTGGATCGTGATGTTTGAAAACTCCTCCAATTGGAAATTAGCTTCCCAATAAGAGGGTTCTTTGATGAGCAAGTGATAGGCACTCACGATACAATGCGCGCCATTTCGTGGACTGGTTTTGAGGTAAAGCGAGGGCAGGAGAGAAAGAGAGATGTCCGCCTGTCTTTTCTTACTCTTGACAACCAAAGAAAGTTTCTTTCTTTCTTTGAAGCTCTCAGCCATTATAGTGGATGGGCTATCATGTTTACCGCGAATTAGCTGATTTATTAAACAAAACTGCGAAGTGTATATGCGTGAACTTTGGGATCTTCAGACCAAATGACACCTTAGCATTGAAACCACTGTAGTCAGGGTGAAATTTTTTTTTTTTTTTTTTTTTTTTTTTCGAGTGGAGGAAAAATCTACCTTATAGACTACCCGGGCACGTCCGGAGTGTCGGGTTCTGCCACGTGGCCCTACCGACTAAAAAACCTCCACCGGTGCTGGAGTGGATAGGGAGAAGGATTTCTGCGGTACCGCTGTTGCACCCGCGTAGTACTGGTGGTATTAACTGGCCCGCTGTGCGGCCGCCAGAGGAGATATTGGGTGCCGGCAGGCAGGCTTGGCCTAGACCCAGCCTGCCCCCTGGCGAATTTCAGGAGATTGTGAAGTAGAATTTTAGGAGCAGGATATTTGGACGAGTGGGAGGGATATCGTGCTACCTAAGTCTGCTAGGTCTTAGTGGGTGCTGCTACGCTGGCGCTGCGTCTCTGAAACAAACTAACTTATTGTTAATTGTCTGTCCTAAAACTACAATCGCTTATTATTATAAGGTAATAGTTGAGGTCTGCCATTGGCTCCGTCTGTGAGTATTTACTAAGTTTAGAGTTATAATTATGCTTAGCTTTTGTGTGGGTTCCGCCTATGTAGGCTTCATCTGTGTGATATTTATACAAGTGTTGTTACCTATTTTACGAGTAATACTATTACATATACTGTTACATATATACATGAGTTATTCTGTTCAACCTGAGGCATCGTTAGAGTGTGTTAGAAAGTATATGATATTATTCGTCCTAGTCATACTCCATTTTCTGGGCGTTGTCGTATAGAGTGCGCACATGGCTGGCTGCCTGCCTATCATATTACAGGTGCGGACCCGTGCCACTCGCGGGGGGGCCCTCTTCCCCCGGGACCGCCTTGGCTGGGTAAGCTCAAGGGCTTAGAGGGCTGCTGAAAAGGAAGATTAATAATGAGTGTGGATGTGTGTGTGTTTGTTGTGAGTGAGAGGCAGGAACTGGAAGGATTGTCGCAGTCACTGCCCTACGCTGTACCAGATCTAGATTTTATACCCTAATCAGGGTGTCCAGGTATTCTTGTATGTTGATTTCAGGCTCTCCTATTCCGATGGTTCTGTCAAAGACTGCCAGTGGGCGGGGGTGCTTATCGTGCTCGGTGTCGTAATTTCCTAGGTTTTGGATGAGCTCGTTGTGGTTATTGTTTTTGCGTTTATAAAGGTTGAATGCCAAGTGTTTTATGTAGGTCTCGATGGAGCAGATTTTGAGCTCCTCATGCTCCTCGTGGTTGGTGCTACTGCTGGTAGTTTAGCTATAATGCGCAGTATACGGTTTTGCATTGTTTGTAGCCGTTTGATGTGTGTTTTGGCCGCATATCCCCATACGGGTGCGGCGTATGTTAATATTGGGCGAATCAAGGTTTTATATAGTGTTAGCCCCATGCTAAGTTTGAGGCCGCTATTTAAATTTATTATCGGATAAAGTTTGTTAAGTTGACCGTTAGCTTTTGCTCGTACCATGTTTATGTGTTGTTTCCACGTGAGGCATTCGTCCATCCTTACCCCTAAGTAAGTGACTGAGCTCCCCCACTCAATAGGCTCTTGCCTGTACGTAAGCGGTGGGAGGGCATGCCTTCTTTGCCTATGCAAGTGGCGCTTCGTGAAAACTATTGCTTGGCATTTTCTGGCGTTAATTTTTACCCTCCATTTTGTAAGCCACGGCTCCAGTTCGTTTAGAGCATTCTGGAGTCTTAGGTGAATGATCCGTGGTTGGGTTGACTGTGTTACGAGTGCTGTATCATCGGCGTAGATGTATTTTTCTACCCGGATAAGTGGAGGGAGGTCGTTTATGTAGATGTTAAACAGCACAGGCCCTAGGATACTTCCTTGGGGTACGCCTGCTTGGATAGGACGGAGGGATGACTCCGCCTCCCCTACTGCTGTTTTGAAGGTCCTACCTTTCAGGTAATCTGCAATTAAGGTGATCATTGAGTCTTGCACTCCGTACGTGCTTAGTTTTCGTATGAGGCCCGCGTGCCATACCTTGTCAAAGGCGCGTTCTATATCAAGTAGAACTGCTCCTGTTGAGCGGTTGGTGTTAAAACCCCTCGTAATATTTTCGGTTAGTCGCAATAGTTGGTGAGTGGTGGAGTGTTTGGATATAAATCCAAACTGTTCCTTGGTCAATAGGTTATTCTTGATTATAAATGTGTTAAGTCGTTTGTGTATAATTTTCTCCAAGAGTTTACTCATCGTGTTTAGAAGGCTGATAGGCCTATAGCTGGTGGGCTGAGAGAGATCTTTGTGTTGCTTAGGGAAAAGCAAAATTTTTGCTTCTTTCCACTGAAGGGGAAATCTTCCGTGTTCTAAGGTATAATTAAATATTTCCGCAAGCAATTTTATTGCCTTCATCGGCAAGTGTTTGAGCACAACGTTCGGGATTTTGTCCGGTCCCGGTGCTTTGCGGTTGGGAAGGTGCATAATTAGCCATTTAATTTCCCCGGCATTCGTTTTTCTTGTTTTATTGTGCGTTTGTGCTGTTCGCAAGGAGAGTGCCAACCTTTCCGTGTCCACCGCGAAGTTTTGGTCGCAGGGATGAGCGTTTGGATGGAAGGTATTTTCCAGCGCGTCTGCAAATGCTTCCGCTTTATCCTCGGGCGTCTCCTTTATTTGGCCTTCAATGCGGAGAGGTGGGATATTTGTGGCTGTCCGCGTGAGGCATTTCGCAATCCTCCAAACCGATTGGGTCTGTGGGTCCAAGTTTTCCAGGGTATTGTTCCACTGGTTGCGTGTATATTCTGCGATGTGGGTACTGGCCCTGATTCTTTGCTCTTCGTATTGGTTTCGATGGATTAAGTTTCGGCTGCGTTGCCATTTCCGTCGGGCATTATTCCGTTCTTTAACTGTTTGCCTGACGTCTTGCGGAAATTGCACCCTGACATTTCTAGTACACCTTTTTATGGGGACGTGTTGCTCTATGGCGTGGTGTATCGCGTTTGTAATTTGTGTCACCGCTAGCTCCTGTGTCTCATGCGTCGTGACCGCTGCGGTGTTTATTTGAGCGTCAATGGCCTCTTCGAAGGTGGGCCAGTCTGCCAGTCTGTAATTTGGTCTAGTCTGTTCTGGCCGAAAGGATACTGGGGCAGCAACTTCCAGTATTACTGGCAGATGATCGGACGTGAGGTCATTTATAACTGTGTTCCGTGTATCGTGAGTTATACCTTTTAGTAACGCAATATCCAGAATATCTGGTAGATGTTGTTGTATTCGCGGGATATATGTGGGTTCTTCTGGTCCTGTTATTAGTGTATTGGAATGATTTATATATGCCAGAAGTTTGTTACCTGCCACATTGGCAGTCCTGCAGTTCCACAGGAAGTGCTTGGCGTTAAAGTCCCCTGCGGCTATGACTTTGACGTCCATTCTCATAAGGGCGTCTACGTCCTCCGTGTCTATGTCACCGGGCTGGTTATATGCCGCAATCATTGTGACAGTCGTGTTGTGCAATTGCACATTGACCGCTGTCGCTTCAAGTCTGTTTAGTTGCGGGACTTGTTTTTGGTAGTGTGTTAGGGAGCTCTGTATTGCTATAGCCGTTCCCCCGCCTCTGCGATTTCTATCGTTACGGTAAATGTTGTATCCAGGGATTGTAAACCTATCTCCTGTACCCAGATGGGTTTCATTGAGTAGAGCTACTTGGATTGAGTTCCTAGTAAGGAAATCTGTGAGTTCTTTGCGTTTCCTTCGGAGGTTATTGCAGTTCCAGTATAGAATGTTAACTGTTGTTGCGAGAGCCATTTCTAGATGCTGGTTGTGAGTATGTGCAGATATCTGGCGACATAGTTGAATAGGTAAAGTGCGTCGAATTTGGGATCGGAGATTGATTGTAGGAGCCACTTAGTGTGTTCTTTGAAGGCTTCCCAGCCTACAGCAGGTGAGACTCCCATACTGTTCAGGAGTTCACTCAGGGCCACGCCATTGTAAAATGCTTCCCGGACGGTGAGTGCCGTTACATTGAATGCGCTACATTCATGTAGGTGTGGGGGAGGTTGGTGTGTTTCTGTTTGTGTCTGAATTGGTGTGTCAGTGTGTGTGTGTGGTGTACCTATTTCTACTGGGGTGCACTCTTGATTAGCTGGAGACAAGTCGGGCACTACCCGTCTTACTTCAGCTGTAGAAGGGGTCTGGTTGGGGGCTGGTCTGTTTCTTCCGCGGCGGTCCTGTACGTACCATTGCCCTTCTGTGTTGTTGGGAGCAGCAACCTGGTTCTGGCGATGTTCTCGGTGGGGTCGGGGGGCCCTATTTTGCTGCTCCCTCGGTCGTGGCCCGTTCAGTGCGGCCTGGTAACTGGGGCAACCGCGCCAAGTTGCTCCATGTCCTGTGGCATTACACAGGGCGCACCTACGTTCCTCCAGGGGAACCCTGCAGCTAAAAGAGGGGTGTTGGCCTGTACATTTGGCGCAGGTTTCGTGGGGTGCCTGACACTCTTTGTGCGTGTGCCACAGCATCTGGCAACGCTTGCATTGTTTGGGCTCCTCTGCGGTCCTGTACTCTTCTACTCTAACTCTAAAGTGAGCCAGGTATTTGAGGCCTCTAATGCGCCTATTCTCTGTGGTGTCCTCCAGTTCCACAAGGAACATGGGGAGGGGGGCTCTATCCCTAGTCCTTCTGCGCATTTGCACAGCTCTGATGGCCTCAAATTGTTGGTCTGCCAGTGCCTGCTTTATGTGTGCTCCGGAGAACTCGGCGTACAGTCCTTTTATTACATATCTAATGGTCCTATTTTCTGGGTGTGGGAGAAGATAATACTGTACCCTTTCATTCCTGAGGTGCTCAACAAATTTGTTATAGTCCTTCAGGCAGAACATCTTTATCGCGTAGTCTCCGGAGCGGTGGGCGGTGTGTATCCTATACCTGTGTGTGGGTGTGTATTTTGTGTCAAAGGATTGTGTGAGTGTGTGTATTCGTGTGTACTGGCTTTTGTTAACAAACACAGGTGCGAGATCCACCCTGTAGTCTGTGAATGTGTTGGTGTTTGGGTTAGGTGTAGTCATAACCGCGCCTGCATAGCTCTCCGGTATCGGTGAGTGTGCTTGAGGTAGAGGAGAGGGTCTCATGTCATTCACGTCCGCATCATGTGAGGGCGCCTGTGGAGCGTTGGGAGGTGACGCTTGCGCTGTTGGTGTGAGCATGAGGATGTGTGACTGCTGAGTGGGTGATGGTGCAGTGCGTGATTTATGAGAGGGTGATTGATGAGCGGCTTGTGGATGAGTCTGTGGTGTGGGTGAGGGTGGCGTGAGTGTGGGTGATTCATGAGAGGGTGATTTGTGAGTGGCTTGTGGTTTAGTGGATGATGTGAGTGTGAGTGATTTATGTGAGGGTGATTTGTGAGTGGCTTGTGGCTGAGTGGATGATGTGAGTGTGGGTGGCTCTTGAGTGGGTGATGTGAGTGTGGGTGATTCATGAGAGGGTGATTTGTGAGTGGCTTGTGGCTGAGTGGATGATGTGAGTGTGGGTGACTCCTGAGTGGGTGATGTGAGTGTGGGTGATTCATGAGAGGGTGACTTGTGAGTGGGTTGTGTCTGAGCGGATGATGTGAGTGTGGGTGACTCCTGAGTGGGTGATGTGAGTGTGGGTGATTCATGAGAGGATGATTGGTGAGCGGCTTGTGGCTGAGTGGATGAACTGTGTGTGAGTGAGTCATGAGTGGGTGAGGAGTGTGTAGATGATTTGTGAGTGGGTGACTTATGAGTATGAGCAGGTGCAGTTGGCGCGGAAGCGGGTAGTGTGGTACGTGAGGTGCATTGCTTGCGCGCCGATGAGCGTGTCCGGCATGAGGTGGTGGATGATCGCTCTGTCATAATCAGTTCCTTGGCTACTACAGGCCTTTTGGTGGTTGACAGGGATGAAGGGGATAGCTTCTGCGGGTGATCGCTTCGGCCTACCTTCGTCATGATGCAGGTGGTGAATGATAGTGAAGAGTCAAGTGTGTATGAAAAGAACTTAGTTTAGGGCTAGCTACAAGAAGAAGGAAGAGAGAAGAGTTTTTAAAGCCTAGTTATTCTGCTGCTGAGCCACTGACTGGAGTTGGGCTACCGCTCTTTTTGTGTCTGGCTTCAGCAAGCAGCTCCTATCTTAATGCTAGGGGGCCAGATGGGTACTTAAATACTAATAGAATAGAGGAAAATAGAGAAAGAAAAAGAGAAAGAGCAGCTAGAGGGCGCTGAAAAGCGCGAGAAACAGAGGACCTGCCCTAAGGCGCCTTGGTTCCAGTCGTATGACTGTTGGCTGCGGCCTTGTTTCTCTACCCTGCTATACTGTTTATGTAGAACTGCTAGTCCAGCCTGAGCTTCTTCGCAGGAACGCCGGAGCTGTCACGGAGAAGATGCCGGGCGATGAGAGCTCGCTCGCCGGGTCGGTTTTGAGCGGAGTGCGCCGGTTCTTGTGAAAGCGGAACGCGGCTACCCGCCTTCGTAGATCTCCGCTGGTCTTCGCTGGGCCTCGGTTTTCGGTGAAATTGCGCGAAATCCAACAAGTTAGACTAAGAAGCCGAGCGCCCAAGAAAACGTGCGCGCATAGTAGTAGATGGACAACTGTCTCATCTATCTGTTTACACCGTTTACAGGCAGGATTTACTTGCTGCCCCATTCTGGGTAGGTGGCCCTAACGAACGGTGCTCTGTAAAGAGACCTGCTTAAGTCCAATCTCCGAATGACACCTTGGAATACCTGAACCCTAGAGAAGAATTCCAGTACTTCTCGTGTTCTCTGAGCAAACATTCCCTGATAGCACCTTAACCAGTCCTGATGACCGCTCCGGAACTGGTTCGGGTCCAATAAAAAGTTGTGCAGCTCTCCCCTTAGCAGTGTCATTTGCCTTTTCACTGCCCAGAATCCCCATATATATCGGTACCCACTTCAGTTGACTTGAATTGTGGGGAGATAGTGCCATGGGAGGCACTCGGCATTCTAAGACCCACCTGAACATAATCAATTGGTAATCGAGGGCCTTCAGGCCTCCCTGACTGAAAGCAAAAGAACCCGTCTATTCCTATAGCATCTTCTTACATTCTTGCAAGCTACAAGCTAAATAGCAAATATATATGCCTGAAAACATATCTGCTCAAGCTAAATAATAGCTTGGTGCTATTGCCATAAAGTCAAGCCCCTGTCCCAGATTCGGTTTTAGAACCACCAGTACGCCTGATTGGCCCTTCATTTTCATCAGGTTTACCTAACCTGTGCTTCTCATTCACTGCGCTTAAGAAAACAATATAATTTTTTCAAACTAGCCTTTAGCTTCATAATGTAGATCCTCATACTGAATAACCACGGTGGTTTGAGGTAATTTATGTACCCAATCTAGGGGATAACCTATGGAATGGCTCAAAGCCCCTGTCGTTCTCATTGACCCTGTAACTGTAATGCAAGACACCCTTTGCAACTTGCTTAGTTTATTTTTGCACTGCCTTAAACCCTTATCTAATGCAATGCAGCATAAGAGGAAAGATGTCTAACTATTGTGGGGCACGCGTGCGTGTACACACACACACACACACACACACACACACACACACAGAGTACGTTTCTTGGGTTTTAGGTCCAAGGCTTTTACAGATCCAAAAGACGCTGTAAACTTGGCAACTAAATGACCTAAATGACCTTTGCAAGGCAGTTTATTGTATAAAAGAAGGTATGTGGTATAATTTTCCCAAACTTTGGTTCTGTCGCACCACATCTCAACTACCCTGAGTGCAGATTGAAACATCTCGGCAACAGTGTAAGGAAATTTCCCTCTGATGATGATAATAGCAATATCTCCGCAAATCCAATACTGAGCAAACCGGCATCCCTGAGTTCACGCAATAGTCCATCAACAGCCAGATTCCAAAGTATGGGTGAGAGGACTCCTCCCTGCAGGCAGGCAGAAGAGCTTAGGGTCAGCTCCCTCTTGGTTAATATTAAATTTATTCAGCTACAAAAATCGATGCTAAATCATGCTCGTTAAGTCTTTTCATTATTATTTCACAAGAAGTCTTATCAAAAGCAACTTCTATGTTGAGAAATGCACCATTTGCAACTTTTTAGATGCCAACGACTTCTACATAGCAGCCACTACATGATGCAGTGTTGTTTCTGGTAATTTTCCGGACTGACAGGCGTGTGGTTTCTGTGTGGTGCGACATTGCCTACTACATTTTCCCTGAATTGTCTATCAACTAATTTCTAATCATTTAATAAGACAGGAAGAGAGACTTATTGGTCGACATGCCTTCCCCTTAGCATACCTAGGATGCTCAGGTTTGGTTATAAACGTCACTCGAGATTGCCTCCATGCCAGTGAACACGATAGCCCAAAAACGAAAAGTCGGTAAAATACCAAACTTGGTATATAAGTTTAGTAGTAACTTCCAATGATTTGATACGAAGATTTTGAGAAAAGTCCTCCTACCCCAAACTACCCTTTACATTGAATAAAAACGTAAATTTTGATTTTCTCAAAATTAGCTCTAACGATTTTGATTAAAATACCGTATATTAAAGATATATACACGAGATAAAATGTATATCTTGAATTTTCTGGGAAAAGCCTCTTTATCCGGGATGAATTTTGTTGGATTTTGCATAACTAATAAACCGTAAGAGATAGACAAAATATGTAGATGTTGTTAAAACACTCAATTTATGCCATATTTTTTTCGTAGAGTTCACTTTTTTATTCTTGTTATTTGTTTCAGATTTAAAATACTTAAACTTCTCACATACGGGAATTTGTTAACTACTGGCAATGCAAAGAAACGGATTTCATCCACATGGCAACTAGCTTTTCAAAGATTTGACTATCGTTTTAGCATAGCGAATTCCACGATTTCCCTTCTACTTACAAGAAAAATTTTCTGTTAATTTAATTTCGATTAGCATGAAGTAGATAGAAGACTCAGCTTTTTAACAATAATTTGTTACAGAAATGTAGAGAGTCTGTGAATGAGACACGTCAATTTTTTTTTTTTTTTTTTTTAATTCTACTCAGTAAAAAGACTAAGCAAGTTGCTTTTTTGAAAGCAGGTTCAGTGTCTTGTGATGTCAATGTAAGTGCGATCAGTTGTAAAAACTTTAAATCGAAAAATAACAACCTTGATGTACAAAATGCAATATGCTGCAGATCTGCAACTATGTAGACAACTATTTGTTTACGTCCTGCCAATTTGCGCGTCAATCCTAAAGTACCTCAAAATAACGTCTGAGCTCACCTCTTCTCGTGCTCATTAACAGAACCAGTACACCTGAGAACTCGTCGCGAAAGAAGAAGAAGGAGAAGAAGAAGAAGAAGAAGAAGGGGAAAAGACTAAGGTATTCACTCTGTTTTTCTCATCTCCCACAATTCATTAGATTGCTTTATGATAGTGATGAATTAATGGCTGAGGTGCTTGGTGTAGCTCTGTGGCCTTGCGCAATAGTTTAATGGACTTACTGCCTGAATTAAGTTCCCCTGGCAGGTTTCTTTCATTTACATACAGAAAGAAACTGGCCCTCTTTTCTTCGTTTTCTATTCCAAATCTCGAACCCTTTGTTATAACGATGATTCCGCAGATTTAGAGGCCATGTTTGGAAACGACAGCAGTTGAAGACAAAATACGTTTCACATTCAAACCTTCAGCTGTTTATGCTTCATAGGATAATTCCCACAGCAAAACGCTCGCCTGTGTTAAAAGAGACCCAGGAAAAAGCAACCATAAGGACACACGGGTTAAGATCCTATTTTACGGAGTATGAGCACTGCGCAACATTGTGGATATCTTCCTAAATATTTCAGAAAGCATTATTTGATCTATATAAGGAGGAGATTATTCATGTTTTGCTTAAAATTGTTGGTGTATAAGAAACACAGTAGAAGATATTTTAGAGTTGCTTTTTGTCCCTTCAAATATATGACGAAGCAGCTACTTGTATATAATTTATACATGGATTATAGCGCCCTTAAATATTTTTCTTGGAAATGATTTCAGTTGCATTATCCAGACTTTTTTGTGCCTGATCTTCGAACCATAAAGATGATTTCTCGCTAAAAAGTAACCAATTAAGTTGAAAGCTAACTTGAAAAAATATGATGTGTTTCATTCACATGACTTTCTCTTCCTCTCTGTAACAAATTATTTTTAAAAAGCTTATTTTTATATGTACTTTATGCCAATAAAATTAACCGTTAACAGAAATGGTTTTATTACGTAGTTCCTTATAAGGCGAAGGGAAACAAGGGAATGCACTAGGCTAAAGTGATAGTCAAATCTTTTAAACTTTTTATGTGATTGAAATTCGGTTCTTTGCCATGGGCAGGAGTTGACAAATTTCCGAATGAGAAAAGTTTAATTAACTTAAAATTGTAACCAATTACAGGATTATCTCAGAAACGGATAACTCCACAAAAAATATATGACATAAACTGTGTGTTTTAACGAGATCTATATTGTTTAGTGGTACGTTTTTGTCCATCTCTTACGGTTTACCACTTATACAAAGTCATCAGAATGAAGAGGACTTATGAGGCCCAGAAAATTAAAAATGTGTATTTTATTTGTCATATAAGTATCTATAATATACGGTATTTTAATTAAAATCGTTAGTTATTTTTGAGAAAACCAGAAGTTTTTCAAAAATTTTTCCATGTAAAGGGTAGCTTAATGCAGGGGGGTTCTTGAAAATCTTCGTGTCATAACCTTGGAAGATGCTGAATTTAAAAATCAAGTTTGGTATTTAACAGACTTTTCAGTTTTGAACTATTGAAGATAAAACGTGTATTTACAGCGAAATCTCGGTATCACTATTTTGGAATACTATACCTTTCTATGCATGTACTCACTCAGTAGAGAAAGTAAAAATATAACTAGTGGGACAAGATAGGAAGAAAAAAAGTAATAAATACACAGTTTCTATTCTTTCACTAATTTCAGATTTAGTTAAATGCCTGATAATATAAAAATATGCACAATATTGTATGGAAAATGTTAATCATATTAAAGGAGCTGAAATATTTGAAAGCAAATACATAAAATACTGAAAAAGCATAACATAACCATTGTGATAAGCCGTAAGAGCTCCCCTCCCCCCCCACCCCTCTACTCACGGTCAACAGTCGCAAGGCTAATTGGCAGCAGCTCTTCAATTATTTTCTCCTTTCAACCTTTGACTAAAGAAGGATTCATATTTTGAGCTGCCATGAGGTACAAGCAATAAATTGAACGTAGATATGCTAGCCACTATTTATATTTTGAGCCTTGGTAATACTGATTGCTGTAGGTGCCATCTGGAGTTTCCACTGGAAAGTTTGATATTGTTACCTTAACCTACTTCAGATATTTTGTCAATAGAGCATTGTTTGTGCTGTTTACAGTCTCAGTCAAAATAAAGAATTAACTCGTGAAAATGTTCTTTTAATGACTTATTACAATTTTCGATGTGGATTATCAAGACAAGGGAGCATTGCTTAACTCAGTATACTATATTTGGCGATGAAGCTCCATCCATTGTCAATGTGAAACGCTGGTATAAGGAGTTTAATAGCTCATTGACGAAATTCGTAACGTCGTCCAAAATCAGTTGTTTGCCAGTAAACATTGATGCTGTGCAATATCGTCATGCCACATACTATGAGATAGAGGCAACCATAGGCATTAGTTCCACCAGTATACATAAAATGTTGCATGATCATTTAGCGGTGAAAAAGGTTTGCTCTCCTTTCATCCCATATAATATAACACAATCTCAAAAGGAAGGCTTGTGTCGATTGGACACACAAATGGTCATGAAATACAATGGTGGGGCTTCAAAAAACGTATATAGGATTGTAACAGGTGACGAATCATGGATCTATGCACACGACCGGAATGTAAATAGCAGTCGACTGTATGGGTGTTTCAAGATGAACCAAAACCAACAAAAGTTGTTCGTACTCGAGGTACTTCAAAACAAATGGTCGCCTGCTTTGTTTTTCTCTTTTTTTATCAGTAAAAAAAAAGGATAATGTATCAGAAAAACAAATGATCATGTGGCAACAGTTCTTTTAGAGGAACGTAAAACGGTCAATTCTAAATGGCACACAACCATTTGTTTGCTGGAAGTCTTCGGTGAAATAAGGAAAACAAACAGGTGCTGTCGGATCGTTCTTTATCAAGACAATGAGCGCTTACACATCTCGTCTAGCAACCGACTATTTGAACACTCAAAAAATCAAATTGATGACTCGTCCGCCTTACAGTCCTGATTTGGCACCCAATGACTTCTTTTTGTTTTCGAATATCAAGAATATCAAGAACAAAATGCAGGGACAACGATTTTTGTCGGCACAAGAAGCGGTTGATGTGTTCAAAACCATGTTTTGGAGATGTCTCAAGCATATTGGAAAATATCTGATGTGTACCATTCACAAGACTTTCTCTATATCGCTGCAACAAATTATTCTTAATAAGCTTATACTTCTATTAGTTTCTTCCTTGTAAGTAGAAGCGAAATAAGGGAGTACCATAGCCTAAAGTGATAGTCAAAAACTGGTTGCTATGCCACTGAAATTCCTTTGTTTGTATAGACAGCTGTTGACAAATTCCTGTATGAGAAAATTATAAGTTTTTCATAGCAGAAACCAAAAACATGGAATGTTTAAAAAACGATGAACTCCACGAAAAAAATGTATATAACATAAATTGTGTTTTAACGTGCTCTACATTATATGTGTGGTAAGTTTATCGCCATCTATTGCGGTTTAGCAGTTGTGCAACATTCCGTAAAATTAATCCAGAATAAAGTAGTCTTCAGAGACTATTCCCAGAAAATTCAAGATATACATTTTATTTATCAGGTAAATGTCTTTAATATAGATATTTTAATCAAAATCGTTAGAGCCATTTTTTAGAAAATCGAAATTTTCGAAAAAAGTTCCATGTAAAGGGTAGTTTGGGGTGGGGGATTTTTCTCAAAATCTTCGTGTCGTATCCCTGGAAGATACTAAACTTAATACCAAGTTTGGTATTTTACCGACTTTTCGTTTTTGAGTTATCGTGTTTACAGACACACAGACACACACACACGCACGCACACGGACCTTTTTGTGAAAATGCTTTTTTTTTGGGTTTTGGGGACCCTAAAACATATATTTCCGGTGAAATCTCGGTATCGAATTTTTGGTGGAGTGCAATACCTTCTTTATACACTATGTACATAGTACGTGTAGAGAAAGTAAAAATGCTAAACAAATGGTTCGAACGCATACAAGAGTGTATTGAAGGAAAATATTTCAAGAAACAATAAAGCAATTTTCAATGATAAATTACTGTTTTATTCGTAGGTGCCCCTCGTAAGATACTTGCATATCCCAAAATGCTGTGATAAGTAAAAAGCGAGTGTATATGAATGAGAGGAGGACAGTATAACTCAAAAATCAAAAGTTTGAGTAGTCCACCTTGTTGAAGTGCAAGTATCAAATATTCACCTCCAAAAATATTTATAATGAAGTTTTTTATAATTTGTATTTCCTCCGAAAATGTTTCTAAGATTTCGATTATGTGAAATAAATACTTTTTTGCAATAACCCTTTGTGATCTGTAGTTCGGTAATAATCCGGTATTATAATCAGTACACTTTGAAGTGTGAAATGGTAATTTTTACTTTCTCTACACGTACTATGTACATAGTGTATAGAGAAGGTATTGCACTCCACCCAAAAATTGGATACCGATATTTCACCGTAAATATATGTTTTAGGGTCCCCTATATCCAAAAAAACATTTTCATAAAAAGGTCAGCGCGCGCGCACGCGCGCGTGTGTTGGTATGTCCGTGTTTCTGTGAACGCAATAACTCAAAAACGTAAAATCGGTAAAATACCAAGCTTGGTATTTAAGTTTGGTATCTTCCAGAGATGCAACACGAAGATTTTGATAAAAATCCCCCACCCCAAACTACCCTTTACATGGCATTTTTTTCGAAAATTTTGATTTTCTCAAAAATGGCTCTAACGACTTTGATTAAAATATCGTATATTAAAGACATTTACCTGACCAATAAAATGTATATCTTAAATTTTCTGGGAATAGCCTCTGAAGTTTACTTTATTCTGGATGAAATTTACGGAATTTTACATAACTGTTAAACCGTAAGAGATAGATAAAAACTTACTACACAAAAAATGTAGAGCACGTTAAAATGCACCATGTATGTTATATACAATTTTTTTTTCGTGGAGTTGATCGTTTTTTAGATTTTTTTTTTTTCCAGCTTTAAAAAACAAACTTTTCTCATATGGAATTTGTAACTCCTGTCCACACAGACAAAGGAACTTCAGTCACATAGTAACCAGCTTTTGACTATCACTATAATCTTATTTCGCTTTTACTTTCAAGGGAGCTAGTAATAAGACTATTTCTATTAATTTGTTCTCGATTAGCATGAAGTAAATAGAAGCACAAGCTTTCGAACAGTAATTTGTTGCAGAGATATAGAGAAAGTCATGTGAATGGAACACATCAGATTTTGTTATCAACAAACGGTATGCAATAAAATATTGACCGCTTTTAAGCACTTTACCATTTCTCAAGTTTTATATTGCCTGAGTATTGGCTGGTCCTTTAGCTACAGTGGAAAACAACACTGTCTACTATGCGAGAGGTTTGGGGTTCGATTTCTGGCTAGGAATTTTTCTCTAACCAGAATATTTCCTATCCTACCCAGACTCTGGACATATGAATGAGAGTGTGAAAATCTGTGAGAGAAAACTTAAAGATAATAACCCAAAGATACAAACAGTTAAATTAAGCTGAGTTTTATTTATGGACGCCCTTTAACTACCGTAGTTCTCAGCGCCCATTCAACATTGGCCGTGAATGACGCTTAATTTTGCCCAGAGGCCTCTCTAGGCTTTTACGTGCTAAATCTACGACACGGGATCACCGGCTTTAATTCTCTTCCGAAGGCAGACGGGCTAAGAATGTTTACATCTAAAGAAATCCATCGCCCTCCACCTGGTTTGAACTCGAGGCTAGAATGTTAACCCTACACCACGGAGAACGACATACAAACAGTAAAGAGTGAATATCATTGCATGGACAATTATTTCAAAGGCAATGCCGCCAATATAACCTGATGTTAAAGGCGACATATAAATAGAACCTCAAAAACTAACGAATGCTAAACATATTTATCATTTATAACATAGATAAAACACAAGCTTTTGTATTTTTTAGAAAAAACTATTAATTTAATTATTTATTTGCTAACGACGCTGTCAGTTGGCAGGTGCATGTCAACGCCGGTTCATGTCGATGTGCCGAAATTTTACCCCGGAAGAGTTCTTTCATATGCCAGTAAACTGCTGATATGGAGCTGTGCTTTTAAACTCACTTAAAAATAATCAACCTGTGCCGGGTTTGAATCCGCAAGCTTGGGATCAGATGGCCAGTGCTTAACAAACTGAGCCACCCAGACCAACTTAGAAAAGCTACGGGAGAAAGTTTGTTTTTATGTTAGAATTTTGGAAAATGTAAGATTATACTTGGTAATGCGAAAGTTGTGTTTTTAACGAAATTTCCTTATACTATACATATATTTATTTGTATATATATATATATATATATATATATATATATATATATCCTGGAAAGTTTACTTTATTAGCTGTTTGTCGTTTTGCGCAAACTAAAGAAGCATATTTTTGGTGTCGTGCATAACGGCAAAACGGCTATACAACATTGCGTTCCTACAGCGGAAACATGACGTCATGCACGAATTTTCAGCACAACTTCGACAGCAGTGCCAACCCGAGAAACCAGTTTGAGTAGATACTTAGTTTCAAAACATACTCGTAAATAAGATAAAAACTACACTCATTCCCTCACGACTTCTTCCAAAACAAATTAATTAATAACAGGATGCTACGTGCCCTATAAACTTACAGCACGGTATAAAGTCATTCATGGGATGCATGCACTCAAAACATTTATTCCTTCGTGCTTTCAGCTAACTGAAGAGACGTGCAATTGAGAACTCAACGAAACAAGCGAGTGTTGAAAATAAACGATTTTCATTTCGTTACGCTTTTTAGCATGCAAAGCTGAAGTTCATAGATATCCCTAATTCGTTTGAAAGCGGGCTTTAGCAATACTTCAGGATTTTTACTTACTCTAGCATACATGTACCAACAAGGCAAATGAAATCTATAGAAGGTATTGTATATCACCCATAAATTCGATGTCGAGATTTCATTTCTATACACTATGCACATAGTGCGTGTAGAGAAATTAATTAGCAGAAATGTTGAAAGTAGAATCGAAATATGGGAGTACCATAGGTTAAAGTGATAGTCAAAAGCTGGTTGCTATGTGACTAATATTCTTTTGTGAGGACAGGAGTTGACAAATTCCTGTATGAGAAAAGTTTAAGTTTTTCAAAGCTGAAACCAAAAATAAGGAATATCTAAAAATCTGATGTGTACCATTCACATGACTTTTCTATATCCCTGCAACAATTTTTTTTTTAACGCCCTTTAACTTGGTTTGGTCATATCGGACTACTGCAACAAATTATTCTTAAAAAGCTTATACTTCTATTTACTTTATGCTAATCAGAAAAAATTAGCAGAAATAGTCTTATTACTGTAAGTAGAAGCGAAATAAGGAACTACCATAGGTTAAAGTGATAGTCAAAAGCTGGTTGCTATGTCAATGAAGTTCCTTTATTTATATGGATCGGAGTTGACAAGTTCCTGTATGAGAAAAATATAAGTTTTTCATTGCAGAAACCAAAAATAAGGAATGTCTCAAAAAACGACGAACTCCACGAAAAAAATGTATATAACATAAATTGTGTGTTTTAACGTGCTCTACATTTTTCGTGCAGTAAGCGTTTGTCCATCTCTTACGGTTTAGCAGTTATTCAAAATTCCGTAAAATTCATCCAGAATAAACTACTCTTCAGAGGCTATTTCTAGAAAATTTAAGATATACATTTTATTTGTCAGGCAAATATGTTTAATATACGAAATTGTAATCAAAATCGTTAGAGCCATTTTTGAGGAAATCAAAATTTTCGAAAAAAAGTTCCATGTAAGGGTTAGTTGGGGTAGGGGGATTTTTCTCAAAATCTTCGTGTCGCATCCCTGGAAGATACTAAACTTATATACCAAGTTTGGTATTTTACCGATTTTTCGTTTTGGAGTTATCGTGTTCACAGACACACGGACACACACACACAGACACACACACACACACACACACACACACACACACACGGACACACACACATGGACCTTTTTGTGAAAATGCTTTTTTTTTTTTTTTTTATATTGGGTACCCTAAAACATATATTTCCGGTGAAATCTCGATATCGAATTTTTGGGTGGAGGCAATACCTTCTCTATACACTATGTACATAATGCGTATAGAGAAAATAAAAAAACGATCAACTCCACGAAAAAAAATGTATATAACATAAATTGTTTGTTTTAAGGTGCTCTTCATTTTTTGTGCAGTAAGTTATTATCTATCTCTCCAACGGTTTAGCAGTTATGCAAAAATCCGTAAATTTCATCCAATAAAGTAAGCATCTGTTCCCAGAAAATTGAAGATATACATTTTATTTGTCAGGTAAATATCTTTAATATACGATGTTTTAATCAAAGTCGTTGAGCCATTTTTGAGAAAATCAACATTTTCGAAAAAAGTTCTATGAAAAGGGTAGTTTGGGGTGGGGGGATTTTTCTCAAAATCTTCGTGTCGCATCCCTGGAAGATACTAAACTTAAATACCAAGTTTGGTGTCTTACCGACTTTTCGTTTTTGAGTTATCGTGTTCACAGACACACACGGACCTTTTTCTGAAAATACTTATTTTGGATACAGGAAACCCTAAAACATATATTTCCGGTGAAATCTCGGCATCGAATTTTTGGGTGAAGTGCAATACCTTCTCTATACACTATGTACATAATACGTATAGAGAAAGTAAAAATCGGCTCAGGAATGTAGACATAGAACAGAATTAGGGGAAGAAAACATTGTAGAAGAAATGAAAAAGTATCAGGTCTAAAGACCTAATCCACGTTACGGAATAATAATAATAATAATAATAATAATAATAATAATAATAATAATAATTATTATTATTATTATTATTATTATTATTATTATTATTATTATTTGCGCCTTTACATTAACTTCTCCGGCATGTGTCCTTTGAACTAATCTTAAGAGTTGAGGGACTGCTTTTGTAAGTTTGGGAATTGCCCAAACAGTAAAACCATATTCCTATTGGCTATTCTTTGCATTGGTACATAGCGTCCTGTTTCTGTGGCCAATCAACATCAATATAGTATATTACTTAAGGAGATCCTACATCTTGAAAATCTACGCTATTCTTGTAACATCGCTTTCTACTTTTCTAAAATATGACAAAAGCACTATCAACGCTTCTATTTTTAGGCTCAAAGTTTCTTTTATATACAAATATAATATCTGCATGTTTTCATCCCTTTATTGTCCGGTATTTCTGTGACAGCTTTCACATCACATATAACACTTTCAGTTTTGGCATAAGTATATATCCTGCTTTCTCCGGGTTCTCCGGTTTCCTCTGCCAACACGTTCACCGGTGCTCCATCTTCATTAGATGTATTATCAGTGTCGTCGCCTGCTGTGCCATAGAGTAAAAGCAGGCGCTAAACACTGTCAGAGAGAGAGAGAGAGTGAGAGAGAGAGAGAGAGAGAGAGAGAGAGAGAGAGAGAGAGAGAGAGAGTGCGTGTGCGTGTCCAGGATGGTAATTAGTCAATGCCTGGTATGAGCGCGAGGAAGAATTTGATATATGACCAGACCAGAGCAGTTGGCAGGCTGAGGGCAGCCCAAGGTATGTTAGACGTGTCCCTGTTCTCGGAGAGAACTTAACCACGTACTGACGGGATTGTAGGGTTTGCAGGATGGCGGGTGAGAGTTGGAGTTGTGGAGTGACAGGAGAAGGTACGTATTGCTCCTCGACGGTTGCCAATTATGGTGCAATGGCCCTTGTGCACCGCCGGTGTGAAGTTTATTCAAAAAATGTTTACTTTGAGGTTTTAATTTTGATATCCAAGCAACTCTTGAAGGATTGTAAGGAGCTTAGCCGTAACAGCTGTTGAAGGTGCTCCTTCGTTACCGGGGATGCCCGCAAGCCATGCGGGGAAGCCGGTATCGTTTGAAGCGGCGGTTTGTGGGATTGTAATCCCCAAGAGACCTAAAGAGGGCGCTCCGATGGAATGGTAACCCTTCGTTGAATTTTGTTGCCCGACGCCAAATCTCGTCCTCCAGGTATGGTAGACCAGAGGCTTTGTGCAGGAGTCTCGTAGGAAAGCCACGAGGCACAGAATAGATAGCCCGGAGTCATCTATTCTGTACCCGCTGAAGCATGGAGTCTGCCGCCATGCCCCAAATCTCACAGGCGTAGATTAACAAGGGGACTATGAGAGCCCTCAAAAGGCGCAACTTAAGGGGAACCGGCATCGTGGACTTCAGCATCGGGTATAAGGAGGCCGTAGCCCCGAAAGCGATAGTGAACTCTTTTAAAGCTGTTCGCCCTGTGGTGGTTTTTACTCTTTGCTTGACCGGCTAGGAGCAAGACAAACCAATAATGACATTTCCTTGTAAATACAAAGGAATAAGGGAAGCGGATAGCGATTTAATGCTATAATTTTATCTACATTACTGGAACTTCAAATATGTTTGAGTTTAGATGCTTGTAAATCTGCAATAAAGGTATTTATGTAAACATTTATCTGGAATTAACTTGAAGCGTTTAGAAGAATACACTTTTATAAGAATAGTTTGTTGCAGAAAGTAATGCTAGGTAACACAGATTGTTTTTATTGTTATGATATTTTAATTTAATTGATGTTTATTTAACGTTTCACTCGGTATTATAGACTTCCATCCAGTTGGAGTTCTTTATTCTTGGAGATGTTCGGGAGGAGAACTCTGGGATACGAGGGGCACTGAGTTGTACATAATGTTTGACAGCAACGTGAGAATTAACTTGCCTCGCCCAGAGTACCACGCCCTCTTGGTCGCTTCCTGAACGTGTTCACCTCATATATGTTTCTGTCGAGGGTGGAGCAATCCTCTACATTTCACTCACTAATTAATATTTTAATAACATCTTTCATCTCCTCCGTTCGCGTGTTGATATGTCCGCTTCATCTTCTTAAACAGACGTCAGTGTCTTTGAAGGAGGATACATTTATTAATAGTTTTCCCCAAACGTGACAAAACCGAAATAAACACCAAATTATTGTATTGCAAGGGAACGTAGGTACCATTTATTTAGTTCGTCTTATTATTCTTGAGGTATGGATCAGTATAATGTCCTGAAGCAGATTAATTCGGAATTGCCCCATCTACCAGCTATATACACATAATAACTACTTCAGTTCAGTGTTAAGAAAAGTCCCTTTATTATATATACTGGAAGCTAGCTATGTTTAAATTCTAATTATTTAAATAACAATAATCCAGAACTTCTCATTCGATCATAATAAAGATATCATGTGTTTAATTTATAGCTGGGCCATGGATCGAGTACGAGTGCGTAGTTCGCTTTCACTGCAATGACCTCGATATCTTCCCGCAGAGTACCTATTTGCGGCGAATGGCCCGCTTAAGGGTACGTTTATTAGCCGTGATATACTGTGTTAAATGCTGCCTTTAGTTTGGGCTGTAAAGGCAAGAGTCAGTTCATGGCGGATCTCAAAAACAATAATTTATTCAATGCAATTGTGTTGTGTGCGAATTACATTAGATTATTCTTAATACCGAAGAAATCATGCAGGAACAAATAAGTTATGTGAGATGCATACGTAAAAATCTAATGTGTTCAATTCACACGACATTCTCTGCCCACTCGGCAACGAATTATTCTTACAAAAACTTATTCTTCTATCAGCTTTATGCTAATCGAGATTAACGTTAACGAGATTTTGTTGTTACTTTTTTACCTATTTTTAGTAAGTAAAAGGGAGATAAGGGAATATACTAGACTAAATCGAATATTTTAAAAGCTGCCGCTATGAAATTCCTTTTGCCTGGCCAGGAGTAAAACAAAAGAGATATGGAACGAGTGTTGCCTTCCTTCTGGTTGAGAATAGTATGTTTTAAAATTGAAACCAATAACCTGAATGTCTCGAAAATGATTAACCCCATAAAAATAATAATAAAAAAGGACATAAATTGTATTTTTAACGAAATCTACATTTTTGTGATGCAAGAGTTTGTCTTTATCTCAGAGTTATGCAAAAGTAAATAAATTGAAATTGATTTTTATTTATGGACGTTCTTTAACTGCTGCTTGCCTAGTAGTTTCTCAGTATTTTCATTTTGTAGTGTCCTGAGAGTTTTAATTATTTAAGCGTCTTCTGTAATAATGTTTAAATGTCAACGTTCAGGTAAGAGCAACAATTACTTATTGATGTTTACTTTTTTTGCTACGTGTAGTAAGTAGGGGAAATATTATTATGTTCCTCTCTAAAATCCATTATGTCGGGATTTCACTGTAGTTATATATGTTTTTAGGTCCCCTGAATCAATGAGGCATTCTGTGTGCGCGTGTATGTATCTGTGAACAGAAAAACTCGAAAACTACCCTTTAGATGGAAAACTAATAGATGAAATATCCGATATTAGCCGTGGTATGACGGTTTTTACCTACAGCTATATACTATTTAGCAAACGAATTCAGAAAATAATTTCATTTTTGCTGAAAAAGTAAAAAATGTCTCCAGTCAAACATTTTCCTGTCCTCTTGCCTGTTCGTGCAGAAAAGTCTTTAGATTACATCCCTCCGTGCAATTTTTCAATCTTCTATTCCGTAAGGGCAGAACTACTGTCATAACTCCTAAAAGAAATGAATTGTTATTTAGGAAAATTATCTATCAATACAGCAGCTTCATTCGTAATTAAAAGACTCCGAATTAACTATCGGAACATTTTCCTACGCCTCAGTTCTGGGGTTTATGATGTCAACTCTCAGCATTTTTACTCTTAATCTTAAAATTTATAACTTCCGAATTTGGTCGAAACGGAGCAAAGGTGTAGAAACATAACGAACATGCATACACACCGACTTTTATAAATATAAAAATTTGAAACATTATTGTATTTCCTAAGCCGTGCACACTGTGCACTTGTGACGACGAGGAATGCTATGAATGGGTTAATAGTGATGCCACCTTCTAAATTATAACAATGTTATACTTATCACTTGCTATTATCACTTATTAAGAGTTTAGAACGGGCGGGTGGGGAGTATAATAGATAACGGGAGAAGCACGCATATATGCATGATCTGCGGCCCGACTATAAGGAATGTACATAACGCTTTCAAAAATTGGTTTCATATTCAAAATCTCGAAGGACTTGCTTGTTTTATATAAAACCCTTAGCCGAAGAAAATGTGTTAATAGTGATGCCACCTTCTAAATTATAACAATGTTATACTTATTTTAGAACATGCTATTATCACTTATTAAGAGTTTAGAACGGGCGGGTGGGGAGTATAATAGATAACGGGAGAAGCACGCATATATGCATGATCTGCGGCCCGACTATAAAGAATGTACATAACGCTTTCAAAAATTGGTTTCATATTCAAAATCTCGAAGGACTTGCTTGTTTTATATAAAACCCTTAGCCGAAGAAAGAATATGCTTAGATTGTATCGTCACCTCTCTATAAATGTTATAATAAACTGGAAAACATACAGAAAAGTTTTTGAGATAATGACATTAGACAGTTCATAATGAATTGATCTATAATCAGAATGTTCCATATAGTCAACTTTTAAATGAGTTCAACGTAATATCAATTTCCTATAATAGAGAAATTGGCGAACAATTACTGCTATAAATACATTTATAAATGACCACAATGTTTCAAATATGTATTAATGTTCAAAAAACAGCAACTACATAAAATCTCCCTGTTCTGAGGTGCTCTAAATGCGTGAACTATCACCAAAAATAAGCTGGATGATAGTTTTCTATAACAGTTTCAGAAACGGTTAAATTCAGGAATTAATTGGCATGTGATTCTCAATTTTATTATACATTTTATGATAATGGCACTCTGCTGTATTTAACAATGCTTTGTTTTTAGCTTAGTGTTTTCTTTTGTTTTAATTTACATTGTTAAATTGTATTTAAATTAGCTCATTTAATATTTGTGCAACTAATACTGTAATTGGATAATTGGAGTATTACTCTCCTGTGACATAAAGTAAATAAATAATATTCAAATCAGATCTCATTAAACGAAAACAGACCTGAGCAACAGTGGCAATTATTGCCTGTTGTAATGCATGTGGTCGTAGTAGAATGAAGATAATAGGTTCTAAAAGCATAGACTTTTAAAACATGAAAAGGAGGTATTAGTTGAACAAGTGGAGAGAACAGCTCTGTCAGCACCTAACGCACACCCATCCTTTGAATAAAACACGCAGTCCGAAGTTTATTTAAAATGGGTGCCTTTGTTTCCAATACAACAAGTGTTCCAGCTTGGTTGTGTGCCAAGAGCGAAGTACTCACGACTCACGGGTCTACCTGCTGCATGCAATATGGTCAGCGTTGAGGGTAAGTTGTCAAAGCAGAACAGGATGCGCAAGCGTTGACCATCGCCCAGCGCCTATAACGCTCCCTCTCCAGCCGGCTCCGAGGACTCTTACGTACTCTCAAGAGGTCTGGCGATCACAATTAGATCCTGAAAATATTAAAATATTCTCACATTTTAATTTTGTTTGCCGACTACTTGTAACAAGCAGAGAAGTATTGTATTCCACCAAAAATGCAAAACCCACCGATCGTAAAAGCAGTACGTGTTTATGTCTCTGTCTATCTGTGAATAGCAGTACTCAAATACAAAAAGTACGGTAACTACCTAATGTCATAATTGAGTCGGTGTAGCAATGACAGTCGAAAATTTTCCAGAGAATCCCCTCCAAACAATTTTTTTTTTTGCACAATAGTTAATAATTATTATCAGGATACTCGCACTAAGTACTTAGGAGGTTATGTAATGACCATTAAAGGTGTTCTCTGAAATTATGAGATGTACCGGTTGGTTGAACTTTAAAAACAAAATCAGCTGGAGGATTAAATGTTATATTCTTATTTGCAGGACATTCTGAACCAATATAAAAAAGAACTCATGTGTTTCATTCACATGAATTTCTTTACCTATTCTGCAAACAAACTGCTCTTACAAAATATTATTCTTCATCTGCATCATGTTAATTGGAGATATTAGCAGTAATGGTCTTATTACAATTGAGCTTCAGTTTTCTTTGCATTCCCAGGAGTAAAACAAAAGAGAGATGAAACGAATGACGACATCCTGTTTGAAAAAAGATTAAGAATCTTAAAATTGAAACAGCCAATGACAAGTTTATATCTCGTAAATGGTTAACTCCACGCGCGCGCAGTATGACATAAATTATAAATTGTGTGGAAGTTTTTGTCTATCTCTTACGGTTTACGGTTATGAAAAAGTCATTCACAATGGAGACGACTTCAAAGGTTATTCACAAGAAATTCAAAATATACATTTTATTTATCGTATAATTTTCTTTAATATAAGATAAGTTAATCAAAATCGTTTGAGACATTTTTGAGAAAATTCAGCATTTAGAAAAATCTTCTAATTAAAGGATAGTTTGGGATAGAGAATTTTCTTGAAAATCTTGTTTTGTATCCTGAGGAAATATGAAACTAAATATCAAGTTTGATATTTAAACGACTTTTCCGTTTTTGAACTATGTTGTTCACATACACACGATCTTTTTCTATTTATTTATTTATTTTTGATTCAAATAATATGCATTTTTATGACATCTCGGTATTGAAAGTTTGGAATACAATACCTTCTTTGTCTACTATATACATTATATGCACAAGGCAGAGAAGATAATAAGCTTTCGCAAGAATAGTTTGTAAAAGCTATATAAAATAATCAGTAATGGGTAGAGAAAATCATGTGATTGTGGCATTAACACACCAAGCCAACCCAACATCCCAAGAAGATTCCGACACATTTCAGGCTGCTGCTGTAAGCTTCAGACGAACCGTGGTATATGACGGCATATGAGTAATTAAAATGCTTCAGTGTCAGTCCATTGCCTGCACTACAGCTGGGCTTGAGGACATTAACGCCATCAAATCTGTGCGACACGAGTCGGTGTCGGAGTTGGAAAACGAGCAATATATTTCGATTCAGCGTGGGTCGATAGTGGCGGTGTTAGGGGAAGCGAACTGCGAGGGGGATGCTGTCGGAGGCTTCTCAAGTTCCTGCAGCTGACTTTAAGGGATGTACAGGGCTTCTGAGGTAAAGTTACCCGCTTCCCTTCAAACTCAGTACTGACGTGGTATACCCGTTTCCGTTCATTGTTGCCATAGATGTGTGGAGCGACTTCACAGGATATTTAATAGGAACTTATGATGTTAGTTTAATATCGATCCTTCCTCCCCCATGTTCTTCAAGAAGGGGAAGACGACAATGTTTGAGCAAGCGGAAGAAAAGAAAGGAAAAGGGAGAATCTCGAGAGGAACAAATAGAACAAGGGAAACGTTCTCATTTCTTTCTTGCCTCGGAAGAAAACAACAGTGAGAAAGAAAGCATATACCGAAACAGACCAAACCGCCAACATTTTTCTTTCTTTTCCCCCTCCATATTTCGTATTTTTACTATTGCATTCCACCCATAGATTCGATACCGAGATTTCACTGCAAATACACATTTTAGGTCCCCGGTAAAAAACCCAGCAAAAGTGTGTGTCTGTAAACGCCAAACGAAAAATCAGTTGAGTACCAAATTTGTTATTTAAATTCAGCATCTTCCAAGGTTTCGACACGAAGATTTTCAAGAAAATCCACCACCTCAAACTACCCTTTCCATGGAACAAATTTAGAGAATTTTGATGTAGGTATTCAAAATTGGCGCTAAGGATTTTGATAAAAAAATGCCGTCCATTAAAGATATTGCATAACAAATAAAATGTACGTCCCGAATTTTCTGCGAATAGCCTCTGAAGCCCTCTTCATTCTGAATGACTTTTGCATAACTGGCAAACAGTAAGAGATAGACAGAACCTTACCACACTCGTCAAAACACTCGCTATGTCCTATACATTTTTCCAGAGATATTCCTTGTTATTGGTTTAAAATTTAGAATATTTAGGCTTTTTTAAAATAAGAAGTCATCCGTTCATTTGTTTTACTCCTGGCTGTGCAAAGAGAACCGAGTTTCAATGTATTCGCATAATGATGCTATTGAAAAATTTGACTATCGCTTTAATCTAGCGTATTCGCTTATTTTCCTTCTGCTAACTACTAAGTAATAAGACCATTTCTGATAATGTGTATTTTGATTAGCATGAATTAGAAGAACAATCTTTTGTAAGAATAATTTGTTTGCAGAACGGCTAAAAAATTCTTGTGAATGGATCACTAAAATTTTTCTCCTTTGTGTATAGGCTTGCTAATTTTCGCTTTGTTTGCTTTACGTTATTATAAAGCCTCAATGTAAAATTGGTAAACGTGTGAGAATATTCTCTTTGTCTCTATCTCTCTCTCTTTCTCTCTCACACACACACACACACACACCCATTTGCTTCATTGTACAGGTTAATATAGGTACCTAACTTTTCGCAAAGAGGAACATTTTCTTCTGATTTAGCTACCTCCTTTGTTATAATTAGAAACCGAATGCTAGTCAAAATGTTTGTATTTAAGCATTATACTCTTAACATAATTTAAATTCGATCAGTTACTCTTAGAACTATTTCTTAGAGTATACAGCCTATTTAAATGTATGTGTTAAACATTTGTTTTTTCCTGGAAAATAACTGCATTTTTAAAAATGGATGAAAGAAGTATTGAAATGTACGCAATTTGTATTTCATGAGTCTCATACAATGTTATATATTTAATGTTACTGCAATATCAGATGACGTATTGTACATGATGATCAGGTTAAAGTACTCGATTGCACTGACGTAAAACTCGAAGCTGATCGGCTGTCTCTCTTATTCTTAGCAGAACTGTTCAGCTGGGACATTTCTCACACGGGCGAGGTGTGACAAACCAGCTGGAAAAGTTGTTTTCATACTCAAAAATGTGCTCTCTGCTAGTACAATAAACAAATGGAAAATTTGGAAAGTACTAATAATATCCTCTCACTCCTCTGGGAAGCTTAGGGCCTTAAAGAAGGCACGCTAGCATATTCTATTTTTGACAATGCCGTATTTCCTTTTCCAACTCTTTCCTGAGTCTTCTGCTTCCTTTCTGACAATGCTAAGCCATATGATTCTTGAAAATAATTTGGAAAAGCATCTTGTAATTGTGTGCAATAAATCACTGCTAAAGCCAGGTAAAATGTGTATTGAAAATGATGAGACTGCACTACGAAATATGTAATATTGTCCATATAGTCCCGATTACGGCCCATTATATTATGTGTTATCTACATTTATCTGTTACTTTATTTTGATTAAGCACTGCCTGAAGAATGGAAATGGAGTTTTATTAATGGACGCTCTTTAACTGCAGTGATTCTTAGCGTCCCATTCAATATTGGGCGTGAATTCTACTTAATTTTGCCCAGATGACTCTTTATCATGTTTGAAGTTCTTTTACATGCCGTAAAGCTACGACACTGGGCCAACGGCTTTACTTCCCTTCCGAAGAAAGCAATACTAAGGGTTTTTACACCCAAAAAAATTCATCGCCCTCCGCCGGGTTTGAGCCCGCGACCTTGGGTAAAAGAAACACTGCATGATTTAAATATTTTATTTCCATTGGTAACCAGTTCTCATCTATTCCATTCTTTACATCCTTTTTAAAGATTCTAGTTTGTGCTTTGATTAATTTTCTGCCTATTTTGCTTTTTAGTGCCTCTTTGCTTGCCTATTTTGAACTTTTTCGTGCCTAACGTCCGCTGACTAGTTATAATTGTTGCCATTATCCTCAGACCAGTATTTAAGTTTTGTATGAGAAACTGTGTGGGAAGGGAATCCTTGGTGCAGTGAACTGAGGTGAACCCATTCCTTAAAATTAAGCTGGCTGAATATCTCGTTTCACAGACATAATATCGGAAGTAAACCTGATGTTTTTAAATTTTGGAAATTCGTACTTCAAAGTACTAAGAAAATATATTTGTATTATTCACATGATCTCTACACATATTTCATTATGTATTTAAACTTTTTATTGTTAGCATAAGCCATAGTAGTCTGAAGGCTCGGATTTTTAAAAAGAAGATCGCTATGTGATGACTGAAATTTCGTGTTCTTTAGAGAGAGAGAGAGAGAGAGAGAGAGGGAGGGAGGGAGGGAGGGAGAGAGAGAGCGAGAGAGAGAGAGAGAGAGAGAGAGAGAGAGAGAGAAAGCGAAAAAACTTACGTAAATATTTGAACAGTGAAATATCTTACAAAAGTAACAGAAATTGTATTCTTGAATAAGATTTACATTTTTGTGTAAAAATATTTCACCTATGTGTTATGCTAATACAAAATAAATTCGACAATTTATTTTACGTAATTTTATTTCGGCAATCTTCTAAAGCTATCTCGCCTGATACGAACTAGATTGCATCTTTACGGTTCTGTCGCTTCCAGGCCTTCCGCTGCTCGAAGATACACTCTTCAATTACTCTAGGTATTCTTGCGTTGTGTGGCTTAATTTTTGTCCCTCAGGGCAGCATACTCTCTTCATCCTGACAGTTCACCTGAACACACTTTGCTTCCTTATCCCTTGGGCTATGCCTCGCGACCGTTAAATCAGTCAACTAAGTGCAACGTTCTGCAGGAGGCACTCCCGCTGGATATCCGTCGCATGCTTCGATGAAAGGCTCTAATGAATGGACAAGGAAGCCTTTACAAGTTTCTGGACATAACGGGAAAATGACGAATCTCTCTGGGGAAATGTCACTTTAACGGACTAGCTACAACTGAAGTTTTTAGACTGTCACGAACACGTGAGAAACTTTATTTACCCAGAAAAACTACAGTCAGAGTTAAAATATCTTATACTTGGGACCCCAGCTGTTATTTCCCAGATTCATGGCTAAACTTTTGCGATATCTTTTTTTACGCGTTAGCGGTTGGGGAAATATTACGTCATCGCAAATGTCCTATCTTTACATTTTTTTTTTTTTTTGAGTTTAAAGATTTTCTTTTGAAGATTTAGTTGAGTAAATGGGGCTAGACAATAATTATCTTTAATATTTGGATTAAATCCAATAAAATATATTGACTTGAAACAAAAATATGTATACCTACATATCGTCAAATATCAGTTATGTTTGCTTAGTGGTAGAGATGTTGTAGCAGCATTGGTAAACTTCGTTTTTTAAAATATTTTGGGAAATAATCCTAAAAGTCATTAAGTTTTAGGATGTTCATTCTATAATCTACCCATAATTTTTTATCGATTTAAGACACATTTGAAACTTAAGAACAAACTATTTTCAAACATATTCATCTCATTTTGGAGTCTTTGGAGTCTTTCCATACAAGGACTTTCCTAATGTTGTACGGGTTTCATCCAAGTTTCTTCCATCTTTGTGCGCAGTGGCTCGTTATTTTAAAGCTTTCGTGAAAAGATGGGCACGTCTGCTGATTGATGTGTTTCCTTAATAACGAACGCTTATGTAAGATCATGGATGCATTTGTGTGTGTGTGTGTGTGTGTCTGTGTTTGTTTACTTTCTCTACAGGTACTATGTACCTTCTGTATAGAGAAGGTATTGCATTCTATCCAAAAATTCGATACCGAGATTTCACCGGAAATGTATGCTTTAGGTTTCAATGTAAACACAAAAAAAAAAAAAAATTAAAAAAAAGTTCCGTGTGTTTGCGAATACAATAAGTCAAAAACGTAAAGTATATAAAATATCAAACTTGGTATTTAAATTTAGTATCTTCCAGAAATGCGACACGAAGATTTTGAGATAAATCCCCCACCCCAAACTACCCTTTACATGGAAAAAGTTTCGAAAATTGTGATTTTCTCAAAAATGGCTCTAGCGATTTAGATTTAAATACCATATATTAAAGCATTTAAATGGTAAATGAAATGTATATCTTGAATTTTCTGAGAATAGCCTCTTGGAGACCTCTTTATTCTGGATGAATTTTGCTGAATTTTGCGTAACTGGTAAAACGTAAGAGATAGACAAAACTTACTATACAAAAAAATGTAGATCTCGTTTAAACACACACTTTATCTCATATGCGTTTTTTCGTGGAGATGACCATTTCTGAGTTATTCCTTGTTATTTATTTCAGATTTCAAATACTTAAAAATTTTCCCACACGGAAATTTGCAAACCCCTGGCCCTGCATAGAAACGGATTTCAACCACATGGCAACCAACTTTTAAAATATTTGACTATCGCTTTAGCCTAATGTATTCCTTATTTAACTTCTACTTACAAGGAAGCAAGCAATTAAGACAATTTCTGCTAATGTTTATCTCGATTATCATAAAGTAGACGGAAGAATAAGCGTTTAACAATAACGATGTGGAAAAAGTCATATGAATGGAATACAGGCTTTTTGTATCTGTAATATTGTAAATGGAGATTATATAAATACTGCATCTGCTATTTTAGTTGAACGTCTTTCACGGATGCAGAACAAAGGTTTTCAAGAAATGATTCTAATTAATTAACCTTTCACCTGGAAAATTGTAATTTGTTGATTTGCTCAAAAAACGCTGTGAAAAAAATTATCAAAAATGCTTTTGGCAATGGCCATAATACCTACATTTCCAACTTCAAATAAGAAGTCAGAGCGTACACAAAGAGTTATCATAGACAAGTTATCTCGGCCTTATTTAAGTAACTCGAATTACTTTTTAAGATATTAGAGGCTTGTCACCTGAAAACTAGCGCAAGCCGAGATTGAATTAAAAAAATAATAGACCTAGGAATCTGCAGACCTTCGAAATGCCCTTGGTCAACACATTTCAATTTGGTACCAAAACCTGGTGATTCTTGGTGACCGTGTGGAGACTACAGGGTTCTCAATAGGGTCTATTACTGTCTCATATCTCTGTCTCTTTCAACAGCTGCTTATCTGGTAAAACACCATTAAGAAGAATTTGTATCTCATGGTAGAGAAGCTCATGCGAATGAATCAGATTTTATTTTCATGTACTATGAATTCTCGTTTAGGATAGAGCCTATTAAAGTTCTTACACAGAATTGACGTAAATAAATCTATTATACCTGTACAAATTATCTTTCTTTCTTTTCTTTTGAATTTTGAGGTTTTCCAGAAACGAGTATAAGCGTTTGTCGTTATTTTATAAAACACCTTATCTCTGAAATAAGAGCGAATTCCAGCAAACGTATAAACATTTTGAGGTACAAAAGGGCAAGGTGATTGTAGACTTTTATACAGAAGTCTTCATAAAATTTCACAACAATAGGGTAACACTTTTCCTCACAGAGAGAAAAAAAGGGCAGTAAAAGGAGCTTGAGGATGATATCGTGTGGTTTACGGCCGCATGTTGAGCAGAAATGTTATGCCCAAAAGTCAGAACGGTAGAAGGGCTTATAACTCAATTTAATATGAAAATGGAACAGAATAGACGGATTGGAAAGTTTAGATAAATATATTTCCAATTTTTCGGGAAAGATTAGTAGATTACTCTACAAATATAGTGTCAGAGTTCACCCTGAAGACGAGGAAGATGCACTTCTTCGAAACGTTGGTGTCAAGCCAAGTTTTTACCTGGCTAGAAGCCCGAGAAGATTTTGAATTAATATTTCCAATGCTTTAAAAATTTTAACTTCTACAAGATACTAAATAATTAATATAACTAACCTCATAAGGTGAGGCAGTATTTTCAGCAGTGGCTAAATGTGATCATTTTTTCTCTGTGCTCTTAGCCATCCATATAAACTTAGGTTTTACTATGAAATTTACTCGAGTGCATTATAATCATTTTTGTACAGCCTCTTTATTTTCTTTATCTCAGTACATTTGAGTCTCTCGTTCTTTGCATTAAACTACACAGTGACTCCAGAAAGAATTCGTTTCCACTTACAAATTTTAGCCGCTAGTTAACAGAGAGGCAAAGAAACACTCTTTTTTTTAATTTGAAGAAAGCACAAAAGATCCCGAAGCTTACGTTTTTTTGTGTTTCTGTGTGTCTGTTTTTCTAGAGCTTTCATGAGTATTTTAATTTTTTGAAAATTGACAGTTTTTTGTACACTACCGTCAATTAACCTGGAGACCATTTATAGAATCTTTAAAACCTCTGAATCGTAGACATTGCCGAAGAAACCCAAACGACGAATGAAGTAATGGAAATGCAATTTTTAGGAGCTCAGAATAGAAATGGACTGATCGCTGTTTGAGATGAACTAAAGATTTTTAATATTATAGAGATACTATCGAATAAAATGGAATTTCAATCTAGAAAGAATGGAAATAAATTGATACCCTAAGATATTTTACAATTAATATATCTAGAACCATTCTTCTTCTTCTTCTTCTTCTTATTATTATTATTATTATTATTACTAATATTACTTTAATAATAGATTATATTGAATTGTTTTAATAATAATAATTATTATTATTTTAATGACACATGATATTAAAATTGTTTGAATAGTTATAATTGATGCATTAGCCATCTATTACTGAATGGGTTAGCTGATGCAACATTGAGCGCATACTTTAGATACCCCAATCTTTTAAAAGCAAAAGCCTTGAAAGCGACCTGAGAGTCTTTGAAGCGCAGAAAGATAGGGACCTGTCAAAGCCGTTTATCATTTTAGCACGCTACAAATTATTAGGGATGACAAGGACTGTCATATCTTCTGCACCACCTTTGGTACTGTGGTTGATAAGCTATTTCCCGAGCCGAGCAACAATTACTAGTTTGAGTCGCCCGCTTTTAAATTATTCTTCCTATATTTTTAGGATCCTGCTAGTGTTGTTAAAGAAGCAAGATTAGATTGGTACATAATCAGTTTTCACACCATACTTCTTCGTAAGAGAGCAATCCACGTGCTCTATAATAAGCTTATAAGCCTATCCCAGGCGTCATCAACTCGCTTGATTTTGTGGCGGAGTAAATAGATATGGTCAGTGCATGCAGTGGATAAACACAGGGCAACATCTCTCTTCCTTGTAGTTATAATGGGTCGTAGGTCAGTTCATAGTTTTGGGAACAGGAAGCAATCCAACATGCAGGCCATGGACTCCTACTTTTATTCCTGTGTAAGAGGAATATTTCTCATTTATAGAAAGTGGTGGAATAAGTGTTAAGTTTTCGGCAAGTTCTATCAGAAAATTCAATTTGCAGCGTCAGCGTCATTGCACAGCCCATTTAAGTGAATACGAAACTTACCGAGAAGAACGTTTCTTTCAAATTGTGTATGATCCCAATCAATTACTAGGACACCTGCTCATATTCACTATTATAAATGAGAAGGCTTTTTGTTACAAATTAGTTTTCACACTGTTGGTGTTGCAATGCGATTACAGTGGCATTAACCAAGTTAAGGAGGTTGTCTTACGGTAATACTATTTTTGTTTGCTCTTATTTATGTTATGACTAGCAATTACCACCGAACTTCTAAAAATGTGTGCGTATCCGAAGTATAAGTACTACAACAAGAGACATAATAGAGCAATTGTTTTGCCCATGAGCCTACAATAGGTGTAATAAAAGATAGATTACATGTTTCAAGTGCAGAATATTATATATTGCCACAGCACAGAAAACAATATTATCTGGTCCTCGCAGTTGGTCACACAGTGCACAGTAGGAGCATCGATCAACTTTGTTCTCTTTACTTTATTAAAAAGGCAAACAGTTGGTGACTCCTGGTCTACTCGTTGAGTATAATCTCAAAGTGGACGCAAAATAACCCACCCATGGTCCAATTTGTGACATCTTTTAACATGAAGCTAAATGTAAACACAAGTAACAAAAAACACATGGTTTATGAATGCGCCATGTAAACATAAACATACTTAAAGTATTGCAGGTATTGAATGAATGTGTTCAAAAAATTGAACTGCACCTCAGAATAACTAAAACAAATTGTTATTTTTCATTCCACAGCAGTAGCTGTTTCTTATTTATTTCGTAAGCTAGGGTTCGTGTCCATAAGACACGTCTCTAAATATAATCACATCCATTTCATTTCTATATGTGACTTTTACCCTTGATTGGCACAGAGTTTAAAAAAAAAAATAGCTTGGTCTTTCAAGGTTAGTGTCAGTTTTTAAAGGAATACCGTAAGTTAGCTGGCTTACACGTTATTAGTTCTAAATGACCATACGTTTAGGCGTATATTGTAATTAAAACTGATGTGCAAATTAATGGTGTTGAGAATACATGTTCCTAATAAATATACGCATTGTTTTGCATCAATAGCGCTGCATAAAACCAGTGCGATCTCTCTCTTGACTGTTTTACATATAACGACTCCGAAATGATTAAAAAAGTTGCTCCTCCCGTTTTTCTGTTATTAATACAGTCGTTTAATTATAATTCATCGCTTTCACAACGTTCATTCATTCAATTCATGGCTCATTGCATTATCAATTGTTCTTTATTCGTTAAATATCATTTGAATTTGAATTTTCTATACAGAGAGTTATTCACTTTGTTCCTCATAAATGGGTACACTAACATCAGAATCTGTAGTGAGAAAATCAAGAATCATATAAAAAGAGTAAAAATACAATAAAACTGATAAATCGTTTTTATTCCTTTTGACTCTTTCAAATTCCATAAAGGAGGAGAAGCAGGTTATAAGTTAAAGGAGAGACAAACAAGGAAAGGAGGTAAAAGAACAAGAGCAGAATGAAAAATAATATTGAGGAACCTAAAGAATGAGAGAAGAAATTAGAGGTAAGAGAGAAGCAGAGGAGAACAATATTGGAGTGGAAGACCAAGAAGCACCTCAGCAAGAAGGAAGGAAGATAAGGAGCTCTGAGTGAACCGAAGAGGTAAACGCGAGTAAACCGTGAGCTGACTGCAAATGGTTTAGTAATATGTATGGCTCCGTCATCTCGATCTATATGAAGCGTGCTGTACGCTCAATTTGCACTCTTTATGATGTTGTTTCACGCCCTCCGTTTTATTTAAATAGCAGGTCAAGTCTAGGTGGCTAATGGTTCAGCCCATTCATCTTCCACGGCTTGACACTTATAACTGTCTTTGCTCTAGTACTCCGTTACGTGCAATTGCTTTTGAGAATATTTCATTGATGCTCGCGCTGGATCCGTAGACCACCCAGATGTTCCAAAGCCTGGGGCAATGTTCCCACCACAAGGACGTACGTACGTACGTGCTTCGAGTATAGTAGAATCAGTATTCTTATTTGAACTGCTCGGTTATTTAATGATTACGATTGATTATGTGCTTGTTTTACTCGCTTGCCTATTTTGGAACGAAATAAACAGCACAGTCATTTAGCGAAGGGGAGTTAAGGGGAGTTTCATTTAGAGCGGAGTAAAACAAAACATGTGAACAAACGGATGGAAAAGACTGCCTCTGTGATTTGATGGTTAGCATGGAGGTCCTGAGTTCGAATCCCAGCTGGAGGATCGTTTTTTTTTAAAGCCAGGATTATTCCTTATCTTCCCTAGATGGAAATATGAAAGAAAGAGAGAGAGAGAGAGAGAGAGAGAGAGAGAGAGAGAGAGAGAGAGAGAGAGAGAGAGAGAGTGTGTGTGTGTGTGTTGTGAGAATTTACTTAAATTGCCCAAAGAAATATCACTAAACTGTAAAAGAGTAATTTTAGATCGTTACAAAGTTAAAAGCTGCCATAAAACCTGAAATATTAAGGTGGATGCATCTGTGAAATATGGAAAATGCACAATATCAAATATATTGAAATTTATACCAGTTGTTATACACAATACTATGCACCAAAATTGTAGCCTGCATGGTAATTTAAATCATAATTTTTACTGCCTAAATTGATTGTTATAATAAAAATGAGCCACGCAATGCATTTTTCAAAAATATTCACATACTAATATCCAGTGTTACAGTAAATGAGTATACCAATAGACCTGTCATATTGTAACTTTTATATTAGCCCTACCTAATTCGTGTTGAAAAATTATTACTTTTCGTACTCTCCAAAACTCCCTATTTTTCAAAATTGGGGCATTATTTTGAAAAAGCAACATGACTATTTTCTTTTCTGTGCATGCGCCTACCCGTCTATAGCTTTTGTTAATTGATAGATGTCGCCAAGTTGAAAAAAACTATATCTTTTCTTTAAGTTTAGAATTCATATAATTTTACTATGACAAGCAAAAAAAAAAAGACTTCTCTTTCTCCAGTTCTTTATTTTCCTTTAGTTTTTCAAATAATAGCACTAGGCCATAGATATTTATTCGCATTTACTTCAGATATGCATTAGTCTTCTTGGGCTATTAACTGATACATTAGAATACGTTTGAAAATCAAGTGCTTTATATGGAAAGGTAAAAGAAGCTGCGTATTTGGAGAAACGTAAATGTATGTTTCATCCCTAATGGATATAGGAATATAAGTGCGATATTTTTATATTTTCTACGCTTAAATGTTTTGTCCTAACGGTTATGCCGTTACACATAAGTCACTTTTTAGGAGCCAATGAATGACTGTAATTTAGTCTCGAAATCCAGCGAGAATGCTCCATGGTATCGTGTGTACCTCGATTCGGAGATCCCAGATTTGAAAACCGTCGGGGTGGTCATAACGACCATAGTTTTTCCTTAGGAAGGCGAATGAGATGGTGGTTCCTCTTCTACCATACATTTTCTGCTCATTTCTTGTCTCCATCGTCCTTTCCTACTACGCCAAGGTTGCAGGACCAGTCGGCGGCGTTCGTGTGTTGCGGCAGGACACACTAGTTGCTGTGTAAAAATGTCTTTTTGACACTTGAATGGCTAATTGATACATCTTGCTGGGGTCCGTTCACGGGACCACTGGGCCACCAGGATTGGTGTCATTCTGGAATCGTTAGGGATTTCGACCTTGCTAGCGCGTTTCGTCCCAATCTGGTCACCTTCGGATTTCTCTTTGATCTTTTTCGTTCAGGCGCCACTAAGTCACAGAGGGACTTGCGGTACTGAGCTCCGTTGCCTGGGGGACCTCTCCGTCTGACTAATCGGTCTGGAAGTTGAAGCTACACGCTTGTAAGCTTATTGCAACTGAAGTGGCGATTTGTCTAGTGGATCAAATTAGTTCATTGATTACTTCATCCATTCACTAATTGTGACTCTGCAACTGAAATAGTTGGTCCCTTTATTATTGAAATCTGACAAATCGAAGAGTTTTAATTCATCAGCAACTTGGTTAACTCAATAATAACGAAATAAACATTGCTGGGATTTACGGCGACCAACTACAGCTTATTTTTACTTTCTCCAGCACGCATATACAAGTACATGGTAGGTAGAGAAGGTGTTGCATTCCACCCAAAAATTCGATATCGGGATTTCACTGGAAGTACACGTTTTAGGGGCCCCCGTAACAAAAAAAAAACTTTTTAGAAAATAGTTCGTGTGTATGTGAACACGACAATTCAAAAACGAAGAGTCGCTACAAACTTGGTACTTGAGTTTAGTATCTTCCAGGGATACGACACAAAAATTTTGAGGAAAATCTCCTCACCCCAAACTACCCTTTGCTTGAAAATGTTTTCGAAAATGTTAATTTTCTTAAACATGGCTCTAACGATTTTGATTAAAATACCGTATATTAAAGATATTTACACGACAAATAAAATGTATATCTAGAATAGCCACTGAAGACTTCTTTATTCTGGATGAATTTGTCTGGATTTCTGGATTGTCCGTAAGAAATAGAAAAAAAAATTACTACACAGAAAATCTATATATCGTAAAACACAGTCATATACTTTTTTTTATTTGTTAAGATATTTCTTGTTATTGGTTTCATTTTTAAAATACTTAAAACTTTTCACGTACGGGACTTTGTCAACTTCTGGCAATGCAAAGAAACAAATTTCAATCACATAGCAACCAGCTTTTAGAAGATTTGACTATCGCTTTAGCCTAGTGTATCTCATTATTTCCCTTCGACTTACAAGAAATCATTTCTTTTAATGTTCATCTCGATTAACATGAAGTAGATAGAAGCATAAGCTTTTTAACAATAATTTGTTACAGAGGTGTGAGAAAATCATGTAAACGGAACACATCAGATTTTTCAATTATGATACTGCTAAAAGAGACAAATATTTAATATTTAAAGGCATTGTATATAAGAGCGTCCATTTCCAAGAGTGTGATGAAAGTGCTTAGGTGATATATCTATCACCAGAAGGCATAATAGAACGATAGTGCTATGCTAACTTAAAGAACAATATAGTACAGGGCGGTTCATTAAGTAAAGTGTTAGAAAAGAGGACGCCACTGTTTTTCAAACAAAAAGCATTTCTCAACATATATAAGTTATAATGAAACATCTACAGACATCTGCCCAGCGATATTTTTGATGTAGGCTAAATGTTCGCAATACACACGCACGCACTCACATCCATACCCCAAACTCTGGAAAGATCGAGGGATCTTCTTTCCCGAGTAACATATCTCGAGTCCAGCTGGAAATCGAACCCGGAACCTTGGAACAGCAGGCAGATGCTCTATCAGTTAAGGCACGAAGGCAGTCAATTTAATACACGTGAGTTTAACGTTCAAGGGTTAAAGGTTTTGTGAATACCTTTCAGTTCATTATCTCATTTTATTGTGGGAATTCGTATTGCATCACCTCTTTCTTCGACAGAGTTGATTCCATTGATCTTAGTCTTAAATATTATGCATTTCATTTTTATCTGCATTTATTTCAGAAAGTCAAATATCCACTTAAAGCAAATTCTGATTTTAATATTCAGAAAGAACAGACGGCAGTACAGTTTACACTTTAAATAAGTGTGTGTATTTAGTGCACCAAAAGTTCATACATCTGATAATTTCACCCACATTTGATTTTAAGTGACGGAGAAAAATAGTTTGTAAAAACTCATTTTTAAAGAGAAATTCAGTAAAAACATGATAATTCTTACTGTCAGTTATTATTACTATTATTCTTATTATTAGTAGTAGTAGTATTACTATTATAATTACTATTATTTTTATGTCAGGTCAAAACCCATTTTCACAGCAATATCAAATAAAGTTTGCTTTACTAAATCCATTGAAAATAATTCTGTAAGTGCAGTTGAAAAATTAGTGCAAGTTTCCAAGAGTATGAAAGCAATAAACTGAAAAAATCGCCAGAATATGTAACCTTCGATATATTAGTTTTTATTTCTGCATATTAAAAACGAGAAATATCTCTGCCATAGTTTGATTACTAGTAATTTTTAAAACGCAGATAAATGATATCCGGAGTCATTATAGGTAAAACAAACCACATAATTATCACCTGAAATCGACTCTTTGTTTTTCTTCATTTGAATCCCTCTAGAGTTATCTTTTGGTTGGAGACTTCTGATGTGAATTACGTTGAAGAAGCTACGCTTTTATGCGAGACTTCTATATTTAACTAACTTATCCACTAAAAGCATTATACCATATTTACAGATTCCTTAAGTGTTACTGTTTGCTACCTAAAGCTCCGAACCTAAACATGTATTGATCCACGAAATCCGCTTATCAAGCTATAATGTAAAGAATACCGATAAAAAGGTATTTTGAAGTGTAAAAGAAGCAACTAAACATCCTCAATTGCCTCTGCACACCAAGACGGTCATCAACTTCAGCAGACTACCAGAAGCTCGCTCTGCCTGCACCAAAACTTTTCTGCGTTCCCAAACTCTCAAGAGTAGAAATCAAGTAATCATCACTCGGCTCAGAATTGGGCACTACAAACTAGCACATTGTTTTTTTCACACTAAAGGGCCAACTTTAAAACTATATGAGCTGTGACAGGTCTTTTAACAATTCAGCACATCCTTATAGACTGCAGAAGCAGACAAGCCGGAATTTCCAGGCTTCCTAAAGCAATAAACACATGCTGAAGAAGACGCTGCACTTTCTAATGGATATACATTTTTTGATGTATTGTAAATGTTAACCTAACTCTATGATTGTAGTTGTAAATTGATGTGCATAATGTTTTTTAATGATAGGTCCTGATAAGAAAATGTAATCAAAACGATGTTTAACAAACATAAAGAAATAAAAACGAAAGAGCTACTGCATTCTCTAGGTCTGCTTCTGTATCATGCCCATCTCCGAGTTCGTTTTACTCTTCTGAACTCTCTCTGAATTGCAAATTAATTCACCGTAATTACCCAAATTGCTTTAGTCTGCACTATTATAATAGAACAGCGCAGTTATTCCCGAAACGAGCGTGAGATGAAGGAACATGCTGAAAATAATAAGCAAGTTGTTTTGGTAACAAGAACTAGCAGAGAACCTGACAGCAATTTTTTCCCCTCAAGGAACCCATCTTGTCCTAACAAGGTGTTGGATCCACGTGGCTCCTGTCACCTTGATGACAGCTGCCTCTCCCATTATGGGAAGTTATGTAATGAAGGCCTGTTGTTTTGATTAAGCTTCCTTAACAAAAACTAACTGCAGTACAATAAAGAAACCTAATCTCATCACATCGTAAACAGAATCTACTTTTCTTGTTCTGAGCGCGACCTAGCTGAAAATTTATAACTGGTTAGATTTTTGCGATGAGCTTAACGTTTCCAGGAAGATGCTTCACCATTGAGCTGTCAAGGGTTTCGTCTGCCAGTCTACATTCACATGAATCTCTACAAATTCTTCGACAAGTATTCTTATGAAAGCTTATTATTCTAATTACATGTCATATTAGTCGAGATAGACGTTTGCAGAAATGTGTTTACTGCGTAATTCCTTGGAATAAGGGAACAGTAGACCTAAGTGTTGAACAGGTTGCTATATACATAATGACAGCAATTCTGTACTCTTAAAAAAATACATTTAAAACATATGATGTATTTCATTAAAACGACTTTCTCTACGTGTCCTGCAAAAAAATTATTCTTACAAAATATTCTTCTTCTTCTACCTCATGATAATAAAGATAAAGATTTGCAGAAATGGTCTTATTTACTCAGATCCTTGTAAGCAGAAGGAAAATAAGAGAACATAAACTACGAGTGATAGTTCAATCTTTAAAAAGCTGTCTCTATATGATGATGTTGGAATTCACTCCACTTTGCATGGCCGGAAGTAAAACAACAACTGATGCGGAATATTTCGGAAATGGTTAACTCTATAAAAATTACAAATGACATGGATTGTGTGTTTTAGCGAAATATTTATTTTTTTGTGTAGTAAGTTTTGTCTACTACTGTTTATCAGTAATGCAAAAGTCATCCAGAATGAGGACTCAAAGAACACGTTCCCAGAACTCCTTAAAGTTCAGTATAAGTTCCTATAATTCAGTAATAAAAGTTAATGAAATATCACCGTTAAGTGTTAGTGTGTGATTCAAAGCTACAATTTAGAAACTGCCAATCAATTTTTTAAAATTTTCAGGGGCTTGGGAAATTTTGATTGTGCAATATATTGACCTAATTCTATTTATGAAATGGTTTATATCTTGCAAAGTATGTAACCATTTGGAATGGAATTTCATATTCATGTTAACATAACACCAATGCAATTGCAGTAAAATTTTGAGAAAACCTCTGTCGAGAAATATATACATTTGAAATTCCACATCCAGTGTCCCTAAGAGGAAAGATATATTTATTCTGTTTATTGTTAAATGCATACCTAAATATCCAGTAGCTCAAATAGACGAAAGTCGTTAATCCTAATTTCCTGCCTCTAGGTGACTCCTTCACTGTTATATCATCCCTCTCTCTTCTTTCCACTTCGTCTGCGCATATTAATAGTTTATTTCAATATAGAATCGAAAATTAAAATTATACCGACTTTTATTTATGGACGCTTTTTAACTCCTGCGATTCCTAGAGTCCCATTCTATATCGGGCGTGAAAGACCGCTAAATTTTGCTCAGGGGTGCCTTTAAGATGACATGGGACCACCGGCTTTGTGTACCTTCCTAGGATTTTTACTCCGAAAAAATCGCCCTGACTGGATTTGAACCCGCGACCTTGGGGACCAGGGAATAACATGTTAGCACTGGACTACGGAGGACGACAACTCTGACATGTACTTTGGCCTCTAATTAATTTTCCCTTCATTTCTCCTCCTAGTTCATTACCTAGCAAACTGTTTCTTTGCATGCGTTGTTCCAGCTATTCTTTATCTCTTAATTAGCTTCAGCATTGTTCTTCCTTGTTTCACCCTTTTTAAGTGAGCATCATTACTCAGTTTACCTGTTCATTTCATCTATTATCGCGCACCGTTTCTTGGGCGCTGGTTTTACGGGGAAATGAAGGCTGGGAAGAAGAAATAGCCCGCCCCGTGTCTTTCCGCAGTGTTGTCAACCAAAGAAAGTTTCTCATCTCTCAGCCATTACGGTGAATAGATGATCTAATTTACTGCGAACTAGCTAATTATTAAACGAAACAGCGCTTGTGAATGTGTGTGAACTCGGGGATCTACAGAAAAATTGAAACGTTAGAGCTGAAGCCACTCCGGGAGTATAGCGTACTTCATGTCTCATTGTGGTTGCCTTGCTCTTCTTCGGAAATTGCGCGAAACCTATCGAATGTAGACTAGGGAGCCGAGCACCAAGAAAACGTACTTTTCTTATCTTTATCCATCTTTCTGTTTTTGTCGCATTGTCTTAAGTTTTCTCACTACAAAGTACCTCACTCTACACATAAGTGCTTCTTGGGTGTATGAAAGAGCTTTTTCTTTCTATAAAATGTCATTGCATTGCTATCCTGTTTTTCTTCCTGATAACAGCTTTTAGTACTGATGTTACACCTAAGTCTCTCCTATTCATATTCTACCCAAATCTTAACCATCGCAAACGTAGGCATTAAAAACTACCGAGAAACTAAGAATTTGTTTGTTGATTTGACTCTGCACTAGGCCTCTGAGTTGGAACCTTTCTTCTTCAAAAAGTCTGTTCCAAGAAAAAAGAACTAAGTTGAAGTTGGAGTTAGCAAGAACCATCCCTTAACATACCTAGATCACGCAGGCATCAAAGTAAATCTCTTCAACCATGCATTACCCCTAAGTGGCACATCTGGTAAGAGAAAAGAACAAAAGCTCTTTTAACGTTACCAAAGTGTTCTGTAAGAGAAGCTTATTTTTTAGCTCCGGGAGATTAAAGAGCAGAGGAGAATATAATACCAACTACAAAGAAGAAAGTTATAAGCTGTTCAGGTCCATTGACTTCTGAGTACTACTTTTATTATATCGTTAGTTACGAAAGAGAAATATAATGCATTATTTCTAAATGGGTATTGTTTTCATTGCTTTCTCTACAGCGCACCAATAAGGCAAACGAAGCGTTGCATTCCACAAAACATTGTTACCGATGATTTTATCGGAAATATAGATATTGAGACTCCCTGAATTAAAAAGGCCCCTTCGGGAATGTGAGAACAAAAAATGAAATGGCGTTTTATTTATGGACGCTCTTTAATTGCTGTGGTTCTCAGCGTCCCATTCTATATTGGGCGTGAAAGACCGCTTAATTTTGCTCAGAGGCCTCTCTATCAGGCTTGAGGTTCTTTTACGTGCCGTAAATCTACGACACGGGACCCACGGCTTTACTTCCCTTCCGAAGGAAGCCATGCTAACGATTTTTACGCCCGAAAAAATCCATCGACCTTGGGTATATGAAGTCAGCATGGTAACCATTACACCACGGAGGGCGACTGTGTCGAGAACGGCATAAGTCTAAAACGAAATGGCTTTGCTCAGTATCATTCAAAGATACTTCACGAAGCTTCAGAAAAGTATCCCCGGTAAACATTTTTCTTTTAAATGTTTTCAAGAATGGCTCTTTTTTGATTGAAATGCCACACATTTAAGAATACATGACAAATAAACTGTGTATATCTAATTTTCTGGAAATAGCCTGTAAACCCTTCATTCTGAAGCGGAGGCCGCGCCGTGACTGAGTGGTTAGACCCTCGCCTCTCACCTAGACGGCCCGGGTTCGATCCCAAGTGAGATTTGCGGTGAACAAAGCAGCGCAGTTGCGGGTTTTCTCCGGGTTCTCCGATCCCCATCATCGCATTCCACCGGTGCTCCATCTTCATTCCATGTGTCACCAGTGTCATCGCCTGCGGTGCCACAAGTAGTAAAAGTGGGCGTTAACACTACCAACAAAAATTCTGAAGGGATTTTATATAATGTTGTGTAACTTATTAACTTGTAAACCAGTGGATGAGACAAGAACTACTATACAATATATATAATACTTCTTAAAACACGCGATTTAATTTAAATAACATTTTAGTCTGTCATTGTTATAGGATTGAACTCAATGAATTGTCATATTTTCAAGTAATGCCATCATTCGCATTACCATGAAAAGAGTATGGAATTTCAAGGCCAGCATATAGTGATCCACTTTTATCATTTGACAATCGTTTTGGTCTCCTTTACTCGCTTCCATGTGCTTACAATGAAATTTATTTCTTAAAAAGTCTATTGGATGAACGTGAAGTATAAGAAACATACTATTTTATAAGTATAGATTTTCTGTTCTTTTCTTTCATTCTTTATTTTAGTTTGACCTCGTTTAACCTAGTAGGTCATCGGATGATAAATGAAATGGGCGAAATAATGCTTATATGAACTCAGAATTCATGGAGCCTGAAGTTAGGAGACATTCATCTTCTCAGGATAAGGGAAAGTCCCGGAGTAAACCTTATCCGGGTAACTCGCCCTAACCAAGAATCGAACGTGGGACCTCTTGAATGTGAGGCAGGCTGGCTTCCCCCACACTACAGAGACATGTTAAGAATATATTGTAGAAGGCGTATAAAAGAAACGATAGTGATTAGAGAAAGCTGCGTAAATGAGGTACAAACATCCCCCCCCCCCCTTTCAAGTAATTTCACATTGATTTATAACACGATTTTATCAACTATCCCATACATAGGATTCTCCTGTAAGGGCGCATTTTCCATATTAGGTAACTAAACACACATTTCAATATAATGTAAATAACTAATATTCAAACATAGTACAAGCAGTTTTGGAATAAAATATTGTGAATATAAGGGTCATTATCCATTGTTGCAACCTTCATGCGAGTCGCAGTTTGTCCCCTTAGCTACAGAGTATCTAAAAAGTCTTCCAGAAAATGGACAATCAAGAAATTACTTCGTTCTTTGAGAAGAAATATCCCTAACTGGGGCCTTACAGGTTGCGCGTTACGGCATTTAAGCCAAAGAAAGGGCAGAGCTATGTATCCTTAAAAGGAGGAGAAGCGAAGGCTCGCAGCAACTTGACACATAATACGCACCTCCTGCTAGTAAAACCAGAATGTCTTACCCCCTTTTTTTTTTTGACGGCAGAAATGGAATTTTCTCCACAACCTGTTTACATAATACTACTTCCTTATCCGATTCTGTAGTCCACTTAACGTTTGTCAACCCCCTCCTCCTCCTATCTCCTGAGCCTGAAACATCATAGGTTTGAGTACCAGATTTTTTACAGCAAATCAATACGAGACCGGCTTATTCAGGAGGTTATGTGGACCGTCGTCGTTGTGAAGCATGTCTTCCAACCACTCAACCAGGTTAAAGATTTCCTTAGTCCTCTCTTTTTGCTTCTCCCTTAGGCTTGATAGTTTCATATTTGTTCACATATGTGTGTTAGGTTTGAATTCAAACTAATAAGAGATTGGATCACCCAAAGCTGGAGTGAATCACATATATTAAGGAATTTCTGTAAACATTAAGTAAAGTAACCCAGTATGAAACCAGAAGCATTGGCAAGTTTCTGTTTGTAAGAGGGAGATGAAATTTGCTGTGTATTCTGCAGACCATTCAAAACGATAGTGCTCGTTTTTCAACAGGGGCAGATGAAATTACATTTTAGGCCCTGTATGGTATTAACATTTTCAGTCTCCTTCGGATTACCCTCGAGTGACTTTCTTGAGTCAGATATATATTTGATGGCAATTTCATATCTTGATGAAAGAGTTCATGAGGCTGACGAAGCACGCAATAACTCAAGCTGACTCCAAGATGTCATGAGGTCATCGGGAATGAAGAGAACCTGCTGTGGCAGCGCGACTCCTTTGTTCATCAGTATCCACTGCATTGTAACGTGTTGCAATGTACCGCAACTGGTTAAGTGGTAAATTGATGCAGGACAGCTGCAGCATTAATAATAACTTTGAGTGACTGAATCTCGCAGATCAGTCATTTGTTAAAGATGCTGACTGCAAGACTTCTTATACCGTGCATGTCACCAAGGGCATATTAAAGTGGCACTTTTAATTGCACTCTATTGCAGAGGAAATAATGCCATTGAATATTAACAGGAAAGACACATCCTGAGTTCCCCAGAATAAAATTTGACGTGTTACATTCACGTGGCTTTCTCAACAAACTGTCATTTATTTTTGTAAGGCATCTACAAACTATTCTTGACAAACTTATTTGTTTAATTTGCCTCATGTTGATAAATATAATTTAGCATTTACAGATATAGTTTCATTATACATTTGGTTTTCGAATCCATTGAAAGACGTTTAACAGAGGTTCGTTATTGTTTCAAGGGACCCTGGGAGGGAATTTCAAATCTATATATTACTTTCTCCAGACATTTAGATGTTTTTTTTCTGTTTTTGTTTTCCATCTCTTAATGTTTACCGGTTACATAAAATTACTCACAATTGCTTCCGAATGAGAACTTCACAAGCTATACACAAAATTCAGCTGGATGCCTCTGCGGTCGAGTGGTCAGCATTCTAGCTCCTCAAACCAGAGGTCCCTGGTTCGATTCCAGCTGGGCCTCGCTAGCCATTCTTCGGTTGAACATAGGAAAATAATAGTAGTTGCGCTTTCAACAGTTGGTGACTGGTAGCGTTATAGAGATGTGTGAAGGTGGAAAGTATGGATTGTTACATGTAGATTTTCACTTTAATGAGGTCTAAAAAAGTGCAGCTACCAGACGTACAAGCACTAAATGTAGATATGGTCGAGCATAAAATGTATTAAGCCGCTACGAACAAAACGCTATTTTGTTTCCTCGTCTAGTAAACATCTGGTAGTAAACATCTTACAAGTAAGTAAATGTGTGTTAGTTAAACAGCTGGATAAATAACTGCATTGGTAATCGAGCAGTAAGTTCTAAGTCGTACATAGTAATTTTTGCAGACTTCCATTTATATTCGTCAGCACTATAAGCACATTTTGGACACCCTTTCGAGGATTAGGTAAAGTATGAAGTGCACACACGTGACGAGGCGCGTCGCTCCGTTTAAATATTTTAGTGCCGCCAATGTGTCACGGGGAATGTGTGAAGGGGAAAACAACGCTCGCCCTTTCTGTAGAACATGGGGGAAACTCCCACACACTTGGACGTTATCCTTTTCAACACAGAAACTGCAACATCACGAACGGAGCACCTGATATTACCTGCTTCGTCAAAGGAAAAGTCATTCCAGGAAAATAGAAACGGGTATAAAGAAAGTTGATTGCTTTCTTTCATGCTACAGGAACTGATCATAAGATCGATGTATTAAGTCCGAGTCGAAGTTACCTCAGTTATTGGGAAAAATCTGATGACTTGCTTTATCCTCTATCATTATTAGTAGTTGCACAAACTTCCTACTAAAGTTTATTCTTCTATTTCATTATAATCGAGATAAACCCGACAAAAATATGTAGCTGTTATATTTCGTTAGGATACAATAAGAGTAGCAGCGATTGTCTAATGTTTAAGAATTGGACCTTACATGCTGGTCATGTTTTCTATGCAGTGCGACAAACAATTGAAAGTCGACAGGACTTATAAGGATGACAAGATATTGAGCAACTCGAACCTCCTCGCTTTCAAGAGGTCGCGAGTTCGAATCACGCTTAGGATGAGTTACCCAGATAAGGATTTTTTCGGGTATTCCCTTATTCTGAGAAGACGATGGGATAACTTTAAGGTACAAGGACTCCAGAGATCATTTCACAGATTTCATTCATCCGATATGACCAACCAGGTTAAAGACCATTAAGCCAAAATTTTGCTTCTGTGTGAGGGGTACCGGGCTATATTCCCAGCTGAGGGGTGGGAATTTTTCTCTAAGAATATTCCCTGTCCATCCCAGAATGTATGTTATTATATGTGTGTTATTATATATATATATATATATATATATATATATATATATATATATATATATATATAAATAATGTGGAATATTAGGAAACCCAACGATAATAGTACATGTGTTCCAAAGGTGAATGCCGTCGATGGGACCTTGTAATAGGGTTAAGTTGGGGGAAGAAAAAAAAACGAACAATTAGTAAATATACCTCTGAAATGGCTGATACTGCAAGCATCCACCTACACACACACGCACACACACACACACACACGCGCACACACACACAAAATTTGTGAAATGAATTAGGTACCTATATGTTTTAAAAAAAAGTAATGCATCTTTCTTTTTTACTTTTGGTGTAGTGTGTTTTCGTAAATCTCTTTAAGTTATCAATTATTATACAATATCATGTAACTTCCTTTCGAATGAAGAGGACTCCATAGGTTATCCCGAGAAAATACAAGGTGTACATTTGTCAGTAAATATTTTTAATACACATATTTTAATCAAAATTCTTTTAGTAATTTTTCAGAAAATGGAACAAATCGAAAAATGTTGCATGCAAAACGTAGTTTGAGATTGGGGAAATTTTTTGAAAAGCTACGTGTTGCATCTTTCGAACATATTGAACTTAATCACGGTAAATATTCTCTTTTCGTTTTTGAGTTATACTCTTCATACATAAGACCTTTTTTTCTAAAAGTGTTTTTTATTCTGGTGCCCCGAAACGGATATTTTCAGTGAAATCTCGTTTTTGATGTTGGTTGGAATGCAGTATCTTCTCCACCTCTGCACGCTGTAAAGAAAGTAAAAGGTGTATTTTGTAGGTTCCCAAAATAATGCGACTAAGCCAAGCTATTTAGCAACCTGCGTTATCCCATAGAAAGTGTGAATTAGTTAAATTAAAAAATATATAAATCACATACATAAATTGTAATACAATATGTTAAAGATATTGTTGTAAAATAAAATATAAAGGCTTTCTGAAACAAGCAACAATTACTGTTTGAAAGATAGGTAGAATCAGACAGAACGGAACTACTTAAACTACGGATCTTCGGCCGGCTGTGTCGTTGCTCCAACCAACAGAATTTAAATTCTGTAGTTGACTCATAAATCTTTTTCCCGGTAAGCCAGAAATCATTCGCAAATTTTGAGATAACATAATATGCTAATGGTATTACAATCTCGTAGGTCGTCTAAAGTTCTGAACTTCATAGTTAACCACTGTCAGGCTAATCAATGCTAATTATGTTTCCATTTAATTAACATTGATTGACCTAATAGTGATTGGTCGTTAAATCATAGGTAATCCCTTTCGCGACCTCTCCACACTGCGCGAGAGAACCCACAGTGGTGCCGATGGAGGCACTAAAACTGGAAATGTTGATCTGGTGCTCTTATAAAAATGTTCTCTCTCACTCGCCCAAGCTTAATACAGTATCTTGTTGGAGCCATAACCGCACACACGGCTACGGAATCAACAATTGAAATAAGAGAGGTTTTTCATAACAGAATTATGTGTTGATTTGTGGCCCCCTTCATTTCCCCGACATAACTAGTCGTGATTTTTACTTTCTCTAGCATGTCAGTACAATGCACATAGTAGATAGACAAGGTATTATATTTCACCAAAAACTCGATACCGATATTTCGGAAATAGATACGTGTTTTGGGGTCCCATGAATCCAAAAAAATGTGAGTGCGTGCCTGTTGATACCATAGCTCGGTTGAATTCCAAACTTAGTATTTTTCAGTAATTTCCAAGGATGCGACACAAAGATTTTCAAAAAAATTCTTCCACCCCTAACTACCTTTACTTACCCTGTCCCTTTGGAACATTTTTCGAAAAAAGAAAAGATTTTGATTAAATTATAATGTGAAGATATTTTCATGACAAACGAAATGTATATCTTAATTTTGTATGGATAACGAATAGCACTGAATGTCGTAACACACTAATTTACTACGGCAGTATACAGGGCAATATGATCTTCACGGTGCAAAGAAGGATAACACAGTACTCATACAGTTGACATGACAAACCTGGGCCTAAAGACCCTCAAAGTAGTCCCCTGCTACTGTCGCCACACGCTGCCAACGATGTGGGAGGCGCTGAATACCAAGTGCCGCAGCATTTCTCGCACCATGTGTGAATCGGGTCATCTGTTCGCGCACAGCATTACCAATGTCCTCTCGTGTTGCAAACCGCCTACCACGCAGTGTTTCCTTAATCTTTCGAATGAGATCAAAGTTACAGGGCGAAATGTCGGGGGAGTACGGTAGGTGCTCCAATTCTTCCCATCCCCAACATCGCAGTAGCTGCCCTACACACTCTGCTTTATGTGGTTTTGCATTGTCATGCAGGATTATTGCACTGTCCACAAGATCCGGACATTTCTCCCGAACGCCACGTCGTACCCGTCGCACCAGGAAGTCCCTGTAATACTGTGCGGTCACTGTTCTGCCATGTGGAACAAAGTGGCAAACATGACATCCCTGATGTCATACGCGACGATCACCATCAATTTGACTGGGGAAGGATTCTGTCGGAACTTCTGCTTCCTTGGTGAGCCAGAATGTTGCCACTCCGCGGACTGACGTTTCAGTTCTGGTTTGTATGCCCGATGGCGATAATTCGTGACAAGAATTGGTGCCGTCCTGTTGCCAGCGTGCAAGGTGGTCGGAGTATATTGCCTAGCGCAACCACCTTTGAACTTCCGTCAGTGCATGCAGTACCCACCGAAAGCGATTTTGCGTAGTTGCAGCTCATTAAGCAAAATCCTGTGGATGCCACTTGCCTTCTCTATCTCCAATAGCGTCCATCGTGTTTCTTCATCCACGTGCCACGCCTGTCCGCACATTGACAGGTCTTTGCTGAAACTTTCCTACCCCCGTGCTACTGTACAGTATGGTAGGGCATTATTCCCAAGGGCTTCCACTAATTCATCGCATTTCTCCCTCGGAGAACAGCTATTTTAATGTAAGTGCGCTGCTCAACACGGGTTACTTCCATCTCGCACGACACTCACCAACTGATTAATTCACAGCCCTCGCTGCGCTACCACCAGCTATCACAGAGCCATCTGTTGTTCTGCATACACCCTATGCCTGCAGAACTTCCAAACGACACATATACGTTTGTTATCCGTTCACATATCTACAAGAAAACCATTAGTTGACGTGACTTTTGCCCCAATCCTCGTATAATTAACCATTTCCAAGATAATCCTTGTTACTGGTTTAAATTTTAAACCACTTAAACCTCTCTGTAACGGAATCATCTTTCGTTTGATCTGCTAGTAAGCAAAGAGAACCTAATGTCAATTGTTTCACATAGCAATCAGCTTTTAAAAGATTTGACTATTGCTTTAGCTTGGTTTATTCTCTTATTTTCCTTCTACTTACAAGAAGCAAGTAATAAGACAATTTCTGCTAATGTTTATCTCGATTAGCATGGTGTAGATAAAATAATAAAATTTTGTGGAGGAGCTACAGAAAATCTGTCAATGGAACACATGAGATTTCTATATATGGGGTTCTTTGAAACACAAAGAATATCAACCCCCTTACAAGTAGCCCATATTTTTCAGACATTTTCAGTTTTCTGGAATAAAGATTAAAATTTTCGAATGGAGATACATTTTCGAAAATTTATGAGCGAATTATGAATGGAAATCCGGTCCACACACCAGTATTGGCGTAAAAATGCATATTATATTTTTCTAAATATTCCGTTTTTATGGCTAATTTTTAGCGTTTCAAGTATAAACATTGTATGCATGAATTCAAAGTTATAATAGGTTTATGAAATAAGAATTGTGATTGTAATAATGTGTCTTTATTTCTTCTGAAAAATGAGTAAAATGTAGGCTTGCTGTTTTTCAAATTCAGTGAGGATATTAAACTGACAAATGAGAATTTCAACTTTGGTAAGATTTGCATTGGAATGTAGAAATGTAATATTCATATAAAATAAATATTTTCCTTGGAGTATCTTTGATGATTTACGAATAACGCCTTTTGAAAGTAATAGCAGTCATCAGTCGATATCACCATGAAATTGCTCTCTGTACCGTTAAAACAAGTTGAAGTTCTATCCTCTTCAAGTTTTATGAGATATTCCTAAGAAATTTCAGCTTACCGCTATTTTTATATGTAACCAACAGGTTTTCTGCTGCTTTCAGATTTTCAATGCCAACTAATTTTTTTGTGCTTCAACTCATTCCAAACAAGTTTTTTTCACGAAACATAAGCATGATACGAAAGATTTTAATATGAGTTATTTTTCCTAGTCGATTGTTACTTTCTTTAGCACGTATGTAAGTACATGCAATGTACATAGCTAGAGAAGGTATTGCATTCCATCTAAAAATTTGATGTCGGGATTTCACCGGAAATACATGTTTGAGGTCCCTTGAGTCCGAAAAAAATCATTTTTAAAAAAATGCCAGTGTGTGTGAGCCTGCATGTCTGTGGACCACATAGCTCAAAAACGAAAAGACCGTTAAATACAAAACTAGGTATTTATGAAGATTTTCAAGCGAATTCCTCCACTACAAACTTACCCTTTACATGGAAAATTTGTTGAAAATTTTGTTTTTCTGGAAAAATGGCTCTAACAGCTTTGATTAAAGATATTTACATCACAAATAAAATGTATATTGTGAATTTTGTGGGAATAGCCTCTGAAAACCTCTTTATTCTGGATGAGTTTTGCAGAATTTTGCATAACGGTTAAACCGTAAGAGATAGACAAACACATACTACACATAAAATATAGATCTCGTTAAAACACATAATTTATGTCAACTGTTTTTCTAATGGCCGTTTTCGAGATATTGATTGCTATTGATTTCAATTGTAAACTGCTAACTTTTCTCAAAGCGGACGGATCATGCTAAGCGAACCGAACCTCAATTGTTTCACTTTTGACTATCGCTTCAGCCTAATGTATTCCCTTATTTCCCTTATACTTACAAGGAAGCATGTAATAAGACCAATTATGCTTATGTTTATCTCAATTAGCATGGTGTAAAAAAAAAATAATATTTTATACTAATAGTTTGCATATGAAACAGCTAGAGGAAGCTATATGAATTGAACACATCAGATTTTTAAACATTTTATGAAACTTCTACATTGATACTATCGATTCTTAACCTTCAGTTTGTTTTTCTTTAAGTAGAGTTTAAAATTTACAGCCCGAAACTTCATCCTTCTGGCTCAGTCATCAAATTCGGAATCTGTAATGATACTGAGAAGATTGCATTTCTAGCCGAACTGTCTAAATTGAGACTAATATAAAAACAAGAGTTACTAGCTTGTAAAAATAAACGTTTGGAAAAAGATATTTGGTGTTACGGATGCGAAAGCTTGAAAATAATGAATGCTAAAATTTTGGCGCAGATGCACATACTTTTAGTAGTTTTGGCATTGTTCTTTGCCCACTTTTTCTTATTTTCAGTAAAGTATAGTATTTACTCCTTTATATGCAATTCTTTTATTTAAAATATAACTATTATCCCCGAATGCAAATAAAATGATATTTCAGTATTCACATTTCCAAATGGTTAATAAGTATATGTATTGTATAAATGTATTGCATTCCAAATAAGAAAAGTATTGTAATAATAAAACGGTTGGTTTTAGCAAAGTCTCCATATACTTGTTTACTATGCTTTTATATTTATTTTAATATATTAAATACTAATAACTCGACTTTTGAAGACAATTTAAGATTCAAGCTCATGCCATTAACAAGGGAAAAGAATATATTTAAAGATTAATAATAATAATAATAATAATAAAACGTCACACAAGCTGAGGTGATGCTAAACATGCATAATTATTCCGTTTGACAAAGGAAGAATGTAAATTGTAAATCAAAGTGTTCATTAATTCACTAAATATTCCAAAGCTAACTTAAGTAATTAAAGATGCAAAGGAACAATAAGGCAAGAAAGGAAGTTGAACAAGATTGACGACACTGAAAAAGGGGTATAGGAAGGCGAGAATTAAGGCTAAGAAATGGGTATTCATTTGTTAGTTTAGCGTGTGAGCCAAACGATCAGATTTCAGGTTTTCCATACCTTGGAGCAGAAAGAAACAAGGAATTGGCGATATTTTAAGCATGGAAACTGGCAGACAAAGTTCGTTGATAAAACTGCTCTGATGGAATATGGCTTGCTTTCTTTTCCTATAGGTCCTAAAGCAGCTTGGATTCAACTACAGAATTTCTCGTTTGCGCTCTGACTTTGCGGAGAATGGTATATTGTCAGCTGTATTCATATTATTCTTCAGTTTCTAGACCATTATATACCAGTAGTCCTAAACCACAATGCTTTTCTTTTAGTTAAAGAACATTCACACCAAGATTTTTGATATCCATAATAAACTACTTATATCACCTATCCACCGATACTCATAATATTAGAATTCATTAGTTGAAACCCATGAGATCATTCATCTGGAGATTACGTTGAACAAAGAAACTAAGCTCCAATTATTAGCGAGGGTCATCATACTACTGTCGTGTCATGAAAATTATCCGAATATGATATCTATTCATCTGCACGTGGTGAGGTGCAACCAGTTCTTCTCAGATGCTTCGAATATATTGTTTTCTCCCACATAGAATATACCACACATTCGTGACTGACATAAATAACTACTTGAATTAATTGATGGTATTTCGTTATTTAACACTGAAACATGCAATCTTATTTACTTATAAAAAATCCATTAGTTTTGGTATTATTTTTGGAATGGCTAACCAGTTTGACTAGATAGTAATCAACTACCGGAGGGAGGAGTCAAATATAAACATCTAATGTTACACATGACTTTCTTTAGCTGTTCTGCTAACAAACTTCGTGCTAAAGATTCTTCTTTCTCATACACCATACTAATCGAGAATTAGCAGAACGTTCTCATTACTTAGCTCCGTATAAATAGAAGGGAACTAAAGGATTGCACTATGCTGAAATCAAGATCGCTGGCATGTTAAAGAACTTCTGCAGCACGAAATTTCGGGACACCATCGGCGCTGGTATGATCCTGGTAGTTGACAGCGTTGATATTGAAATTGGTTTCTTTGCATGGTCCGGAGTAAAAGAAAAAACACAAAAAACAAAACAAAAAACACGGGCGACTTCCTGTCTGAGGAAAATATAAGTAATTTAAAAGTGAAGCCAATAACAAGGAATATCTCGGAAACAGTTACCTCCACAACAAAAATGTAAAGGACATAAATTGTGTGTTTTGACGAGATCTACATTTTCTGGGTAGTAAGTTTTTGTCTATTTCTTACGGTCCATTAGTTATCCAAAATTAATCCTGAATGAAGAGCTATTATCAGAAAATTCAAGATATATATTACATGTAAAGTTTTAATATATAGTGTTTTAATAAAAAATTTAGATACATTTTTGAGAAAATCAAAATTTTCGAAAATTTTTCCATGTAAAGGATAGATTGGATTTTCTTGAAAATCTTCGTATCGTATCTTTTTAAGTTTGATATTTAATGGAACGTTTCGTTTTTGAGTTATGCTGTCCACACACACATACACGCACACACACACGCACATACACGACAGACTGACCTTTTTCTAAAAACATTGTTTTTTTTCAATTCAGTGGTCACAAAACATACTGAAATCTCGTTACCGAATTTTTGTGTGGAATGTAATACCTTCTCTATCTAATATGTACGTTGTACACTGTGCTAGAGAAAGTAAAAATTGTGTCTTATAAAATTCTATGTAGGTTTCTGAAGAAAAAAATATTATATATATACACATTTTATGACAATTCTTCACTAGAAATTTAATTGAATTAACTTGTGTAATACTCTGTTCTGCACATCTCTCGCTTTAAAGCAATTTTGAAAAGTTTGTTTTTCTGTTTTCTCCACACTACTTATAATAAAAAAAAAGGAAGTAAGTATATTTTGCATTCCACCCAAATGCTCAATACAGAGAGTTCACCGGAAATCACACGTTTTTCGGCTCTCTGATGCCAAAAATGCATTTCTAGAAAAAGGTCTCTCTCTCTCTCTCTCTCTCTCTCTCTCTCTCTCTCTCTCTCAACACAAAACTCAAAACAGAAAAGTCGGTTAAAATAGGGCTAACTTGTTGTTTAAGTTCAGTTTCTTCCAAGATGCATCACAAAGATTTTCAAGGAAATACACTCACCTCAAACTACTCGTTATTTTGGGTGTTCTAAAAACGACTAATCTTGTTTTGATTACCAATTGTTTATAACAATTGCATGAGATAAAAGCTATAACTTAAATTTTATGGAAATAGCCTGTGAATGCCTAATTATCCTGAAAACTTAAGAAAAAAAACAACAAATTAATAAAACTTTAAAAACTGAAGATACACTTTCTGATGCAAAATAATAAATTCTAGATATATCATGATACATGTAGGGGCACAATGCTTTTATGTGTAAGAACTGTTCCAAAGAAATTACAATCGATTTTTAAATATAAAAACAAACAAGCAAAATCACTCAAAATACAATTTTATTCATAACAGTTTCCATAAAAAAATCCTCATTGGTAAAAAACTGTTTTTTACTCTTTAGAACATCTTAAAAATCCGCCAATTTTGAGGGAGTTTCTGCCAATTTGGCAAGCTTGATTGTATATTCTTTCTACCTCATAACGAAACATATAATCGTCTATATCTATTTTTATTAACAATAAATAAATGGAATAACAATCTTTTGTAAGTTTACTAAGTAGGGAAGTTCATATGAATAACAAACAGGTCATGTCCGTTATGTTTGACCCGATTTCTCCATCAAGCTACTAAATTGAAACGTTTAAGAATTTACAATAATAAACATCTGGTAATATACTAATTAAATATGTTTACAGTTGTGTGCGGCAATACATGTTACAAATTATAATTTACCATGTGCTGCAAAGAAATTATTTTAGTAGGGTCACGTGAAGTACCTTGAAATAATGCTAACTTAGGTACAATCTGATATAATTTTTGTGATGACTCCCCATAAGCGTAATATGAAACTGATAAACAGCCATACTATCATTTGATTAATGTCCTGATCAAGTCTCCCCCCCCCCACAGTAAAAACGAAAAGAATTGAAATAAGATCAATATTAAAGATGATGAGTTGATGATCGATTACACATGATATGGTTAAAATAGAAGGCGTGTTTTATGTATACGATATAAGAAAAGAGGAGGGAAAAGAAAACACAAAAGAGAAAAGAATAAAGTTAGCTTTCATTAGGTGACTCATTTTATCACTTTGTTAATTTTGCTTCATTTTTCACTACTTGTGCTGTCAGCTCTGCTGTGACCAATTCTTTTACCGGAAATTCCAAAAAGCTAGTTCTCCTCGCATTGAATGAGTGGAATATCTGTAATCGGGGAAGTTGCTTGATCCGAGTTGGTTGCCATGGTTACCAGGATGTATGGTAGACGTGTTAACCACGGAAAGTCTGAAGGTTACAAGAAATACTGCTGACAGGCTTGACAAAACCTGTTACCGCAGCTGCAAAGTTATGGAATTCAACTTCCAATGTCGAGGACAGAATTCTAGATTTGCTACGGTTTCTTCAACTGTGGAACTTCTTTCGTAGTACTATGCTCGCGAAAACAAAGCTTTGCAGCGAAAACTCTCGTGACAAGATGGAATTACGTAAATCGAATTAACAGATGCCTTGCGGAGAACGAGCGGCGACGTGTCGGGCTTCTGATTTTGCAGAGATGGGCTGCTGTGAGCCTGAAAATAAAATTACAATGTTTGCTTTCTTTTCAGCAAGTGCGAGAATACCGCTGCTGGTGAATAGACAGAAATCTCGCTAGCAAAATGCTCTCTTTAAGTGTGCAATTTTTAGACAACTGCATTAAAAGAGAAGCTTTTAACAAAAGCGGCCCTACACTTATAAATTGTAATACTCTGTGTGTTACATTTTATAGCTTTCCATTGCTACCGCATGTTACTTGCAATGGAAACTATATATTTAAGCGGAGGCCTAGAATCGAATATTGTAATGCAGGAATATTTTAATGATTTGGAAATTATATTGCGCAGGTGTTTCCAATGCTACTTCCTCTACAAGAGGAAATAATTTTACAAACTCTAACAAGTATAAAATCAATAAAATTACTTTAAAAATGACAATAATAATATCCGTAGTTGAATGGTCAGCGAGCTGACTTCTCACCCGGAGGCCCCGGGTTCGATTCCCGGTTGGGGCGGGGAATTTTTCTTTAACCAGAATTATTCCCTATCCCCAACAGAGTCTGGAAGTATGTGTGTCATAATGAATGTGCGTGTATTTGAGGAAAGTTAGGGGAAAAAAAAAAACAACGATTTAAACCTAACGTAATAAATCTACAGACGAGTTGTTTCTAATGCAAAGCCCACGATATGGCCTGTTAAAGATGCTATATAAATGAACAAAATTAAAAAAAAAAAAAAAAAAAAAAAAAAACAACAACAATAAATGCAATAAAATTATTGCTTCACTTTGTAGATTTATTTTTGCTACAGACTTATATGTGACGGGCAAGTGATCATGTTGTCAGCCTTTGTGCAATGAAGTATAATAACAACGAAGGCCAAACAACAAAAAACTAGAACTGAGCATTGCATATGTCCAATCATATACTTTTATTTACACTTACATTTCAGGTGAATACTTTATCGTTTAATATCCATGGTTGTCTAAATATATTATATGCAACACATGCTAAAACTGATTTTATTTTGCGTGTAGGAATATTTGCAGAACGAGGTTAAAAGTCTAGTGTAGTATTTTCGCAAAATAAAACTCTTACGTTTTTACACTCGCATTTTAAACAAAAATTACATCATAGAGTCGTTAAGTATTTGTGTAAATTGAGGAACCAGTTTGCAAATCAGTATCACCAGTAATGGAAAAGCTTCATATGTACATAACCCTCTGGTGCCATTTGCAATTTAGAAGGTGCCGGAACATAGTGTTCTTCCCCCTCCTCACAATTATGTTTAGACAGCTAACATAAAAATCTGATGTGTTCCATTCAGATGTCTTTCTCTACATCTCTAGCAATTTATTGCTAAAAAACTTATTCTTCTGCCTACTCCATACTAACCGAGATTAACGTTAGTAGAAATGCTTTCTTTTGAGTTGAAGGGAAATAATGGAATATACAGGCTAAAACGATATTCAAATCTTTTAGAAGCTGGTTGCCATGTTAATAAAATCCGTTTCTTTGCATTGCCTGGAGTTGACAAATTCTTGTAGTCGAGGAGTATAAGTATTTTAAAACTGAAACCAATAACAAGGAATATATAGAAAAGAAAAACTCCACGAAGAACATTTATACGACATAGATTGTGTGTTTCAACGAGATCTATAATTATTTGGTGTAGCAATCTTTTGTCTATCTCTTACGGTTTATTAGTTACGCAAAATCCAGCAAAATTCATCCAGAATAAAGAGGTCTTCTGAGGTTATTCCCAGAAAATTAATGATATACATTTTATTTTTAGGGTAAATATCTTTAATATACACATTTTAATCAAAATCGTTAGTGCTATTTTTTAGAAAATCAAAAAAATTGAATTTTTTTCCATATAAAGGGGTGGGAGGCTTCCCTCAAAATCTTCGTGTCTCATCCTTGGAAGATACTAAACTTATATAAACTCATATACCAACCAATATATATATATATATATATATATATATATATATATATATATATGAACTTATGTACACGGACCATTTTTTTTAAAATGCATACAAGGGACCCTAAAACGTATATTTCCGGTGAAATCATAGTATCGAATTTTTGGGTGGAATGCAATACCTTCTCTATACACCAAGTACATAGAATGTGTAGAGAAAGTAAAAATGGATCTTTTAAGGGATTGCAAGTGAAATTCATATTTTTCACCTTTTTATTTTCTAAACTACGTATTGTAAGTAGAGAAAGTATTATATTCTACACAAAAATTCAGTGTCGAGACGAGTGAACCGAAATTATTATGTTTTGAGGCTCCTTGAATAAAAAAATATATATGAAAACATAATTCTTGTGTATTACTATATATAGTATTTGTTTGTTAAACGAGATGTCAATTGCTAGTCATATCTCCTGCCGGTGTGCCAGAATTTCATCCTGCAGCAGTTCTTTAACATGCCAGGGAATCATGTGACTGTCGCTTTTAAACACACCTAAAAACCATCGGTCTGGGCCGTGTTTGAAGCCGATCTTCTGCTGGTCGCTATATGAAACAATTATATTCGGTTCTTTTTCAGTGCCAGGAGTAAAAAGAGATATGAAACGGCGTATGATTTTCCATTTGAGAAAAGTTTAAATGGTTTAAACTTTTTGATTTTGATTAAAATATGTATTTTTAAAGATATTTACATGACAAAAAAAGTTATGTGAATTTTCTGGGAATAGCCTCTAAACACCTCTTTATTCTGCAGGAACTTTGGTGAATTTTGCATAACTGGTAAACCGTAAGAGGTAGAGAAAAACTTACTACACAAAAAATGAAGATCTCTTTAGAATACACAATTAATGCCATGTACGTTTTTAGTAGAGCTGACCGTATCTGAGATATCACTTATCATTCGTTCCAGCTTATACCAGGGTCGGCTGTAAAGTCCCAGACCTCACACAGATATGGCGTCACTAGGCCAGTTAGACGGTAGCATCATATAGTTTAACTCTAGCTTGTATCCATAGTAGCAGGACAATAGCTTGTTTAGTTTCCGAATGACAGCATTTTAAACAAGACAACTTTAGAGTTTTCACGAAAATGGTGGATTTGGAAAAACGGGCAGTGATTAAATACTTCCATTTGAAATGCTTAACACCTAAAGAAATCAAACAGGAAATGGACGTTCATTGAAAGACTCTACCCCTTCATATTCAATAGTTAAAAGGTGGGTTGCGGAGTTTATAAGGGGACGTGATGAGCCTCGCTTTGGACGCCCTGTAGAAGTGACAACTCCAGAGATCATTGAAAAAATCCATCTACTGGAAGACCGCAGATTAAAGCTGTTTGAGATAGCAGAGGCTGTAAACATATCAAAAGAACGTGCAGGTAATATTTTAAGTAATGTTTTGGGCTTTCACAAGGACTGTGCAAGATGGGTGCCACTCAGACCTTGTTATCACCTTACCAAAAGTTGCAAAGAAAAACTGTTTCTGTTAAGAATGTGGAGCTCTACCGTAAAAATCCCAGTGAATTTTTTGAGACTGCTTATTACCATGGATGAAACTCGGATACATCACTACACTCCAGAAAGTAAATCTCAGTCAAAACAGAGGATTGCGCCAGCTGATTGAACTCCAAAAATCTGATGTGTACCATTCACATGACTTTCTCTATATCCCTGCAACAAATTATTCTTAAAAAGCTTATACTTCTATTTACTGTATGCTCATCAGAAAAAAATAGCAGAAATAGTCTTAATTCTTGCTTTATTGTAAGTAGAAGCGAAATAAGGGAGTACCATAGGTTAAAGTGAAAGCCAAAAGCTGGTTGCTATGTGACTGATGTCCCTTTGTTTGTATGGACAGGAGTTGACAAATTCCTGTATGAGAAAAGTATAAGTTTTTCAAAGCTGAAACCAAGAAAAAGGAATATCTCAAAAACGATCAACCGCACGAAAAAAACGTATATAACATAAATTGTGTGTTTTAATGTGCTTTACATTTTTTGTGTGTTAAGTTTTTGTTCATCTCTTACGGTTTAGTAATTATGAAAAATTCATCCAGAATAAAGTAGTCTTCAGAGGATATTCCCAGAAAATTCAAAATATACATTTTATTTGTCAGGTAAATAACTTTAATATACGAAATTTTAATCAAAATCGTTAGAGCCATTTTTGAGAAAATCGAAATTTTTGAAAAAAAGTTTCATGTAAAGGGTAGTTTGGGGTGGGGGGATTTTTCTCAAAATCTTCGTGTCGCATCCCTGGAAGATACTAAACTTAAATACCAAGTTTGGTATTTTACCAACTATTCGTTTTTGAGTTATCGTGTTCACAGACATACGGACACACACACACACACACACACGGACCTTTTTCTGAAAATACTTCTTTTGGATACAGGGGACCCTAAAACATATATTTTCGGTGAAATCTCGGTATCGAATTTTTTGGTGGAGTGCAATACATTCTCTATTCACTATGTACATAGTGAGTATAGATAAAGTAAAAATAGCAGTTAATTTTGTCAGCTAACAAGGTTATGGCGAGTGTTTTCTGGGATGCCAGGGAATTATTTTTATTGATCACTTGGAAAAGGGTAAAAGTATCATTGGTGACTACTACGCAAACTTACTGCAACGTTTGTGTGATGAGGTGAAAAGAAAAATACCTCATTTGGAAAAAAAAGAATAATTTTGTTTCATCATGACAATGCTCCGGCCCATCGTTCAGTCATTGTAACGGGAAATATGCGCGAATTAAAGTTGGAATTGATTGAACATCCAACCTATTCGGCAGATCTAGCACCCAGTGACTAGCACCTGTTCCCAAACCTCAAAACATTTCTTGGAGGACGAAGATTTCACAGCAACGAGGTGAACATTGATGCTGTAGACAGCTATTTTGAGGACCTTGATAAATCGCACTACAGAGATGGTTTAATTAAATTAGAACACAGATATGACAAATGTATTAGCATTTCTGGAGATTATGTTGAGAAATAAAGCAAAAAAAAAAAAAAAAAAAAAAAATTAGTTGCTGTTTTCATTGAGAGGCCCGGGACTTATCAGCCGACCCTCGTACTTTTCTCATACGGTAATTTGGCAACTCTGGCCATACAAAGGAATTTCAGTCACATAGTAATGAATTTTTAAAAGTTTTGACTATCGTTTAATCTATGGTACTCCATTATTTCCCTTCTACTTACAAGGAAGCGTGTAATTAGACAATTTATGCTAATTTTATCTCGATTAGCATGAAGCAGATAGAAGAATAACCTTTTTAACAAAAATTTCTTACAGAGATGTGTGAATGGCTCATATCAGATTTTTTTTTGTATAATACTTAAGCATTTTTGTATCTTACGTTACCAGCTATGCAAATGTCATCTAGAATGAAAAGATCTTCAGAGATTGTTCTTCGAAAATTCAATGATTACATTTCGCTTGTAATAAAAAGCAAAATGTTTGATAACTATTCCATGTAAAGGGTAGTTAGGGAGGCAGCGGGGGATTTTCCTGAAAATCTTCACGTCGTATCCTTTTAAGATGGAATTTAAACATCAAGTTTGGATTTAACCGATTTTTCGTTTTTGAATTATCGTGTTGACACACACACACGCGCGCGCGCGCGCGCGTACACGCACACACATGTTTTTCTAAAAATGCATTCACCTCCTGATTCAAGAGACCCTAAAACGTTTAGACTGGTGAAATTTCGTTATCAGTGCTATTTACGTTATAGAGAAAACAAAATTGTCGGTTAAAACTGATAATTTCATTTCTACCATTTTAAAGATGACTCCAAAAATGCTTTTGTTCCTGATGTCGATAACCTGTACTGCGTTTGTTACATTGTTTCTAGTAGAAAGTGTTTGTTTAAATTAGAAAATAATATAAAATAGGAAAGAAAAAACACTTATTTAATACACATTTCAAAACTAAAGGGCTATTTTTAGAGGCACACATTTTAGGTATCTAAGTATATAAATAAGTATCTATCTATATTTATACTACAAAGGAGTTATCCAAAAATTGAAAATCGTTAGTACAATCCTTTTTATGCAAATTTACCATGGCAATTTATATATGGCATCAAAATCCAGTACGTACAACTCTAAATGTGTCTCAAATTAAGTGTTTTATATATCATCGATTGTGGCCAGAAATAGAAATTCACGGAAACACAAAATCTTCACAGGAAATGGGTTCTAAATCAGTACAGTAAATCATTAAACAGGAGAGACCCTCTGGGGTTATTATATAGAAAGATTTACCTCGTTAAATCATAGCCTTGCATTCCTAGGCCTCAAGGAAGTAGAGCATTAGTAAGGCGCACAATTTTTGTTCCAAGTTCACTTCTCTTGAGGCACAGACGGCTGTGTTACCATTGGCAGGATATGCAAGTTTTTAAGTATAATCTTGAATGTCGGTCATCACTTAAATGAATCTGGCCTTGTGTGAGGGAGATGCCAATCTTATTAAGGAAATGGAAACCGACACTATCAGAGGATGTGGGCAGAAAGTTGCGTGCAGTCAGAAACCAAACGTCGCAGCATTTTTGTCTTTGTAAGGTGTTTATCGTAATTATGTATGTTATACATTACACAGCGTGTTATGCGATGCAATAAGAATTGAATAGCTAAAAGCATATACAAAATTTGAATTACGACCTTTAGCACGTTACAGATTTGACAAATCAAGCATCAATTCTCAGCTACAACAATTTTCACTAGCACATTTAACTACACAATTGAAATATAAAATAATTATGAACTGTTCCAAATACTGAATAATTATGTTAATTGATATAACAATTTTAATTTATTATGTTTTAAGCTTCGATAGCTCTGGGTAAAAAAGTAAACATGGACACTTTTCCAAACAGGAGAGAGCACGAAACGTTTTCTGTTTGAAGGGCAATGGCAATGAGATTAATAGCATAGCGTGGGGAAAATGTTTGGGTAAACATTCTCCCAGAACGGGCAGGTTCCGTGGTAACGTTTGGGGCTCGCATACTTGACGTGCCGAGTTTGATTGCTTTCGGATCGGCCGTTCTGACAAGTTTCTTTCCTAGTTTTCTCGGATCGGTAGGTGAACCTTGAGGTGGTTGCCCTTCTGCCTGAATTTTCAGTCCATTTCCTGCCTCCATCTTTTCCTTTCATCAGTTTCACCCCATCTGTTTGAGGATATAAGACCAAGCGATGCAGGTGTGTGTTGTGGCAGGATGGTGGAATTTGCGCTTTGGAATGGTTTTTCCCTGGCGCTTGACAAGACTGTTGGGGTCCCTTCTTTCCTGGGAATACATTCATTAGGGACCCTGTCTTTACTAGCGCATATAGTCGTTTGGATCTGGTGGTCTTCAGGTCTCTCCTTAAAGGTCATCCTCCGTAATCTGGAGGAAATATGCTATGCTCTGGTTCCCAAGGTCGCGTGTTACACCCAACGGAAGGCGATGGATTTTTTTCGGGTGTCGAAAAAAAATCTATCGCCCTAGACCACGGAGGACATCATAACACACTGATTGTTTAACTTTCATATTTATATTGATCCTTAAGATAATCCTTAATGCATTTTTTCATCCATTTCATATTGTCGAAGGCCTAATTATGACGCTTTCTCAATTGCCGTGTTAGACACAGTAGTATGTCAGGAGTGACTGGATTGACACCTAATTAATCAACCTTCTGGAATTAACACATTGCTACCGTAAAAGTAAATGCAATTCTTTGGAATATCTTACATATATGTGCAATACATTTTAACGGATAACCAGCACTAAAATCCTCTCATGCATAGATACCCTTGCAAAATGTAAAATAAACATGGTTTCACATATTCGCCGAGACCTTTGCTACATTCTTGGGTTTGACTGGGAGAAAACCCAGATTTACCTGTATTCTTGTGTGCATGCACGCATGTGTTATAAGCAGAATGAATAATTATATACTTATAGAATTTAAATTATAGATAATTAGCTTTTATCAGGGAATCCGTGCCAATAAGTAGTCCCTGAAAAATAAATTTAAAACAACTTAAATATGGTATTTTATTCAAAATCGGTAGATCTATTTTTGAAAATAAAAATTTCAAAATTTTTTCCATGTAAAGGATAGTTTGTGGTGGAGGGGTTTTCTTGAAAATATTCGTATCGCATCCTTAGAAGATACTGAACATAAAGTTTTTGAACTATGCCATTTTTTCATCTTTTTGTTTTTGAACTATGCTTCCGAGCGCGCGCGCGGACCTTTTTATAAAATGCTTTTTTGGGACTCGGGGGACCTCAAAACATATTTCCGGTGAAATGTCGGTATCTAGTTTTTGGGTGGAATACAATACCTACTTTCTCTAGCTACTATGCACATTGTATATAGGTATACATACGTGCTACGTAAAAAAAATAAGATATTTCTAGCGATATTACATTGCGACTGAGGCAGTGTTAGCCATTTCGGGTATTCAGCCTTTTATAGCCATTTCAGTTTCCGCTGTCCAATTTTTGTGATTAAAGTCACTACAATATAAAAAAAAGTGTGATTTATATCAATTTAATAAAAGTACACTTCAGAAATAGGAAAACACTAGATCCGAATCTTGTGTTTTCCTATTTCTGAAGTGTTGTATTGTTGATTTGTGTTTTAAAGCTTTAGAGATATGAGGTAAGTTAGTTTTTTGGAACTTTTGATCTAAATATTTACGGTGTAATTGATAGTGTTCTGTCTACTATAACAAACACCAAAATAATTACCAATACTTCGTATGTAAGTACATAACCTAACTCACGCTTTAAGCTTAGTTGTTATTTTATCAAGTTGCATACATGGCAGCTGATACAAGAAGTTCAAAAATCGGCGCCATGGGGCAAATATCCTACGCATTAGCTGGGGCAAAAGTCCGCATGCGTACCTTTGCCCCAAACGTTTGTTTTTACTTTCTTCGGTTTTAATACTTAACGCGTAGGTTTATTTGTCATATTTGATGCAGCCTAATTTATAGTTCACTATTTCGCGTCAACTGGTTCAGTATTAGACTAGTTAGACTTCATTTTACAGAAACTACAAGAGAAAAACGTTCTCCACGCCGTTGTCTTCTAAAACGTTAGAGGAGGCTAGAAAGCTAATAGAAAATGGATCTTCCATTACAAATGCAGCTGCAGGACTTGAGTGTACTGAATCCATATTACGTAAAAGACTTAAAGCAGGCTATGGAGTGACATTATTGGGACGTTTCAAGAGAGTATTTTCTGAGACAGGAGAAACTGAATTGGCGGAGCATTGTATCAATCTGGATTCTATGTTCTATGGTCTTATGTTTAAACTCTTCCGACATTTGGTATACCGGTTTACCGAAAGTAATTGCGTCAGCCACCCATTTAATAATGAAATCCAATTGGCAGGGGAAGACTGCTCTTCATAATTTAAGTTTGAGGCAACCGGAGAAAATCAGTATCGGGAGGATAATGGGATTCAATAAAGCACAAATGGAGCTTTATTACAGAAACTGGAAACTTTGCGATTTAAATATAATTTTCCACCCCATCGAGTCTATAACGAAGACGAAACAAGAATACAAACTTTACCGGGAAAATTGCCGAAAAGTGTGGCAAGAAAAGGCCAAAGATGTGTAAGTAAGGCAGTTGCAGCCGAACGAGGCGAAACCGTTTCTGTGGCTTGCTGCATGAGCTCCACAGGGCCATTATCTGTCGCTGATGTACATCTTCAAAAGGAAAAGAATGAAGAATTTATGCCTAACACGATCACGATGATGACACAATGATGATTCTGATACAGTAAAACATTATACAAATTAATAATGACACTATCTGACAAATACTGTAACTCTCCTTTAGTCTGTTATAATTATTATAATTTCTTTTTGCGTCGGAATTTTGCCCCGTAACTATAGGATCTTTACTCCAGGCCTGGGGCAAAGATCCATTTTTTTCATTTCTAATATTTTGTTAAATATAATTTTAACACATCATGCAACCAATCTTGAACTTATTGTATCGTGTAAAGTATGCTCCTAGGTGTATTGTGTAAAAATTTCGTTGTGATGTAACCAGAATAGCAGAAGGGAAACATAAAAAATCGTTAAGTGCGCACCTTTGCCCCCGCCTACCCTAATGCAGATACTCCTTTATATCTGGCCAGTTCCGGCCTTTTTGGCAGCCTCTTTTAGCCAAGAGTTTGTAATATTGACCAATGTAACTAAAGCTTGGCTCTCTCACAGAATCTGAGCTAGAAAAATATTAAGGGGTGTATAGGAATCCATGTTAAACAATCAAAATAAATGTAAATTAATTCTGAGTTGAAATATTTAAATAATTGATTTTATATCCATAGATAAGGTGCAATAATTGGAATTAAAATTCAGTTTTACTTTTACTTTTTACATTTTGTTTTAGCGAGGAGGTTCTAATTCCAAACACCCCTGGCTCCGCCACTGGTTTCCCATATATTTACCATGCATGGAACCTTATATGATTATAATATATCCACTCTCTTGCTCCTTTTAGGCTTCTTGTCCACTTATCCCTTAATCTTCTCAAAAATACCCAATCATGTTAATTTTCTCCACCCTTTTGTTTTCCAGAACTTTATTTTGCTATATCTTTTCACAAATTTGCATCACTTATTATTTAGTATGCCTCCATTGGAAGTCGAAGTGTTAAATTGTTGTAATAAATTTGGAAAGAAAATTTAAGAATATAATATAATGTGCATATCAAATTTTAATTAGACACTTAACCGTGCTATGGGCAATTTATATAGCATGCGGCGTATGTCACTTGCTATAGTATAAGGAACAAATTATAGTTATGTTTTAATGTGATTTCAATGTGCTTACCTAAACCGAAGTTATATTTTTTTTCTATGTATAATATTCTACTCTAAAAATAACATTTCACATAGCCCCCCCCCCCAAAAAAAAAAAATAAAGTCAAATTTGTAGTTAACTAATAAGACCCTAACCTAATAAAAGTTGCTAAATAACTACATTCTCGAATAAATGGTTGGAGTTAAAAGTTTGAGCACGTGCGAATAATAAAGTAGGACCCCAGTGTAAATAATACAAACCTCCTTATGTATGAAGCCGTATTTTTGGCGGAGTTGAATTGAATCCAACAATCAGAATATCACCAGATTCTAGTGACTTATCCCAGGACGGTGGGAAAGTGCCAGTGTAGTAATCTCTGGTATTATGCGTCCCCTATACAACTAATCACCTCTTGCACTGCTGTATCATAAAACAGTATAAAACCAGTCGTAGTTTAAGAAGTTTATGGTGTAACGTTAGATAACGCTCCTTGTATAATGCGAAGACCGCTGGTGAAGTCAATTACAGTTTGTTGAGCGTATCATTGCAAATGAAAGCGAATAAAGAAAATTACTTGTAACGCGAAGATAAACGCATAGGAGCCGCTATATAATTGAATGAGCAAATGCAAATAGAGATGATGAAAACCCCTAGTGACTTATGAATCATTAAAAACCAAGCCATTGGAAAATTTATATTTTTTCTTTGAATGTTACACTACCTTATAATCCTTGCCTGAAAATATTTTTAAGAGTTTCCTGTGAGCTTTTATGCAATCATTGGGTATCATAAATTCCATTACATCATGAATATTTTAGTTTTCTGTCCAGGTTTGAAAGACATAGTTATGAAGCGAATTTCCACTAATGTATCTATTCTTGTAATATTTCCTTACTGTATCAAGTGTCCTTTTGATGTATATGTGGTCAGTTATGTACATCTTTTGCATCTCATAAGACCATCGAAGTACTTAACGATGACCTACATGTATATAATTTGCGGTATCAACTTATATCCGCTGCATGTTGGATTGCTAATGTTCTGAACACAAAAAAACAGTTTAAATAAACTCTAAATAAAGCACAAATGAATTTAAATAAAAAATCAAGAAAAATGGCGCATTTTAAGCTCCGTGCAGGAGAGATGCAGAAAGTATTAATTCAAGCATCGTGTACAAAAGATGCCCGTAAGTATGAACTAAAAATTTGTGTAGAATTGAGTAGTAATTTAAACTCAATGTAAAAGAACATGCATCAGGTGTGTTTAAGAATGGAGATCGTTTTAAAAAAGTGCATGTGAGAACATTTATTGTTTTAATTATAAGAAGGCTGAAAATGTATTATTGTCGGAGATAATCATATTTATACAACTCATAGCAGATCGATATTTCACTTTGGACTGCCTTCTAGGGACATCTTTCATGAGCATTTCCTAGACGTGCGGTATTATTAAGTACTACCCTTCAGACGAACTTTTTAATTTCTCTACCACGTATGTAAAATGTACATATATTACATAGAGAAGGTATGTATTCCATCCAAGAATTCGATATCGAGATTTCATCGGAAATAGGTTTTGAGACCTCCTGAATAGAAAAAAAGTATTTTTAGCACGCGCGCGTCTCTGTGAACAGCTTATAACGAAAAGTCGGAAATACTAAATTTGATATATGCATAAGTTCAGTATCTTCTAAGGATGCGACGCAAGACTTCCAGGAAAAGCCCTTCACCTCCAACTACCCTTTACATGGAACATTTTTCGAAAATTTTGATTTTCTCAAAAAGGCTGTAACGATTTTGATTAAAATATATGCTCAAGACATTTTCATGAAAAAGCGAAATGTATATCTTGAATTTTCTGGTGATAGTCTGAAGACCTCTTCATTCTGAATAACTGTAAGAGATGGACAAAACCCTACTACGCAAAAAGTGTAAATCTTGTTAAAATACACAATTTATGCCATATGGATTTATTCATTTATTTTTTATGTGTACAGAGTAGTGTTTCGCAGATGTTCCTTGTTATTGATTCCAATTTTAAACTACTTCAACTTTTCGCAAACGGGAAGTTATCTTTCGTTCCGCATCTCTTTTGTTTTGTCCCTGGTCTTGGAAAGAGAAACGAATTTAAACGGCAACCGCATAGCAATAGCTTTTAAAAGATTTTACTATAATCATTCTCTTATTTCCCTTCTGCTTATAGGAACTAAATAATAAGGCCATTTCTGCTAATGTTTATCTCGGTTAGCATAATGTGGATGAATGAAATTTTGTTAGAATAGTTTGGTTGCAAAGCCATGTGAATGGAACACATCAGATTTTTGTCTATTCAGACACCTAAATTGTATAATGCAAAGAAATAGCACCTAAGAAATTAGAAAAAGAGAACGATTTCTATGAAAATCAGGAGCTACAAAATTCGAAAAATCTTTGTGAAGAACACATTAAATTGGCTTTGCATTATTTATTTGATTATTTATGTTTTCACTTATATATTTTGGTTTTAAATTTTCAGGATAGACTTCAACATTCTTAGTAGGTATTTATCGAATCTTGTAAGTAGTTCGATAGGGAGATTGACGCGGCTTCCTAGTAGCCTTAGGATAAAAATAAATAAATAAATAGAAAATAAAGTCTGCATTTCTTATGTTCTTGCTTCTAGAGCTATACCAAAGCAAAATGTCCACTGAATTTGATTGCTTCCTCAGTCCAATTCCCGTTTTTCATAACAAAACTGTGCAGATATATTTTTACTTTCTCTACACGTACTATATACATAGTGTATAGAGAAGGTATTGCACTCCACATAAAAATTCGATACCGAGATTTCACCAGAATTATATGTTTTAGGGTCCCCTTGATCAAAAAAAAAAAAAAAAAGCTTTTCAGAATAAGGTCCGTGTGTGTCCGTGTGTCTGTGAACACGATAACTCAAAAATGAAACGTCGGTAAAATACCAAACTTTGTATTGAACTTAAGTATCTTCCAGGGATGCGACACGAAGATTTTGAGAAAAATTCCCCCACCCCAACTACGCTTTACATGGAAGTTTTTTCGAAAATTTGGATTTTTTTAAAAATGGCTCTAACGATTTTGATTAAAATATCGTATATTAAAGATATTTACTTGACAAATAATATGTATTTGTTGAATTTTCTGGGAGTAGCCTCTGAAGAGTACTTTATTCTGGACGAGTTTTACGAAATTATACATAACTGCTAAACGTAAGAGCTGGACAAAAACCTACCACACAAAAAATGTAGAGCACGTTAAAACACACAATTTATATTATATAAATTTTTTTCGTGGAGTTGATCATTTTTTAGATATTCCTTATTTTTGGTTTCATCTTTAAAAACTTACGCTTTTCTCGTACAGGAATTTGTCAACTCCTGCACATACAAACAAAAGAACTTCAGTCTCATAGCAACCAGCTTTTAACTATCACTTTAATCTATGGTACTCTCTTATTTCGCTTCCACTTCCAAGGAAATAGGTAATAAGATTATTCCTGCTAATTTTTTCTCGATTAACATGAAGTAAATAGAAGTATAACCTTGTTAACAATAATTTGTTGCAGAGATGTAGAGAAAGTCATGTGAATGGATCACATCAGATTTTTACTTTCTCTATAGGCAATATGTACATAGTGTATAGAGAATGTATTGCGCTCCACCAAAAAAATTCGATACCGAGATTTCACCGGAAATATATGTTTTAGGGTCCCCTTTATCTAAAAAAAACATTTTCGGAAAAAGGTCCGTATGTGTGTCCGTGTGTCTGTGAACACGATAACTCAAAAACGAAAAGTAGGTAAAATACCAAACTTTATTTAAGTTTAGTATCTTCCAGGGATGCGACACGAAAATTTTGAGAAAAATCCCCCCACCCCCAACTACCCTTTACATGGAACTTTTTTCGAAAATTTTGATTTTCTCAAAAAATGGCTGTAACGATTTTGATTAAAATTTCGTATATTAAAGATATTTACCTGACAAATAAAATGCATATCTTGAATTTTCTGGGAATAGCCTCTGAAGAGTAGTTTATTCTGGATGAATTTTACTAAATTTTGAATAACTGCTAAACCGTAAGAGATGGACAAAAACTTACTTAACAAAGCATGTAGAGTACGTTAAAACACACAATTTATGTTATATACATTTTTTTCGTGGAGTTCGTCGTTTTTGTGACATTCCTTATTTTTGGTTTCTGCTATCATACAGGAATTTGTCAACTGCTGTCCATACAAACAAAGGAACTTCAGTGACATAGCAACCAGCTTTTGATTACCACTTTAACCTATGGTACTCCCTTATTTCACCTCTGCTTACAAGGAAGCAAGTAATATGGCTATTTCTGCTAATGTTTTACTCATTAGCATGAAGTTAATAGAAATATAAGCTTTTTAAGAATAATTTGTTGCAGGGATTTAGAGAAAGTCATGTGAATGGTACACATAAGATTTTTATCTGTAGGTACTTATCTAAACTATAGCTATTTCCGTAAGGCTACTGATTTCCGGTAGTTTCCAATTGCGTGGTTAAACTGTTCCTAATTAACAGTCTTCACTATGAATCCAAAAGTAAGAAACTTATATAAAACGCTATTAATTTTAGACTACTGCGAATTATACTTGGACTGTTGATTCTATATATTTTCTCCAAGATTTAACTTGGTATCCAAAGCCTCTCCTCAATCAGTCATATGCACGTCTTCATCGGAGAAGATCTGGTTTATCAATGCTGTTTATTTCTATATATTGTCCATGTATGCTATTCACTGTCTTGTATATTTATTTCCTCTTCTATCCTTTTTATCCTTCCCGCCGCTATGTGCCTTCCAATCGATAACCAAGGTTTTATTCTTAGAGGTTCCTCCACTTCTTGTTGTTCATCTATACTGTTTTCAATGTTTTTCATTTATTGTTATCGAAATGGGATAAAGAAGTTTTCAGCACTATAGCCAAGCTCAGCGTATTGCGGCTATTAAATCTCCGGAAGGAAGTGACGGTATTCTGACGTAGGACGGCCAGATCTGAAAGCAGCACAGCAGGATCTTTCACGTTTCCAAACTGAACTTCGATGTCACTGTCTATCCGTATGTTGGGAACAGGGGTTAGAAGGTTCCGCTGTACCCTTATGCCAAAAACAACGTGCTTCACTCCTGGCCCTGCCCCGCTTCGAGATGAAAAGAAACGAAACGAATTGAGAGACAGAAAAATTCGTGGTTGGATATACGATCTGGGTTCTGATGTCTTCCATTCACATGGCTTTCTCCACATCTGTTACAAATTATTATTAAAAACTTTGACCTTCTAAATATTTCATGCTAATCGAGATTAACGTTAGTAGAAATTGTCTTATTAGTTACTTTCTTGCGAGTAGAAGGGAAATACAGGGAGTACCATAGGCTAAAGCGATAGCCAAATCTTTAAAAATGGTTGCTATGTGATTGAAGTTCCTATATTTGTAAACCAATAACAAGGAATATCTCAAAAAGGTCAACTCCACGAAAAAAAATGTATATAACATAAATTATGTTTTAAGGAGCTTTAATTTTTCTTAGGCAAGTTTTTGTTTTATCTCTTACGGTTTACCAGTTATGCAACATTCCGCAAAATTCATCCAGAATAAAGATGTCTTCAGAGGTTATACCCAGAAAATTCAAAATATATATTTTATTTGTCATGTAAATATCTTTAACATACAATATTTTAATCAAAATCGTTAGAGGCATTTTTGAGAAAATCAACATTTTCGAAAATTTTTCCATGTAAAGCGTAGTTGAAGTTGGGGGTATTTTCTTGAAAATCTTCGTGTTGCATCCTTGGAAGATACTGAATTTAAATACCAAGTTTGGTATTTAACGGACTTTTCGTTTTTGAGCTGTACTGTCCCCCCCTCACACACATAAACGGACATTTTTCTAATTTTTGGGGGGGTTCAGAGGGTCTCAAAACATACATTTCCTGTGAAATCTCGTTATAGAATATTTGGGTGCAATACCTTCTCTATACACTATACATATGGTACGTGTAGAGGAATAACAAGTCCATCCTGACCGCTACCGCCAGGTTGTACCGCACGCGCGCTGTTGCTGTATAGCCTTTGCCTCCCTCAGTTGAGCAATGTGCAGCTAAATTGCCGACATTACATACAAAACAATGATTCGCAAATGTGAAAGTGTTCGATCTTAAATCACGTTTTCAAATATATAGCAATTACAAGACACTCTTTCGTATTGAAAAAACTATTGCATTAAATTCATTCTATATTAATTAAAACCGTGGCTGAGAGTCTTTAAAACTCTTTGATGAGGGGTGGAACGCCATAGGATTGATGAATGGCGGAAGCATTCGTTGCCATGGTAACTTTAAAGCGTGCGCTCGCACCTGTCAAAATGGATTGTTTCTCTAATCATTCAATAATCCTCCCCTGTAATCAGCCGAAAAAACTAAACTTTAAAAAAAAAAAAAAAAAAAAAAAACAAAAACAAAAAAAAAAAACTAAATTCAGGGTCGCCGGTCCAGCGGGAACGAAAAAAGGCCTCCTGAATGAGTTTTAGACGCTACTGTGTGAGTTATCCCGCTCAGGGGATAGTGATAATCTAGTGACAGTTTTAGAATGTTTTTCTGAACTGTATGTTTTAGTGTTTTTTGTGGACGTTGTGAATATTTTCTACTACTGTTGATATTGTTACTGGACGTAAGTTTAACATTCCCATATCTAACCTGGTTGTTATAGAAACAAAACACTACTGATATAGACTAAAAAACGTGTGGCAAGTAAAAAAGTTGCTTAACCATTTTTTAAATGTATTGCACAATAACTCGTACCTTTGTTTAGAATTAATAAATAACATCTCGCTCTCCAAGCTCCTCCTATTTCTCTGCCTTCTACTATAACTTTATATATTATAATAAAGTTATCAAATCTATTCTAATTAGGGCACTACAGATAAAAATGTATCCACCGCCAGCAAACTTTGTTTATAAAAAACAATGAAAAGCTACATAACAGCGACTACCAAATGCTTCTTTCTCAGAGAAATCATTTGCAACAAATCAATATTTTAATTAATTTATTACTGTATTATAATTAATATTAATACTCAACGACCAAAACTAGTATGCCATACACATGTGTTAGTGTACTGCAGAATCTTGTAAACTGAAAAGACTCAACTTAGTTTCGTCTTTTCAAGCGTTTCCTCGAATCTGCAATAGCACACTTCTCACATTGTACCGCAGTATACTATTACGAGATAGTAAAGGACTGGCATTCTGTCTTACATATGGAGAGAACACGGGACAACCCTAGTTCGGTTGGTGAAGTTTTAACAATAATTTCTCCCGAGTTCAAACTGTAGTACTGGCTTTCAGCCATTTCGGTCCATTTCTTTCTGTTATTGTTGAACAGAAGGGAATACGGTAGAACCCCGGTAATTCGAGGTAATTGGGGCTGAGGCTACCTCGAATTACAAAAACTCGGATTATATAGAAATATCACTACACAACGGGTAAATAATGAATAAATATTTAATAAACAGAACAATGGTTAAAAAATAAAAACAACATAGTACATATGTTGTACATATGTGGGCAAGCATTTCCAAGTTGCAAAAAAGATAAGTTACATTTTAAAGAAGTTTTCCCATGCCAGTGACTCACAAGTGGGAAGATAAAACACTTTAAAATTAACTTGACATAGGCGGGCACACTGCAGTATGCACAGGAGGCTTTTTAGTTAGATTATGTTTACTTCAAGTTGATATAAAGCCTTTAATTGCTTATTATTCTATAACCAATATGGGGTTAGTAATCGGAGGATTAATATTAAATATTTGAAGACTTTATATAACTTCTGTTTTAAAAATTGGATGCTACAGTATGCACAGATGCCATCTACAACAACGGTCTGTCTGTCACTACTGTAAAATATGTACGTGTTTTATTTAAGCGTACTTTAATGACCACTGTCGCTGAGTAGGGATTACTGTACACTATAATACTTTTTTCTGAAGGGATGGCATGCACTGTACAATTGATTGCTACGCGTCCCAATTAATGAAGCCGGTCCCCGTGGCCAAGCTCGCTAAAGCGTCTCGCTTTGGTGCTTCGTGGGCAGGGGATCGTGGGTTCGAGTCCCGCCTTGGGCATGGGTGTTATATGTTTGTGCAATGTGTATATGTTTGTAAAAGAAACAGTAAAACCAGTAAAACCTACGGGGGGAAATGTAAATAGGGATACAGTACCGGAGTCTTGATCAGACTCCGTTACTGTTTAAAAAAAAAAAAAAAAAAAAAAAAATTAATGAAGGGTCGATAACGAAAGAGCAAGCGCACTCTTCCATACCTAACCGTACCTGCCAATCTCTAATAGAAATACATTAGCTGAGGCCAAGGTTATTTTTGTGAATTATGAACGTAAACCCTAAGTGGGACAGTTTATTTCGCATGGAAAATTCAAAGTAAGTTCAACATGTACATGCGCGCAAGTATAAAAACGGAATTTTATTAAAGTTTTAATTCTTAATTTTCTTAAAACCAGCTCGAAGTACACGGAACCTCAAAATAGTGGGGCTCCGCTGTATATTCATTCAAAAATTTCAGTACGATACTCCCCAGCCTTCCAAAAGATAGACATTGGCCTATTGCAGCTGATCCACTACAATAATTTATGGCAGAAGGTGGGAGGGGGCGCCTCGATAGTGTGGGGTTTTGCATTACGCTATGGACAGCAGTATGAATTCTGGCTAGTTCTAACTTGCTGTGGTGAAGCTTTAACTAAAGAAATCTGATACTCTCCAGTCACCCTAATCTCCTAACCCATAATCGTTTGTTTTAACAAAATGTCTAATTACTTCTAGCAAATCGTTTATTAATCAGAAATTGATACATTTTGGCAATATTACAGGAATGTACGTTTTGAAGCAGCTAGAGAGGAACATATGCCAGCCAGTCGTTTAAAGAATAGGGAAACATTTAAATGAGCAAAAGCCGATTTTCTACGTTTTGATTGTGTGTTTGTTGTTTTTAAAGCATATTCTACAATTTTCCTGGTGTGAGATCGTGTTCATAAACAAACTTAAAGATTTAAGCCCCGTTTAACCTCTGTGGTCATATCGGAGGTATTTAATTGACGGTGTCTTTTAACTTATTCTTATGCAATTTTTTTTTTCCAAACTTCGTGGAAGGTAGGTAATTATTCTAAGTAAAGAAAATATAGCTTTGAGCTTTCGATCGCAGAGACAGATTGCTTTTTAAATTATCTGAGAACCAGTGGATTTGTTTTTATGCAAAGTTGCTGCTCCCCGGAACTTCGTAAATCATCATAATTTAGGGGTGGTGACCGCCTGCATTTATGCAAATGATTAAGAATGTAACGAATAATTCGGAAAGCTTTAAATTGGCTCCGGTAAGAAAAATACTTCTGCTAAAACTTCGCATACTAAGCTCTTCAGTAATTTTAGGAAATAATTTTGATTTCGATTGTACTTATCTGCGTTTACTTTAGCCTGTGTCTTACCCCAAACTATGACTTGCAGTACTTTAATATGAATGCACACTGCGTTGTATGCAAATTCCTTAATTCTGGTACACTCCTATCATGAATTTTTTATCCTTGCGGATGCATGTCAAAAAACTTAAAATACTCTTAGCTTTAGATATACTCAATCTGCAGATATAATTTAATTCTCTTGTTTTGTTTAAGATAGTCTTGCGAATCGCAAACAAAAATGGCCCGATTGGAAGGGATAAAAATACCGAAATGTCTTCACTGTTGAGCTCACAGTATGTGGGTGTATAACTCGTGACGCCAGCTAGACGTGAGGAATAACCCCTTACCAACCGCTTCTAAACTAAACACCTACAGAAATAGTATATTCAGCACCTCTCCAGAATTCTTTAACAATGGTGCACTCCCCTCGCATTATTCGTGACGAATTGGAAGTTTCTAGAGAACCATCTCACTGTAGTTTTCAGCTCGTTATTCGTATGTTACTGCCTGCTTTTCGTTCAGCTTCTGTAAGCATAAAAATGTTGCCAGGAGCTCTCTTCCAATTCTTTTGCATCGTGTGGTGAAGCGTAATGTAGTTTAGAGGAGGCGTGAAATTCAAATTATTAGTTTCTAGTTTTCTTATTTTAATTGTAATCTTGTTTTTCTATTCTTTATCTACATTCGATTTTAGGTTATTTTTCCTGCACCCTAGATCCTTTGAGAAATGCATACTGTTTGGGTATCCGTGTTATAACAAAGGGTCACAATTATGGTGAAAGTATAGTTGATTTAGAGGAGGGATGAAATTCAGTTTATAGATGATTTTTATTTTTCTAAGCTCCTAGGAAATGCACAGGTAGCAACCTTACCCCAAGAGACACTAGGGCTAGCTTCCATGTGAAAACTACAATATTTTCGATGTTTTACTCTGCATACAAATATGCCATAAATTTTAATGAATTATTTTGGCTTACGGGCCTTCATGCTATCTCAAAACTCGGCAAATCTCTCGTTCTCATCACTTTAATGCAATCTTCATTCCCTAAGTAGGTATACATTTTCACGTTTAGCGAGCACATCCTTTAAAATCTGGTGTGTTCCATTCATATGACTTTCTCTTGGTATTCCGCAAACACACTTTCCTTAAAAAGTAATATTTTAGCTTCATCATGCTAATCGAGATAAACATTGGCAGATATGGTCTTATTACTGGCTTCTTTGTTAAGTAGAAGGGAAATAAAGGAATGCACTAGGCTAAAGCGATAGTCAAATCTTTTAAAAGCCGTTCGCTATGTGAAACAATTAAAATTCAGTTCTTTTTGTTTGCCAGGAGTAAAACAAATAAGAGATGAAAAGAAAAATGACTTCCGTTTGAGAAAAGTTTTAAGTAGTTTAAAATTGAAACCAACAACAAGGAATATCTCGAAACTGTTTATTTACACAAAAATGTATAAAACATGAACTATGTGTTTCAAAGAGATCTAAATTGTTTGTCTAGGCTACACCGTGGCAGAGTGGTTAGGCCGCTCGCCTCCCACCTGGGCGGCCCGGATTCGATCCCAAGCGCTGGGCGGGTTTTCTTTAGGTCCTCCAGTTTCTCCCGTCAACCATTCCGAATGTTTTAACTAATTTCACGCACAGCTTTTGCGGAATTCAAGATAATACCGTTACTATTACTTGTTCTTTTCCAACATTATAAGTACACATCCGATTTTCAGTCTACTTTATACCGCGTTATGAACCCTGTTATGAAGGCATACAATTACTAAAGAGAAATTGAAAAATACGCAATTTTCGAAGAACAGCTACCAGAACAAGATATCATTATTTAATGTTTATAGTTAAAAATTTGCAAGTCTATGATATATTGTTTTTAAAATAGGAACAATCCATTTAAATGCGCATCTCAACAGTCAAAATTTACATAATTACAGCTATTTTAAAGTATTTAGAACTGTTTACTCATTAGTTTGTTTTTAAAGTTTCAGATATAAATTAGAATTGTTATAGCAGCTGCTTTTGTTTTTTGTACGTAGTATAAAATGTTAATCTCTGGGTTAAATATTTAAATGCTATAAATTACATATTTATAATGCATCTTCGGGTAAAATAAGCTTAGAGAAATTGTAACTCTAGTACTACTAATGTTGCTGTTATTACTGCTACTTATAATAATAATAATAATAATAATAATAGTAGTAATAATAATGATAATAGTAGTAATAGTAATAGTAGTAGTAGTAATAGAACGTGAGGAAAGAGAACGTCCAGGATTTTTTAATATATCACCTCATTTTAGATGTTCATAAATGCAGAGCTGAATGAATGTTAAGCTTTTGTATTTGTAAATGTTTAAGAACTGCCTTTTACTAACTCTTGTAGCGTTCTACAAATGGAGTGCAAAAACCAATTCTAAAGGCCGGAGTTCGTGATGTAGCAAAGGGCATGCTTATAACAGTGAAAGTGCAATTGGTTACGCCCACTAGTCTTGTACTTGTGCATTAATGCTTTTTGTTTTCTTTTGTGTTGCAGGTAAGTGCTGAGACTGTGGCTTCCTCACAAAGGAAGTGGTAAGTTTATGACAGTTGTGATTTTTATCTCCACCTAAGAAGCCTGGGGCAATAACTATCTCACCTGGTTCACTGACATATTCCGGGGTTTCACTCGACCAAGAGCGAAAATAGAAATAAAATTTTGTGTTCCATCCATATGACTTTCTCTGCATCTCGGTAATATATTACTGTTAAAAACGTTTATTCTATTTACTTCATGCTAATCAAGATAATCATTAATTGACATGGTCTTATTACTTGCTTTCTTGTAAGTAGGAGGGAAATCAACTCAGGTGAAACGGTAGTCAAATCTTTTAAAGCCCGAATATACCAAAGAGTATAAGCAGCCAGTATTTTTACATGGGATTATTTACCTACTACTATATTTTCGACGCTCGTCTCTCACTCTCTCTCTCTCTTTCTCTCTCTCTCTGCAGCATTCTTCTTACATTAAGTATATTTCGTTCTAATTTTCAAAAGGTGATATTTTTGTATTTCATAACTCTGGACAGTATTGAGAAGCTTCAGTTAGTTTGTCTAGTTACTTAACTTTGTACTTTATTGTGATCGTTGTAAAGCTTTGTAAGTGAATTTGTAGACTGCTGAATTTTCTTTGAGAGAAACACTAAAATTGGGAATTCTAGAGTAGTATTTTCAGATTATTGAGTTAATGCTTTTAGAATGTTGATTTCATGAAAATCCTCTTATTCTATTTAGGTTAAGCGGAAATAAAAATAAAAATCTATCTTGATTATTCGCAATAATACTAAATGCATTTATAGTGGTAAATGAAAGTATCCTGGGGGAAAATTATAACTTAAAAAGAATGGAACTTTGTGTGAATTTGACTGCCATTTAGTTGAAAGAAATACTAAAGTAATTAGAGAACTTGTAGTTTTTATTTGACAGTAGGTTCTGAAATGCTTATATGTAGACTCTCTTCTAATACTTAACGAATTCATTTGAGAGTAATTGTAGCTACAAAGTATCTTATGAAATGGAAATGGAGTTCTATTAACTACTGTGGTTCTCAGCATCCCATTCTATACTGGGCGTGAAAGACTGCTTAATCTTGCTCAGGCCTCTTTGTCAGACTTGAGGTTCTTTTACATGCCGTAATCTACGACACAAGAACAACGACTTTGCCTTTCTCCCGAAGGAAGCCATGCTAAGGATTTTTACGCCCGAAAAAAATCCATCGCGATCCGCTGGGTTTGAGGCAAGTATCATAACCAGTACACCATGGAGGGCGATACATATTGTACGGCTTTAATAAGAAACCAAGGAATACCTTTTTGCTTTTTGTAGCGTGCGCGCCCACACCCACCCACCCACCCACACACACACACACACACACACACACACACACACACACAAGTATTACATAGAGAAGGTATTATATTCCACCCAAAAATTCGATACCGAGCTCTCACAGGAAATACATTTTATGACCCCCTGAATTTAAAAAAAACATTCTAGAAATTGATCCGTGTGCGCATGTGTGTGCCGCATTGCTCAAAAGTCTGTTAAATATCAAATTTCGTTTTTAAGTTCAATATCTTCCAATAATGAGACACGAAGATTTTCTGGAAATTCCCCTACCCTTTGCATGGAATATTTATCGAAAATTTGGGTTTTTTTAAAAAATACAGTAACAAATTTTATTAAAATTCTATATGTTTAAGATATTTTCACGACAAACGAAATGTATGTCTTGAATTTTCTGAAGACCTTTCGTTCTGGATGACTTTTGTCTAGCCGGTAAACCGTAAGAGATAGACAATGCTTATTACACAAAAAATATAGACTCGTCAAAACACACAGTTTATTTCATATCTATTTTTTTTCTTTTTAGGGAGGAGGTTTATATTTTAAAATACTTGTAAATTTTTCTCAAACGGAAATGTTTCATTTCTACTTTGATTTTAGCCATGACCATGAAAAGAAAGTCGAATTTCAAGCTTTAGCCAAGTGCATTCCCTTATTTCCCTTCTAATTATAAGACACTAAGTAATAAGACCATTTCTGCTAGTACTTATCTTGATTAGCACGAAGTAGATAGAATAATAATTTTTATAAGAATATTTTGTTACAGAATAGTTAGAGAAAATCATTTAAATGGAGCACATCAGATTATTACCTTTAAATTAAGTAGTGTTTTCCAACAAAAGCTGTATTAACAGTATATTGTGCGTATGTGTCAGAAGGATGTTTATTCTATATTTTGACATAAAATCACTTGTAGAACCAGCTGAGTATATTTCAGGAGGAATAGAACTTCTCACTTAATATATGGGCTTTATTTCGCGTCTTACTGTTGGTCTTCTTTTTGTACTGTAAAACGTGCTCAACGTGGGATATCAATTGTTTTCCAGGCCACCTTAACTTTACACACTCATTGTAACAAATGACGTTCGAACCTAACAATAACGTCGCCAAGAGTCTACATAAAGTGGCGAGGGACGACCTGCGAGGTAATTGCGTCGCGTGAGGTGAAATTGAACATGCGACCATCACGGGACTTACATTTTTAGCGTATGTCTAACCTTGTATTATTAACCGCGTTTCATTTGCCACAGACTGCAAAACTAAAACACCTAGATCCCTAACAGCATAAGGTGGAAGTTTCGAAAGACTATTACTTTCTTTACACGTACTATATACATAGTATATAGAAAGCGCATTGTATTGCACCCAAAAATTCGATACCGAGATTTCACCGGAAATACATGTTTTAGGGCCCCCTGAATCCAAACAAGCAATTTTAGAGAAATATCCGTGTTTCTGTGTAAGTTCAGTGACTTTCAAGGATTCGACACAAGATTTTCAAGAAAATCCCCACAACCCCACACTTTACAAGGAAAAATTTTCGAAAATTAACGATTTTGGGTAAAATATCGCATATTAAATGTGTTTACATGGCAAATAAAATGTATATTTTCAATTTTCTGGGAACAGTCTCTGAAGGCACGTTTATTCTTGATGAATTTTGCGAAGTTTCGCATAATTGGTAAACCGACAAAAACTTACTTCATAAAAAATGTAGAGCTCATTAAAACACACGTTTATGCTGTATACATTTTTACGTGGAATTGACCGTTTTTGAAATGTTCTTTGTTACTTGTACTTTTCTCATAGGGAATTTCTTAGCTCCTGTCCATGCAAACAAAGAAACTTAAATTACATAGCAAACATTTTAAAGGATTTGTCTGTCAATTTAGCCTATGGTACTCCCTTAATTCTCGTCTACTTACAAGGAAGCAAGTAATAAGACCCTTTCTGCTAATTGTTTCTCGATTAGCATTAAGTAAATAGAAGAATAAACTTTTTAACAATTTATTGCAGAGATGTAGATAGAGTCATGTGAATGGAACACATCAAATGTTTTGTTTAATTCTTTAAAATGTAGAATATTAGTACAAATTATGTTAGCAAATTATTAAAAAGTTTATTACTGGATTTATGCCTTTAAACGCATCGCCTATTACGCTATAGCAGCACAAATGTTCATATTTCTTTTCCTCCTAGGCATTATGGATCTGGTACGAAAAATTTATCTTATACAGGCTTGCCTCCGATAAGAAAGTCCATTGTACCAAAGCTTGGTAAATTATGAATGCGTGCATTATGTACCGATGCACATATCCTGTATTGTTTTTCCTATCGGATGTTGGTACAATCTCCTAATCATTTGTCTCTGAACTAATCCTTTGATGAATTAATTTTTTAATAAATTAAAGTTCAATTTCCAGACAAAACATTAACTTATGGACAAAGTTCAGCAGTAAGTGAGAAGTGAAAAGGGAGGAACAATGGAAATTTTAATTTGAGCTGCCAAAACTCGCTGTTCTGTTAATTGCGCGTCATATTATGAAGTGAACGTACCAGAAATAAAAAGAATATTGCGCTTCCGAAGATAGTCTCGAGATGCAAAGGATGCTGGGCGTGCAGTACATATCATAGAGTTTTGTCTAAATGTTTGTGATATTATTCCTATAAAGGGGGGTAAAAGTCAAAAGCTTATATTGTTTATTCGAGGAAATGCTATATCTAGTGCTCCTAATATTAAAGGTACTATTCAATTCAGTTCTGGCAGGAGCTATTACTATACTTTTAACTGATCGAAATCTAAATACACTCTTCTTTGATCCAATGAAGTTCCGAGATTGACCGGCTTTGGTCAAACCCAAAGTTTTGTGAGACTGACTCCGTGGTCCAGTGGTCAGCGAGCTGATTTCATACCCACAGGACCAGGGTTCGATTCCCGAATAGGTAGGGACTTTTTCTTTAACCGTATTCATTCCCTATCCTCCACAGTCTGAAAGTGTGTATGTGAGAGTGAATGTGCGTGTATGTGTGTATGTGAGAGTGAATGTGCGTGTATTTGGAGAAAAGAAAATAAAACCCAACGTTCAAGAACATACAGTCAACCAGTTTTTTTCTTAAGTCAAAGCCGCCAATATAACCATAGATGTTAAAGGGAGCTATAAAGACTTTGTGCAGTTATCAGTTGTACTTCGAATAAGCTAAAATGTCTTCTATTTGCTATAATGTTTACCTACTCAATTTTAAATCAGTTCTAATTTATTTTAAGTAAGCGAAGTTAAAGGAAATGATTAAGCATGAAAACAGGTTAATTTTCCACTAACTTTCTTATTACAATGTTTTGTGTTTTGTGAAATTTGCTTTTATACACTTAAATTTCGTATAATGCATTTTTGTCGATCTAATTTTCCCATATTTATAGTTTTATAAATCAATCAAAATACAAAATATTTTCGGCTTAGCTATAGATGCGTGAACTTTATAACTGTTTACCATAAATGAAGGGTATGCCAATCAGGCAGTATGCATTTAAATTTCTACTCCGGACAAAACCATTGTTTCTTATCTTAAATTGCGGTGATAAGCTGTATACAGCTATGCTCAAACTTTCCGTTACCGAAGCGCCCTTCACAAAAATACGAGTATTACAAACAAAATGGGTTGGGTGGAAAAACACCAATAAAAATGCTGAAAACATAATAAAAGATACAAAACGCTAGTAGTGAAACATAGTTTACAAGTTGAACATTAAACATAGCAAATCATTGCTATATGTAATGTAATTTAATACCAGTCCTTCCATTGCCTGCCTACCTACTGCCTCTCCTACCTTCCAAACTAGAACTATTGTAGCTCAGGTATTAGGCGAAAGTAAGTAGAATACGTTATGGTCAATGGGTATTGGTTTAATTGTTTTTTCACACAAGCGTGTGTAGGACAGGAGTTAGATAGGCAGGAGTCAGATTGAAAAATTCAATACCATAGCTGGGATTTGAACCACGGACCTCCCGGTCTCCAACCGGTATCTCTTCCACTGAGCTACCATGGCAACATGCTGGCATAGCATTGAATTTCTTAACTGACTCGTATGTTCCCCGATAAACCACAAGGTGATTACAAATTATTTTGAGATGACAACCCCATGATGGGATACAGGGGTATTATCCGTTCTGAAACTGCCACGTTACCTACTCATGAATGATAGTTAATCTCATTATAATGATTATTATCCTGGTTATAAGTTATGTTAAAAGTGTTTCTGCATTGAAAACATTTCTAGCATTCTCGTATTCACGAGGCTGTAGTTCAACTCAGTTTCAATTTTTAAAGTTTACCAGTTCTATGAAAAGAGGTTTTTTTGAAACACTTACTTGCTGTGCAACACATCTAAGACATCTTTGTAGAGCATCCTTTGGTATGCCAATTTATGTATTTTCTCCATTAGAACTAACAACTGTTTTCGTTCCTTTTAATGTTGCCTTAGACTTGTTAACCAGGCATTTAACAGTTTCTCTGCCTGGAACTGGAGTACCAGAAATTTTCTTCTGGAATTATCTACTCACTAGTCTACATAATTTAGTTTTTACATGTGTATGGTAGAAAAAATGTTTGTTCAAGCTTATACTTTCGGTACAATCTCAGTGGACAAATAATAATAATAATAATAACAACAATAATAATGATAATAATGATGATGATGATAATAATAATAATAATAATAATAATAATAATAATAATAATAATAATAATAATAATAATAATAATAATAATTTCAATCACACAACACATATCTCGAATAAACCTTCATTCTTGAGAAACACTGAACAAACTAGTCGGTTTAGCTCGAGCTGAAGGCAACAGAAACGCTGATAAGACCTTGAGCGAGTCATTCAACTCTAGTGCGCTGCGGAAAATATCAAGATCACTGCATTGAAAGCGTCGTTAGCATATTATAGATAATTTAGGGCCCGACGCATATTATTTTTGACCCTACATTTGGAAGACAATGTAAATCACCTTATTTATATCAAACCAAAGCAAAATTTCTACCCCCAGTGATATTTCTCCAGTGATTAGCTCTCGATTTATTAGGATTTCATTTTGTATTGGCTAGCGTTTAACATTGTAACTTGAAAATTATGCAAATAGCTAAGAAAACCTTATTCTGGTTTCAAAATATTAACTAGCTATCTGCAATATATTGGTGCACTCTCTTAGGAACAAGGCTGAAATGCGATAAGTATTTAATTATATTTAAGGCTCTCTTTCTAATGTACAACGCCTCTGAGAATACCAGGAGCTGAATTTATCAATGGGGATTAGCGTTTACTTAGAGAAAGAGACTAAATACTCTTTTCTGCTTGAATCGACCAAAATGTAATAATATGGTAGGCGACAGTCAAATCCGTCCTTTGTTTCTTTTGTTGTGCAGCTGTCTCTCAGCCATTATTTTTAAATCCTTTTTCTTTTGTAGCTTCCTTTGCTTTAGTCCTTACTCTGTGTATTCGAGAATTACAAACAGCTCTTTCTTTATTAATCATGTATTGCGCTTTTAGCGTTTCATTAATCCATAATCTTTGCGTGCATATACCTAATATTTTCACATCAATATTAACCAAGAAGGAAACTTCTTATTTCTGTTTCAGGACATACGCACAAAATGTGGGCGACTTCTGAAAATGTGCAAAATTGTGACAAAAAGAACGCTGTGTAGGTCGAGTCAGACCCATAGCCGGGATTTGAACTACGAATCTCCTGGTCTCAGGCCGGTTGCTCTACCAATGAGCTGCCATGACAACATGCCGGCAACTGACTCGCATGTTTCCCGGTGATCTCAAATTATTTTGAGATGACATACTCCAATAGTGACTTACAGAGTCGTAAGTGCTTCAGTCCCAGGACCCATAGTATTGCTATTATGGTCAATTAGTGTTGATTTCATTGTTGTTTTTTTTTTTACACAAACCGTGTTTAGGACAGAAGTCCTTTAGATAAAGTCAGACTGAAAAATTCAGTGCCATAGCCGGGATTTGAACCTTGGATCTGTTGGTCTCTAGCCGTTTGCTATTGAGCCACTATGTCAACATGTCGGAACATTAAATTTCTCACTGACTCTCGTGTTTCCCTATTTTGATTTAATGGAACAGAGTTACAGGGAACACTTTTTGAAATTTGATCTTCTCAAAAATTGGTAACGATTTTGATTAAAATACCGTATTTAAAGATATTCATTACATAAATAAAATGCATATTTTGAATTTTCTGAAGAGCTCTTTATTCTGACTGAATTTTGTAATACGGTTGAACCGTAAGAGATAGACAAAAACTTACTGCGCGTAAAATGTAGATCTCGTTAAACATAATTTATGTCATATGCATTTTTCTCGTAGAGTTGACCGTTTTCGAGATATTCGTTGTTATTAGATTCAATTTTAAACTAACTTTTCTCAAACGGGAGCATGTAAATCGAACCGAACCTCAGTTGTTTCATATAGCGACCAGCTTTTAAAAGATTTGACTATCGCTTTAGCCTAATGTATTCCCTTATTTCTCTTCTACTTACAAGGAATCAAATAATACGACCAATTCTGCCAATGTTTATCTAGATTAGCATGACGTAGACAAAAGTATAATCTTTTGTAAGAAAAATTTGTTTGTGGAACAGCTAGAGAAAGTTATGTGAATGGAACACTTAGCTTTTTCTTTATGCGTTCTGCTAAGTTGCACTGAAACTAGTTTAAGTTTACCTTCAACTTATTATTTTTACTTTCTCTACCGATCACAGTGTAGAAAGAGAAAGTGTCGTATTCCACCCAAAATTCGATACCGACATTTCTACGGCTTAACATGTTTTGAGGACCCCTGAATAAAATTATTTTTAGAAAAAGATTCGCGCGCGTGTGTGTGCATAAGAGAGGTGTGCAGAGCTCAAAAAAGAGAAGCCCGTTAACCAAACGCTGTATTTAATTTCCATATACAAGGATGCGAGACGAAGATATTCAACGAAAACCCCCATATCTAACTACTATTTAATAGAAAAGCTTACCAACGTTTTGTTTTTCTCAAAAATGGTTCTAACGATTTTGATTCAAATGCCACACATAAGAGTATATACATGATAAATGAAATGTAGGTATGTCCTTAATTTTCTGGTTATGGTCTGAAGAATAACTTTTGCATAACTCGTAAACCGTAAGAAATAGATAACTTTAAAGCACAGTTAATATCAAGTGCATTTGTATATGGAGTTAACCATGGCAAGATATTCCTTTTTGGTTTCAGTTTTAAAATACTTAGACTTTTCTAAAGCGAGAATTTGTCCTTTCATTTTGTTTTGTTGCTCTCCTAGCCATGTAGAGAGAACCAAATTTCAAATATATAGCAACTATCTTGTAAAAGATTTGACTAGCTAGTGCATTCCCTTATTTCCCTTGTACAGACAAGGAATTCAGTAATAAGACCATTTCTTCTAATACTCATCTTGGATTAGCATCGAATAGATAGAAGAATACGCTTTTGTAAAAATAGTTCGTTACAGAATAGAGGGACTAAATCATATCAGAATTTTTGTTTTGTTTTATTATTATTATTATTATTATTATTTATTTTTATTAATACAGGGCTCAAACATATGCGCGCTTTGTATTTCTGAAATTATATAATTTAAGACAAATTTAGAGCATTTAACACCTTTTGTTTTCTCTCTCTCATTAGTATTATCTCATGTGTATTAAAAGCCAAAGTATTCACTAACTTTATCGTTACGGAGCCTTAATGCTTCTGGACTTAAACCCCCCCCCCCCGTTTCTTCCCTTTTATGCAGATCGGAATAACATAATATCATAGGCTGTGGAAGTTGATTAAGATACATCCTGTATTGTTATTTATTGCAGTATTAAGAGAGGACACGCCAGCTTTGTGAATAAATGTGACGTCATGCATGGAAAATAACTTGATCTGATCTAAATTGACTTGGAAACAATGTTTTTAAAAACTTTTTTCTCCAGTCACGCCCATTTATGCTAAACGGCAATTGTGACCATGATGTCATCAAATGTTTTGGTAATTCTCTGAACCTAAAGAGGTGACTTAGGAAAAAATAAAAAAGGCCAATCAATTATGTTGAGCTGGTGTCATGTTTATTTATACCATCTTTGGCAATGACAGATTGCGAAGTGCGTGTACTCTGCTCGCGAGATGTGTCCCTGAATCTGCCCACTCTCTAGTGCACTAGAGTCATTAATGGTAAGGCATCCTTTGTTAACTCTGAAAGAGGTCATAGCAGGAAACTTACAGGTACTGCCATCAGATGCCTACTTGTGTGTGAAACCCCTAAAATAATGCCTATTATCTTAAAGAAAAATCTGATGTGTTCCATTCACGTCTTTCTCTACATCTTTACAACAAATTATTGTTAAAAAACTTATGCTTCTATTAACTTCATGCTAATCGAGAAAAAATTAGCAGGAATAGTCTTATTACTTGCTTCCTTGTAAGTAGAAGCGAAATAAGGTTGTATCATAGGTTAAAGCGATAGTCAAAAGCTGCTTGCTATGTGACTGAAGTTCCTTTGTTTGGTTGTATGGGCAGGAGTTGACAAATTCCTGTATGAGAAAAGTATAAGTTTTTTAAAGCTGAAACCAATAACAAGGAATATATACAAAAAATATCAACTCCACGAAAAAAATGTATATGACATAAATTGTGTGTTTTATCGTGATCTACAGTTTTTGTTTAGTACGTTTTGGTCTATCTTTTACGGTTTACCAGTTATGCAAAAATTAAAAAAAATGCAATTTTTGAGAAAATAAAATATTTTCGAAGTTTTTCCCATGTAAAGGGTTGTTTAGGGTGGGTAGACTTTCGTGAAAATCTTCGCATCCTTGGAAGATACCAAACTTAAATACAAAGTTTGGTATTTAACAGTATTTTCGTTTTTGAGCTATGCTGTCCACACACACACACATACACGCGGACCTTTTTCCAAGAATGCTTTTTTTGGATTCAGGGGGGACACAAAACATGTATTTGCAGTGAAATCTCGGTATCGAATTTTTGGATGGAATACAATACCGTCTCTAAACAGTATGTACGTAGTACGTGTAGAGAAAGTAATAGCGCAAATTTGTTCATCGCTCTAGCTTTTGTTAAGCTGAAGCCAAGACTCTTTTTTCTTCGATTGATTGTTGTACACAAAATATATCATAATAAAACTTCTTATAATAGGAGTCAAGTTTCCTCAAGGACTCCTTAATATTCAGTTGAATGCACGTTGCTTAAAACTTCAGCTATTGCACCAGCCTCTAAACGCGATACACATCCCCAAAAGCCGACACTTTTCCTGGTGATTATAGGTATGTTATGCACTGTAACAAACGCGTGTAATTGTCATAAAGCAGACCGTTCCAACTTGACTCCCCAGAGTGAAAGTATTTGCGCTACTTGGAGCCCTTCACAATCCTGGAGGGAAAGCGTGGTAGCCCATGCATTACTGGTCATAGTTATAGCACAATGCTTCTTAGCTATGAGTAACTCGCTGCTCTTTGGCTCAAGCCCAAAGTAGAGCAGCCTACTAATTAGGGTATACAACGTAGAGGAATACCGTGCACTGCCGCTTACGGGAGATCTTTTGCAGCTATCACACCTCAGGAGGGAGGGATGAATTAAGGGCTCACGAGAGGCAGAAAGATCATAGAGACGTGCGGAAATTCCTAACAATTCTCAGATCGAAAAACCGTCCCACAATTGGGGCTACTCATAGAAGGCGATGAACGACCAGTCCAACCAAGCAGCCCTCTTCCAATTAAGGCAAATATCACCTGTAGGTTCATTGCTTTCTCTCAGGTGTCGGGAAGGTAAACTAGGTGATAAATATATGTGTAAGGGTATTGCCGTTGAATCCGATACAACAAAAATTGACTCCTAAAGGTTAAAGCCCAGCTTTAATCTCCGCAGGACCAGTTCACTGGATTTCCCATTGTGTAAATGGCGTAATTGGACTCGGGCAAAAAGTATTCTTTCTAATTTTCTAAAACCATGTCTCGAATCTGCGCCTACTGCCTTGGAATTTGCTTTAAAATAATGTTAAGTTTCCATTTTTCACATTCTTCTAAAAACTTTTCATGTCCTACATCACGCTTCTCCATTATTCTTTGCAATGGCCACGAGCGCATGATATAGTGCGCTTTCACCTAGCAACTGCACCTTATAACTTTGGAAGAGTGAAGTTCGTAGGTTAATTGGGTTACTTGGGATGCTAAATTTTCTGTCAGATGGACAAGAAAAACATATATTTTTCATATTACCTTAAGGTATTTTGCTGAATTAACAGATAATGTGTAACGTAAGTTAATTCTTGGATCAAAGATACTATGTAGCTAACAGAGAACGCCAGAAAATAGAACAGCGAAGACGAAGTGAAATTAACTGCGAACAAGAATCAGAAGTAACTATTGCGTACGATACTACAGAAGGAGTGGTGCCAAAAAGAATTGAATGAATAATTTCTTCCAGCTTTGAAGTAGACTTTCTGATCGCAGGAAACTTACAGTAGTTAAATTAGTAAGTCGCCGAATAAGTGCATATATTTAAACACCAGAATAATGTAAAACGAAAATAATGAAGTAGACATAAACGGAGTAATTAGTAAAGAAGGAATTAGTAAAGAAGGATTTCTATTATATTTGAACATATTTTATGGGATAAAGACACGATAAATAAACATATTATCATTGCTGATAAGAGCAATACTGTAGGGATTGAATATCTTGAACTTGAAACCAAGAAGGTTAGATTTATCTGATATGCAAAAAGTTTTAAGAGGGTTACGGTATTAATTCATTGATGAGTATTTAAAAACAACTCAGTTTTAATTATTGTCAATATGTATTTCATCTTGATAGAGGGTTACGGTTATAAAGGAAGACATAAACGTATTAATTCATTGATGAGTATTTAAAACAACTCAGTTTTAATTATTGTCAACTCAATATGTTTTTCATCTTGATAGATTTCAAAACACCGAAAAATATGTTAGGAAGTTGGGCTTGGGAGGTTAGAAAGGAACAGTCTTTGGCTGTGGTGTCACGAAGCAGTTCAGGAAGACGCCGAAGATGTTGTGAAACCTGATAATAAAAATGTCAGTTATTTTATATGATAGTAATAATGACGACAATGATGATGATGATGGTAATAATAATAATAATAATAATAAAATTACCGAGGAAGAGACCTATTGAAAAAGAGAAAATAATTTTCATACTGTTTCTTTGATACTTCAGTTTTCCCATGTTTTTTAAATAGAAAGCCTGCTTATATTACAAACCGGCATTTGTAAATATTTCAAACAATGGTGTTTCATTTAAAATAAAAGTTAGCGCCGTTTTTCGAAATATCGGAAGTTATAAAAATGACACATTCTTAATTTGCTTTAGTTAATTCCATATACGAGGGTCGGCTAATAAGTCCTGGGCCTTACACAGATATGGCGCCCTAGACCAGTTAGATGGTAGCATCGTTTAACTCTAGACTAGCTTATATCCATAGTTACAGGTCAATAGCTTGTTTAGTTTTCGAATGACGTCATTTTGAACAAGATAACTGTAGAGTTTTCACGAAAATGGAGGATTTGGAAAAACGAGCAGTGATTAAATACTTCCATTTGAAAGGCTTAACGCTTATAGAAATCAAGTAGGAAATGGACAGTACATTGGAAGCCTCTGCCCCATTCATATTCAATGATTAAAAGGTGGGTTGCAGAGTTTAAAATGGAACTACGAGCACTAGTGATGAGCCTCGCTCTGGACGACCTGTAGAAGTGACAGTTCCAGAGATCACTGAAAAAATTCATCGTTTAGTACTGAAAGACCGCAGATTAAAGTTGAGATAGCAGAGGCTGTAAACATATCAAAAGAACATGCAGGTAAGTCAACTTTGTCAACTAACAAGTGTATGGCGAGTGTTTTCTGGGATGCACAGGGAATTATTTTTATTGATTATTCGGAAAAGGGTAAAAGTATCACTGGTGGCTACTACGCAAGCTTACTGCAACGTTTGAGTGATGTGAAAAGAAAAAGATTTCATTTGGCGAAGAAGAAGAAAAATCTTCTTTCATCACGACAAAGCTCCTGCGAATTAAAACTGGAATTGCCTGAACATCCACCCTATTCGCCAGATCTAGCACCTAGTGAGTACCACCTGTTCCCAAACCTTAAACAATTTCTTGGAGGACGAAGGTTTCACAGCAACGAGGTCATTGATGTGGTAAACAGCTATTTTGAGGTCCTTGATAAATCGCAATACAGAGGTGGTTTAGTTGAATTAGAACACCGACGTGAAAAATGTATTGGCATTTCTGAAGATTATGTAGAGAAATAAAAAAATAAAAAAATAAAAAAAAAAAAATCTGTTTTCATTGAGAGACTTCTCAGCCGACCCTAGTATTAGTGTTCAGCTAAAGGGAATGTGTTTAAATTGCATGGTGATGCGGAGCTTTCACACTACCCTGTATCATGAGCTTTATTCCAAAATTCTTATTTGAGTTCAAAATAATATGTTACGCCTTTCAGTGACTTGTTATGCAATTTTAAAGTATGCAAAATAGAATGTCTTATACGTAGCTTTGACTAACTTGCATTAATTCTATTGAAGCTTATGGCATTTAGTCAAGCAAGAATTTGTTACACCCATCTATGCTTATCCCTCATCCGTTCTTGAGAGAAACTCTGGATGAAATGTCAACCAGACCGCAAGATCGGAATGTGACCTTATACATAACAGTAATCGGCGTTCAAAAGTCGATAGCCTAGTAAACGGTGTTGCAGAAATGTGATTACTTTATTGCCGATCATTTGTTTAGTTCACTCTATTTAAATGTTGTTCTTAGGTGAAAATAGCGGTTGCGAAGATTTGCCACTATGTTTAACATTAACCTTTTATACAATGTTTGTGTTTTATTAATAGTTACTTTTTGTGTCTTTATAATGTTTTAAGCATTTTTAATTGGTGTTTTGCACCCATATCTTTTTGCTTGTATTATTCAGCATCTTTACGACTAAATGCATTTCGCTAAGCAACCTTGATCTACAAGTACAATATTGTGCAATTAGATGCTGCACTGCGCAGCTCGGTGGTGGCCATGTTTTGTTATATAAAGGTCTTAGCTTTAAGGGGAGTCGAAATTCCCTATCTTGCCAATGTTAAAATTTGACCCATTATCTCACCAACTATTAACATAATGAGTTTCATTTTTCAAGGCATATTCAGCAATACCTTTACTGTTGATTTATGAAAAACAGAATACCTACTTCTGTTTATTAGAAGGAAAGCTATGATTTTTTTTTAAATAAAGCTCTTAGAATTTTATTGAAAAATGATGATTTTTAAATTTTTAAAAAATAACTAATCCATGTGCATAACAATGTTTTAGTTAAAATAAAACCTATTTAGATGCAAATGTGTGGTAACATTTTTAGCTATTAGTATCAATTAGTTCCTGAGATAGTGGGGCATTTGTTTAGGCAAACTTACTCCTTCAGAAATTGCTTCCAAACATAACATTAAAAAAAATGTAACCTAACTTTACTTTCCAAACACAATTTCGTAGTACTTCGAAACACACATGAAGGAAATATGAGCAGATGCCAATGCTGTGAATAGCTAAAGTAAAACTTTCCGATAAAAATTAAAAAAAAAAAAATCTCTTCTCTGACACTAATATTTACAAAATTATTGAGTAATGTTCTAAAAAGCTACCACCCAGGATTATTTTCAACAGTATTTTGATACTATTTACAAGTTGCATACCTCTATGAAAGTTACACCAAAATGAGCGGGAGATTCGAAATATTTATATGCAATTAAAACATAAAAATCTGATGTGTGCCATTCACATGACTTTCTCTACATCTCTGCAACAAATTCTTCTTAAAGAGCTTATACAACTATTTACTTCCTGCTAATCAGAAAAAATTAGCAGAAATATCTTATTACTTGCTTCCTTGTAATTAGGAAGGAAATAAGGGAGTACCATAGGTTAAAGTGATAATCAAAAGCTAGTTGCTATGTGACTGAAGTTCCTTTGTTTGTATCAACACGAGTTCACAAAGTCCTGTATGAGAAAAGTATGTTTTTTATAGCTGAAACCAAAAACAAGGAATATCTCAAAAACAAAAACAATCAGCTGCACGAAAAAATGTATATAACATAAATTGTGTGTTTTAAAGTGCTCTACATTTGTTGTGTGGTAAGTTTTTATCCATCTCTTATGGTTTAGCAGTTATGCAAATTTCCGTAAAAGGGACCCAGAATAAAGTAGTCTTCAGAGGCTATTCCCAGAAAATTCAAAATATACATTTTATTTGTCAGGTAAATATCTTTAATATACGATATTTTAATCAAAATCGTTAGAGCCATTTTTTAGAAAGTCAAAATTTTCGAAAAAAGCTCTATGTAAAGGGTAGTTTGGGGAGGGGGGATTTTTCTCAAAATCTTCGTGTCGCATTCCTGGAAGATACTAAACTTAAATACCAAGTTTGGTATTTTACAGAGTTTTCGTTGTTGAGTTATCCTGTTCACACACACACACACCTACACACGGACACACAGACACACGGACACACATACACACGGACGTTTTTCTGAAAATACTTTTTTTTTTTGGATACAGGGGACCCTACATATATTTTCGGTGAAGTCTTGGTATAGACTTTTTTTGGTGGAGTGCAATACCTTCTCTATACACTATGTATATAGTGCGTATAGAGAAAGTAAAAATAGAAAAAAATGTAGAAAATCCCTTTTCGACTCCCCTTAAAGCTAAATAAATAAATATTTTTGGTTGAAGCCGCGCATTAAACGTTTGCAGCAAAATTTCCCATCATTTTGTATTTTAAAACCCTCTGATTGCTTTATAGCATGGTCCCTATTCAAGCGTACACATGTAGGTATTTAATATATACGAGTATAGTTCAAACAAGTAAACCGGATAAAATGATCCTTCACTTAATTGGTAATTAAATAGTAGTCATACAGTTTTCTTGCCGCAGGCATTGCGATTACGTCATGGTGAAACAGACTTCCTTCAATACACCTAAGTGTGGAACTGTTACAAGCCATCACGTCATTTTTACAAACCAAACATTTCATGGCAACCACACACGTAGTTTTTATTTAATTGCTTGGCGCTTGAAGTCAGAGGCCGGAATAAAAAGGCTATCCTCATAACGCTGTGCAAATGTTTATTTTGCTACTTTGTTTGCACAGAGCGAAAACAGTTCTTAAAACGCGAAGGTCGTGGAGCGATGTTGGAAAACATTTTACATTTCTCTTTGTGTTCCTGTATGAAGTCATGGAGTTGCTGACTGTTTGTTTCACTTCCGCACGTACCTACGATTCTGGAAGTGGTGTTCAAAACAAAAGAAACAGGTGCCATGGATTAACATGTAATATCGCTTGAATACCATGTTTGCAAATGCATTTAAATATATTTTTATTCTGATAGTAATGCGTTTTTTTGTGTTTTGGGGGGGGGGATTACCGTGGTTCAAAAATGGGACATTAAAATCTCTATCCCGTAAATGGCCAAAATCAATTATCTCAAAAATAATGTAAGATGAGATTAAAAGGTTTCTCGAAGCGGCGTCTGGGCGGCGTTTCTCCGGGTTCCCCCGTCATTCAATCCACCAGTTTCTCCATAATCATCTTGTCATCCATTCCACCGACATTTCATATTATTCACTTCTTCACTTTCATAATATGCATTGGGCTGATCACCCATCCCGATTTCTCTCTGATCCAGAACCTCTGCTCTTCAAGACGTCTGACCCCAGGCGCCGGGTAACCCTCTGCCAAAGGCGGCGTGACTTAAAAGTTTGTGTTTAGATGGTTTGCGGTTGGAATCTAACCTCCGCAGTTACCAAGTCTTCCATTTATTGTTCCCTTTACTGAGGCGCGAATCTCGACTTACAAGCAGTCTTGGAGTCTCCAGGAAACAGGTACTTTACTATGTTGCCTCTCACCCCTAGTACAGGCTCGTCATCTTTTGTTTGATAATGGTTATTGCCCGGTGGCAGGAGGGAGCGGTTTTGTTTGAAGGCTATTATGTTTTGTCTTTCAAATGAGAAGGGTAAATAGAGAAGAAAGGAAATACCAGAAAGGATTGTTTACAGAACAATCGGTACAAAGTAAAAATGGTGAAAACATTATTGTAAATAAAGAAACCACATGCTTGAGCACACAAGAGCTGCCATACTAACAATGTACGGATTTATAATGCAAAACTTCTTCCTAAAAGAAGGGCTAAACTGAACCTCTCTTCACCAAATGTGTACGATTTAATATCTTGTTCTCAATTTTTACTTTCTCTACACGTAATATGTGCATAGTGTATACAGAAGGTATTGTATTGCACCCAAAAATTCCATACCGAGATTTCATCTGAAATATATGTTTTGCGTTCCCCTGAATCAAAAAAAAAAAATAAAGCATTTTTGGAAAAAGGTCCGCGTGTGTGCCTGTGTGTGTCTGTGGACAGCATAACTCAAAAATGAAAAGACCGTTGAATACCAAACTTGGTATTTAAGTTTGGTATCTTCCAAGGATGCCACACGAAGATTTTCAAGAAAATTCCCCCATCACCAACTACCCTTTACATGGAAATTTTTTCGAAAATGTTGATTTTCTTAAAAATGACTAACGATTTTGATTAAAATATCGCATATTAAAGATATTTACCTGACAAATAAAATGTATATCTTGAATTTTCTGGGAATAGCCTTGAAGACTACTTTATTCTGGATCAATTTTACGGAATTTTGCATAACTGCTAAACCGTAAGAGATGGACAAAAACTTATCACACAAAAAACGAAGAGCACATTAAAACACACAATTTATGCTATATATTTTTTCGTGGAGTTGATCGTTTTTTAGATATTCCTTGTTTTTGATTTGAAAAACCTGTATTTTTTCATACAAGAATTTGTCAATTCCTGTCCATATGAACAAAGGAACTTCTGTCACGTAGCAACCAGCTTTTGACTATCACTTTAACCTATGGTACTCCCTTATTTCGCTTCTACATACAAGAAAGCAAGTAATAAGACTATTTCTGCTAATTTTTTCTTGATTAGCATGAAGTAATAGAAGCATAAGCTTTTTAACAATAATTTGCTACAGAGATGTAGGGAAAGTCATGTGAATGGAACACATCAGATTTTTTTTTGTGAAGTGCAGAGGGAGTACCAATTTTATAAATATTTTAAAAATATTTTGATTGCGCCTAAAGGTATATCTTTATATAGGTAAACACATGAAATTCAAGACAATCCAATTAAAGGCTGTACTAAAAAGTAAAATCGTCGATTTTATAATTTTTTCACATAAGGACTTCTTATGGCGAGTCTAAGGTGTACAAAATATACCTTTATGGAAAATGTAAGCTTTTTAGTAATTTTAATAGCTTATCTTAACTTATGTATGGTTTTTAAATTAATAAGAAGTTGCATTAAAACTGCAGATTTCAGTGTGTCAAAAATTTCATTCAAGGAACGCCTTTCACGGCATGGATTTGCTAAACAGTAATTCAAATATGTTTAGGAACGATTTTAAGTAATGCATAGCAAAACATTGCAACCAGCTTTGAAGTTTGCATTAATAATAATAATAATAATAATAAAAATGAAATGCAGTATATTTAAACATTTTGATGTTGTTTCAAATGATCTAATAGTGGAGTTTTAGTCGTAACAAAACTGTCCAACAAGCAGTTATTCAATTATTGTAGCAAAATATGTACAAACTACCGTTGAAAATAATCAGGATACAAATTTTCAGCATATTTGATTCAGGTTTGTAGAAAAAATTCTGTTCTAAGGTACTCTTGAATTCTGACAATACAAAAGAAAATAAAATAAAATGAAATAGGTTGGTAATGTATGACGCGGCCTCACTTCATCCGCCATTTTGGCATATTTTGGACAGTGTTTTCTTAGATCGGGTGGAATTTCAAATTCCCGATTTCCCATTATGCGCACATGATGACAAGTGATTAGTTTTCGGTTGAAGGTGGCACCATTAGACGAAATCACGATTTGAGATCGTGACATGTCTTTTCTTTTAAGATATAGGGTTTTTATGTGCAAGTAACTATTTCACGGAGCCAGTAGCTTTACTTCTCTTCCGAAGGCAGCTATACTAAGGTATTTTAGGCCCGAAAAAATCCATCATCCTCCGCCAGGATTAAACCCGCGACGGTGGTTGACATGGTAAACACTGTACCACGGAGGGCGATCAGATACCCTCCAGTTACATTTAAGTATATGTACCTGTTATGTACCTGTTGACATTGAAGATGTTAACTGTTGATATCCTGTTTTGTCTGCGTCCGTACATAGCTGCGAGACCGTAAAATTGCAGCGTTATTATGAGGGAATTGGATTATAAGGAAAGAGAATTTCTATACTTAGCCAAGGCTAAGCCTATTGCGCCTTTCGGATGAAGCAAGAGAACACGGAGGACAGTCACATCTAATAGCACATCCGAATGCAGGGGGCTCTCTCACGTTTCCAGATAGAGCATCTGGCTCCTCCGATACACCCCTATCACCAAGGATACCAGGGAAGAAATATTTCTCTCCTTCAAGGCACGTTCTGCCACACTCCACCGTCCACCACGATCGACCTTGCAACACTGAAGCATGAAGCGTTGCATGAAATATAACAAAAGATAGTGATGAATGGGTAATTTCGTGATCCATCCCAGCAGATTTTTCGTTACTGCAGATATCGGAAACAGATTAAAATCGTTCACAAATAATGGAAATAATAAAGACTTCTTACCCGGTAACGAGAAAGAATTCTTGGCCAAATTTAACGGTCTCATTTTGTTTCCAGGCAAGGCATACAAATTAGTACTATATTACGCAAATTAGATTCTTCGAAGTAGAAATTAATCAAGGTGTTCCTGATATGAAACAGCTACTAGAGCTGTCTAGTCTTAAGCTGGGAAAATGAAACTGGAAGAAATTAAAACAAATTTGCGTCCTGACAACAGATTCATATCCATTGAGCGCTTGTACTTTTAGCGAAAGCGTTTGTTTGTACCTAATTAACCCTCTTCGTATGTAGCACATGCACTCCCCAGAACTTAAAACACAGAACGTGTCTAGGAGCAGACGGACTTTGAAGAATCCGGAAAGAAGGATCGGCCTGTAGCCAGGTATGAGAACCGGGAATAAGATTATATGAAATAAGGCTAGAATGGTGGGGGAAAACGGAAATCCTGAAAAAGAACCGACTAGGGCACCACCAATGCCACATGCGGTACCCTGGGATGGAACCAAGGCGGCCACCTTGGTGAGAGGCGAGCTGTTTAGTCATTCGGCCACTGCCTTTATTTATATGTAGCTCAAATATATTTGCCTCAAATATATATATATATATATATATATATATATATATATATATATATATAAAAATTGGTAGAAATTAACGAAGAAAAACAAACGACCTTGATGTATGCTATTAGTAAAGGTACGATTAGAGCAATGATAAATAATAATGTATCTGTATCTGCAATTAACAAATATTTATTCCATTGTATTTTGACATTGGTTAATCTGCATTCTGTTGGTAGAATAAGAAACAGGTGAAAATATATTGTGGGCCAGTCAACATTAAAAAAAAAAAAAAATGCGCATTCTCGATTTTCTACTTTGCTATCAATGTGGTCATTGTTATGAATTCCCATTCTCGCTACCGGACTGCTGTGAATCAGTGTTATATTCTATTTTCCATTCTGCTTTTTGTTCTCGAATTATTATGAACCAGTATTTATTCGCTGGATATTCGTGAGGATTTGTAAACCACATTGTACAAGTCAAAACTGTAAATGCAGTTGTTTAAAAGTAATTTTTGCGTGAAGTATTTATAAACATTTACGCTGTTCGTGGACTGCGTAAGAATATTCTAATTTGTGTAGGTATATCATCTACTGGTTTGCATATTAATAGATTTTAAATCCGGTTCTGTAATTACAGTTTCATTCCTGTTAATTAATTGAATGAAAACGTGTAATCAATATTTAAATTACACACAATTACAGATCTATTAGTGGTTATATAAGAATTATTTTGGTAAGTCTGTTAATGTCTCCAAGGATATAACAGAACTTCCAACTTACTTTTACTATTTGAAAATTCCTTTTTCCTGTGTTTATCTTGCGCATCTGGGAGTTAATTAAATAATCGCACTGATTTATAATATTCACATACATATTACTTCCCCTAACGATCACCGAAAACATAAATCTTCTCGTTTCTTTGCTTTTTCAATCGAGAGCTTCGTTTGCTTAGTTGTAGGTATTAAACCGGATGTTACATATAGATTATTGTTTTTTACCTTTATTAGTGGCTATACGAACCACCTCCTATTCTTCTTATTTTTCTATTTACTTCATTTTAACCGAGACAAACATTTGCAGAAACAGCTATATTACATAGTCTTGGTAATCAACAATTTAGTTGTACAAGGGATTGTATAATTCTGCCTTAAAATGCCATATTATAATAAAAAAACAACTGAAAATTTACAGGAATTTTTATTTTATTTATTTATTTTTTGTAGTTTCACTTCTTTAACCTGGTATGACGTGAATGTATTAATGATCTTTAAATGAGACTGGGATCCATAGAGTTTAGAGTTATTCGACACTCGGAAATTCGAACTCGGGACCTCTTGAATGTGAATAGACTAGAAAGGATGAAAAATGATTGATCAATTCGAACTAGTAATAACGGATATCTCGGAAATGTTTTTATGTTACAGAACAGATTATTTGGGATGTGTCTCTAGGAGCTCTATATGTTTTGTGTAGTGCGTTCCGTCTTTCGCCTAACGTTTACCAGATATAAAAATTATAGAAGTTCCTTCCGAATGAAAAGGACGTCACAAGTATTTCCAGAAAATTCAGAATAATAAATTTTATTTATCATGAAAATATCGTTAATATATGGTATTTTAATAAAAATCGTTAGAACTATTTTCGGAAAAAAATTGAAACATTTTATGTAAAAATCTGATATGTACCATTCACATTACTTTCTCTACATCTCTGCAACACATTATTCTTAAAAAGCTTTTATTTCTGTTTACTTCATAGTAATCAGAAAAAATTAGCAGAAATAGTTTATTATTTGCTTCCTTGTAAGTAGAAGCGAAATAAGGGAGTACCACAGCTTAAAATGATAATCAAAAGTTGGTTGTTATTTCACTGAAGTTCCTTTGTATGGACAGAAGCTGACAAATTCCTGTATGAGAAAAGTATGTTTTTCATAGCAGAAACCAAAAACAAGGAATGTCTAAAAAACGCTGAGCTCCACGAAAAAGATGTATATAACATAAATTGTGTGTTTTAACGTGCTCTACATTTTTTGTGTAGTAAGTTTTTGTCCATTTCTTACGGTTTAACAGTTATTCAAAATTCCGTAAAATTCATCCAGAATAAACTACTCTTCAGAGGCTAATCCCAGAAAATTCAAGAAATACATTTTATTTGTCAGGTAAATGTCTTTGATATACGCTATTTTAATCAAAATCGTTTTAGCCGTTTTTGAGAAAATCGAAATTTTCGAAAAAACTTCCATGTAAAGGGTAGTTGGGGGTGGGGGGATTTTTCTCAAAATCTTCGTGTCGCATCCCTGGAAGATGCCAAACTGAAATATCAAGTTTGGTATTTTATCGCCTTTTCGTTTTTGAGTTATCGTGTTCACAGACACAAGGACACACATACACACGGACCTTTTTGTGAAAATGCTTTTTGCGATATAGGGGACCCTAAAACATATATTTCCGGTGAAATCTCGGTATCGAATTTTTTGGTGGAGTGCAATGCCTTCTCTATATACTATGTACATAATAAGTGTAGAGAAAGTAAAAATAGATTCCAGAATAATAGATTCCATGTTGACTATAAGAAAACGTATATATAATGTATAAGCAGCTCTAAAATGAAATTATTATAAAGAAATATTACTACTCGTATTCTAAATATACTAAATATTTGAGTTTAGAAGTAATTTTTTATTATTGTAAAATGCACTTAATTGGAAGTAAAGGTAGTTAGGTTGGGAGGATTTTCTTGAAAATTCTCATGTCGTATTCTTGGAAGACACTGAACTTAAGTTACTAAACTTGATATTTTCCGAGTTGTAGATTTTAGTTACACTGTTCACAGCATATCTAAAAGGTGGCCGTACGTGTCACTTCGGCCAATGAAAGCAAAGAAATCGTCTCACTTCACATAGATAAACAATATCTGAGAGGCATCCAAGAAGCAAAAGAAAACCGCATGTTAACCATTATATTAGTAAAATGGTGCATCCATTCGATAGCTTAACGGATTTGCGTAATGCCTTTGCTTAGAGATATAATTAATTTCAGATAGACCAAAGAAGTACTCAAGATTGTTAGATATGCCTTTGAGTATGAGTATGACTGCTTGCAAATTTGATATTGGAACATGAAAGAAGAGTCCCATTACCCTCTATCGCGTGTTCACATATGACCGCATTGTATCAATGTGGGTTTATAGCAGAGGCCGATTATGAGATAGTGAGGCTGTTCTTTATTATTTATTCCAATGTTCCTGTGTGTACACCATCGTTATCACAAGAGTATGATTCTCTCCATACGATGTGAAATTATATTCATTGCATTGCTGACGTAATGTCAGTAGATGCACGTCAACAGTCTTGTAAGTGTGGCAGCAACCTCCTGTTTAATGAACCCCCAAAATGCATTGTTGCTAGATGAAAATCAGGCCACTGCAAAGGTACAGCCAAATGGACAGAACCATGTTCAATCCACTTATCAGAAAATACCTCATTGGTATATTCTCTAACGGTAAAAGCATAAAGGGCTCTTTTAAATAGAATCTGTGTAGTTGCAGAGTAATACTATAAGTATGATTAACAAACCAAACCTGCTGCAACCATTCACGACCTAGCAGGCCCCAATCTTGTAGATTTGGAATAAACCAATCACATAACATGATCAGATGCGTAATTTGCTTCACAGCACCGTCAAAGAAATATGGATTTACCAAGTGGGTTGCAGACATTGCAGCCCTGATCGTGACTTCTGGTGGGTTATATTAAAGTTCTTACATAAACATGAGGGTTTTATTTATCCCAGAAATAAATGTTTCTCGCTTTCGCAGAGCAATATGTTTGCGGTCTGAGATCGCCTTCCCCATGAAAGGAAGAGTTGTAAAGACATCGAGCATTCACTCATAAGCCTGATGACGCGTTTACACCCATTATCACTCAGTTCGTTTACAAACGAAGTTTTAAATGTCTTTAACTCCAAGCGCTTCTTCATATGTGTTTGTAATGTGGAGTATGTACCTTTAATTCCTGTAGCCGCTTACGAATGGTTTTTATGTGGCCAGACGCTGCAGCCTCGACATACGTTTCCAGTCGTGTTGGGTGTCGTTTTGACCGAGGCTTATCTTTTATGCAAGAGCTTTTTCTCCCACCGTAAAATTGTTGGTTTTGGCTGGGAAGGTTTCTCCGTCCTTTCAGTGTAATCATACTGAAGATCTTATTGATTTTCCAGTATGGGCTCGTTCGTGAGCTAACGTACTATTACCATCCGTTCCTCCATTGTGTAAGTTCCTTCATAATTTAGATGTATATCAACACCTACAATAATAAGAAAGAACAACTCATTAACATAGGGGAATTGAACTGTGTGATCACCCTGACAAGAAATAACAGAATATTGTCAATAGTCCAATCTCTATGGCCTGTATAGATTCACGCCAAATGCATTTAGTTATTTAAATTTCAACCTACAGTGTGAAAAAATAATAATCAAAATAAAATATCAATTATTCATTAACTTTTATATCTTATGATGTTGCTAGAACCGTCCTACCAACTTCGTGAACAAAAGTAAAAAAAAGTTCACATAAACATGATTCCTAAAAGCAAGCCGAATTGAAGGTTACATAAATAGTGGGTAGTGGCTTCTTCCTGTTTCGACTCCTGACATAAGCTTGTATTTCGTATATTCACGTATTCTGCAAATTCCTACTACAGTGGTTCGTATTTTATCAAATCTCTCTCAGAGTGTCAATATCGATACAGGAGTCGCATAAATGTCCCCAGATGAAATCCGTTAAATTTAAATCAGGAGGTATCGTAATCGAGCAGGCTATATATCCACATCGACTAATCTAATGTGGAGATTTATCATTCAAGAAATTACGTACCATCTGAGCTGGCGTGCCATCGTGTAAAATCGTAGGTATTCTTTGGATGACGACGAGAGGCAGATCATCAATTAAATGTTGCAACTCGTTTCTGGGAAACGAGATACGCCTCTGCATTTTTTTAAATAAAAAATACCGTTCCAGAGGCTTGTCGGGACTCCGGCGCTGTATTCTTTTTCCTCTTTTTTCCCCTTTCCCCATTATTACTTTTGTTGTTTTATTTGATTGCCGTTTTTGCTTTTTGCTTCTAATACATACACATATACATACCTACAAAAACACAAACACCCATGCCCAAGGCGGGACGCGAACCCACGATCCCCTGTGCATTCGGACACGAAGGAAAGAAATAGGGCTGAATAAGGTGATCGTGAATGAGTTTATCCCAAACATTTAAACAGAACTTCTGTTGATGTCTATTCTGTCGCACATTATACGGATTTTCATAGACCAAGTTATGAATATTGTTAAAATTGAAGATGGCATCGCAATTAAAGTCAGCCTCAATCAGTGAACAAGATGTGCATGCTAAGAAATAAATGAACGCGGCACAATGTAATACTGTGGCAGAAAGTTCTTTTTGCCTCAAAGTCTGCCGCAGTTAATCCTTGTAGCGCTGAAGTTGATACGGTATAGAAGATTTTCATGCTCAATTCTTCAGATAGTCATGTGATTAAGCCTTTCCCTTACTGCAATGCGTCTTATGCATTCTGATGGTTTTAATCCACATCATGAACTCGTTCTTCACGGTTAATTTTTCATATATTTTCTTGGTCTTCCATATCCGATATACTCTAAAATGAGCCATTCTCTCAAGCGTCGGTGAAAAGGTGCGAATGTTCGTGAACAAGATAATCGCGTGTCGAGGTATCTTTCTTTACTATGCCTACGTGGTGGTGATGAATTCCCATCTACTAGGCCATACATGTAATGCATATTGGTCTGTTCATCCAGAGAATACATTTTCTTGTGTCTTCCGTGCTCTCCAACAATCAGCGGACAACAATTTAAATGAATTAATTATTAATGACTTGTACAATATAAACTATCAAAACACAATCAGCGGCAAACACTTAAACTCAAGTATGAATGCCAAATCCTTACTCTAACAAATGATATATGTTCATTTTTATTTAAATATCGTTTTGATGTTAGGAGGGCGTCATATTTGACACCAATTCAGATCCACCTCGCATTTGACGATACTCCTGCAAATTTACGATTTGTATTGCTTCACAAAATATCTTATAATACATTTTACAGTGTCATCGCATTATTTCCGCCACACCTGACAAATTTGATGCATCTTACAAGTGTATTTGTAACTTTGTCTTCTACGTGAATACCACTGTCTCTTGCTTCATTAATATTCTGTAGATTCCGTCCATGAAGCAAGTGCGCAGTAGGGCGCGACGTATTTTCCACGGGCTTCTTATTTCCTTCTTTAGCACTAAACTATTTTTGACCCGTGTCGTCCTGAATCTTAATGAAACAATTTTGTTTCAACTGGAGTGGAGATAAAGTGGCCTTTATGTTGCATCAGACGAATTTGCCTCTGAAGAAGAGTCGTGAATAGTTCAATAGATTAATATTTTGGAATATAAAACTGTAACTGTGTAATATTTGAATTAAAAACTGTATGTAATATTCATCAGCATTTAACAAGGTTATAATAAATCGTTAATATATGGTATTTTAATCAACATTCTTAGAGCCATTTTTAAAATGTTCGAAAATTCGAAAACATTTCCATAAAAGAACGGCATAGGAAATGTTCTTGAATCTCTTCGTCCTATCTTTGGAAGATACTGAAGCTAAATGCTAAGTTTTTTCGACTTCTTTCTTGTTTTAGTTAATCTGCTTGGAGACATAGCGACAAGCACACCTTTTTCGAAAAGGTATTGAGGTACATACCTCAAAACATGCATTTCTAGTGGAATTTAGGTATCGAGGATGGAATGCTGGTAAAAAGTAATACGCATATAGTTATTATTATTGCTATCTTTTATGGCAACATTGAGATGTATTCTGAGAACTTTTCTTTCTTGAGATGACTTTGCAGCACTTCAGCTTAGTTTCTGCCCATTACTTGTGGACGTATTTCAACATATAAGTGTCAAACAAGGCACAGATTCTATTTCTAAAGATTAAGTGTCTCTCTTCATCTCTATAAGTGATCGGTCGCAGTAATCGCTGCAGCTTAGTGAAGTCATTTTTTATCATTGGTGTTAAGCATTACTCAAATCTTTAAATTTTAGTATTAAACATTAATCAGTCATTCAGGAATTGGGTGTTTGGTTCGGGAAATCAAATAACTCGAATTTTGAGTTTTGAGAATAGTAGATTCGAGATAGAAGAGCCTTGTTCGTATTCCATTGCCGCGAATAACGTCTTTGCGTTTCCTGAATATCTTGATAAAACGCTCATCTTGTTCACTTAAAATTCTAAGTTTTAATGAAAATGGTTTAAATTCAATGAAGAGAATCGCAATTCTTACCAGAGCTTTATGTTTTTGCAAGCATATTAATATCTTATTACAAAACTCGTCCAGAAAGTAAAGCATAACTAAATAACAAAATATATCAACACAAAACCTTATTTACAAAATTACAGTATGTTAATTTATTTCTCAACGTTATCACATTGCTGTCAAGGCATTTATTGTAACGTGGTACCGGCTTCTCAATGTCGATGTTATACTCTTCTCCCGCCAAAGATCTAAGCCAGATCACACTATCGCTTAAGGCTCTCATCGGTAGGGAAATTTTCCGCTCAAAAAGTCATGAAATGCCAATTTTCCTGAATTCTTTCATTTGCTTTCAACTCCTCCATAATGAGTGATAATCCAATCTTCGTCGTGCACACTAGTCCTTCTTTGATTGAATTGTGCACAGTGTTCTCACTGAAGACTCGTTCATGCATTATCACCATATACTTGCGTCATTTGCCTATTAATTTCGTAAGCGGAACACTTTATGCATTTAAAAAAAAAAAAATCGTTCTTGGCGAAAAAAGAGTATAATACCGGCATTACAGTAAATGCCTTGACAGCAATGCGAATACGTTGAGAAACAAAGTAGCTTATTTGTAGCTTTGTAAATAAATGTTATGTGATAAATATCATTATTATTTAGTTATACTGTAGTTATCTTGAAGTCATATCTAATGGGATAAAGATGGGGAATTCTTGGACTCGAATGAGCAAATATGTATATATTTATTCCATCCTCATTCTTCTGCTCAAAGCTTAGGTGTGCGAGAGTGAGTTACATTTCATTTCCTTTCTTGTCACACATCTTTCGACTTTTTGAAAGATACCATTACCTAATGTTTATTGAAACTCTGTTGAGACGTTAATGTGGTTATTTAGTCATAATTCATCTAGTAAAGCTAATAATTAACGTTGGTTGGCTTATTTAAAGTCATTTCCCTCTGTATATCATATATATTATTGAACAAGTATGCCGTTGTTTACGACCATCTTGAGGTATTGCACAGCTGGAGGCGTAGGGCTTCAGTATTCTTGCCAATAATTCTCGAGTGACGTAATTTTTGGTAAACTGGTCGATTGTATCAGTCTGAACTTTAAGGACAGGAATTGCCGGTTGGGTTAGGCTCGCTTAATCCGTGCCACATCTAATTTCTCTTCATTTGCCACGCATACGTCTTTGTCGCTGCTACCGTTTTTCATCGGGTGCGGATTATAATCGTCACCTTCCTGCCCATCGACAGGTAATTTAGAATACCGAGGGTGTGGTCCTCATTGAGGACTAATTAAATACATTCTCAGGAACAGATGTTATCTTGCTCAAACAGCAACTTCATATCCTCTAGGCAACTTCCTCAGGGCGGTACTGTGTGATTAGCGAGGAAGTCGTGGTCGATAATAATTACTTTATTACTTACAATACATGCTCCATCATTCTCCTGCCATAGGATATATTTTTACTTTCTCTGCCGTTTTAAATATTTTGGGGTCCTCTGAATCGAAGAAGCATTCACGGTCAGTGTATATATTCCTGTGACTTTGAAGAGCATAACTCAAAAACGAAAAGTTGGAAAAACTAAATTTGGTATTTAAGTTCTAAACTTTCAAGGAAGAAAATTCCCCGACCCCAGATTACGCTTTACATAGGGTGGGGGGGGGGGCAAAACACACACACACACACACACACACACACAAACTTTAGTCATTTTAATTTCTCAAAAATGGTTCTGCACGATTATGATTAGAATCCCATAATTTAAGATATTTGCATGGAAAATTAAATCTTATTATGTTGAATTTTCCCGTGAAAGATGACTTTTGCATAACTGGTAATTCATAAGATATATAGACACATCTTACTACACCAAAAATCTTGTATTCCATTCACATGACTTTTTACTCTGCAAACTATTCTTACAAAAGATTACATCATACTAATCGAGATAATTAGCAGAAATTGTCGTATTAGCTGTTTCTAAGTAAAAGGGAAATAAGGAAATCCACTAAGCTAACGTGATATTGCAATGTGATTGAAATACGGCTTCATTTGCATGGCCAGGAGTAATGCAAAAGAATCAGGAATGAAGGGATGTCAAATTCTCGTTTTAGAAAAAACTAAGTATTTTAAAATTGAAACCAATAACAGGGAATATCTCGGAAATTGTTTTTAAAAGAAAGTACCGACATGACAGAAATTGTCCGTTTTGAGATATGCTTTTTTGTCAATTTCTTGCGGTTTACTAGTTACGCAAAAATAATATAAATGTCTTTAATAGAGAGATTTTAATCAAAATGGTTAGAACCACTTTTTCAAGGAGTATTTTGGGGTGGGGGATTTTGCTGAAATACTTCGTGTCGCATCCTTGAAAGGTGCTAAAAATAAATATCGAGTTTGATGTTTAACCGACTTTTCATTTTTGAGGTATCTGTTTACACATGAACAGGCGCGCGCGTGCGCGGAGTTTTGTCCAAAGGTACTCTATTTGGATACATGGGACCTAAAATTGTATTTCCAGTGAAATCTTGTGGCAAGTTTTGGTTGGAATGCAATACCTTCTCTACCTACGTACTATTTACGAAGTAGAGAAAGAAAGAATCTGATGTGTTCCATTTACATGACTTTCTCTACATCTCTGCAACAAATTGTTGTTAAAAAGCTTATTTACTTCATGCTAATTAGCAGAAATAGTCTTATTACTTGTTTCCTTGTAAGTAGAAGCGAAATGAGGGAGTTCAATAGGTTAAAATGATAGTCAAAAGCTAGTTGCTATGTAACTGAAGTTCCTTTGATGGACAGGAGCTAAGAAATTCCTGTATGAGAAAAGTATGTTTTTCAAAGCTAAAACGAAAAACCAGGAATATCTTAAAAATGAACTCCACGAAAAAAGTGAATATGACATAAATTGTGTTTTATCGTGAGCTACATTTTATGTGTAGTAAGTTTCCCCCATCTCTTACGGTTTAGCAGTTATGCACAATTCCGTAAAATTCATCCAGAATAAAGTAGTCTTCAGGGGCTATTCCCAGAAAATTCAAGATATACATTTTAGGTAAGTATCTTTAATATACAATATTTTAATCAAAATTGTTAGGGCCATTTTTAACAAAGTCAAAATTTTCAAAATTTTTTTCATGTAAAGGATAGTTTGGGGTGGGGGGAATTTCTTGAAAATCTTCGTGTCGCATCCTTGGAAGATACCAAACTTAAATACCAAGTTTGGGCTTTAACGGTCTTTTCGTTTTTGAGCTATTCTGCCCACAGACACACACACACACACACAGACAAGACAGACACACACACGGACATTTTTCTAAAAATGCTTTTTTTTATATTCAGGAATCTCAAAACATATATTTCCAGTGAAATCTCGGTATTGAATTTTGGGTACAATGTAATACCTTCTCTATACACTACGTACATAGTTCGTATAGAGAAAGTAAAAAATGTAGATTTTTATACAAAAAAAAAATGTTTGTAGCGTTAATAATTTTTTATTTTTTTTTTTTATTGGCTTGACATTTCAAATACTTTATACTCTTTTCACTTACAAACTTTATTATTTGTCTTTCTTTCCTTCTTTCCCCCTCTCTTACTTTCCTGCATGTAGTGAGTATGTGCGGTAAGTATTGTATTCCATCCAAATATTCGACTTCCAGATTTCGCCCGATATATAGTCTTTGAGAGGGGGGGTTGTGTATGTGATACTAGGTGAGAATATTAGGGATCAGATACACCTACTAAATCGATTGCATTAGTTAAAACGCACAGAGTTATGCAACAAGTCAGTGACAGACATTCCGACAAATTATTTAAAAGTATAATGTATATCAGCTTTGATTTCCATATAATTACTAAGCAGCTTGCAGCGAGGAATTTACGTTGCGTTTTGGCTGTTTAGTGCTGTAAAATATGCACCGCAGTTCACCCTGTCAATAAATTCACATGGACATCCTCCACCATCACACAGTCTCCACTATTTTGCTAACACCCTAAATGAAGAGTAGGAACATTTGGCCTTTTCTGTTCTAAATCTGCATATCTCTGATGGCGTCGAAACAAATACATTAATAATAACAATAAGCAGCACGAATTAAGGTCTTAATCCTGATAAAGTTTTTGTTTATAGTAAAAATCAGCATATTTTAACACATTTCGTACGATTTAAGTGTTTGCAGGATGTATGCTTGAATCAACGATTGCTCAAATAACTTAAGAGATACAAACTTTTAGGATAAGGGAAAACCCCGGTTAAGATCTTTTTCAGATAATTCCGAAACAATGTTCAAACTCTGATCCTCCTGATTAGGAGATAGATAAAATACACCCTCGCCACTGCGCCACGGAGGTGGGAATTATTCTTTCCTTGTCATACAGTTTACACTTTGTTAAAGTTGCTGAAAATAAAGGTATCGCCAAATCGGACTGTTGCAACTAGAGGTTCCTATATGTATATCAGCTTTTTTGCTGCAAGGGATTAAAACTCAATGAGACAGCCCACGCTTCCACCGATCAGATATACCTGCTTAATAGCAATCAACAAACCGCTTTTAATACAGATTAATATACTTATCCGCTTGAAATTGACATGTCGTTAAATAATCTGTTTTATTCTAATATTGGGAAAGTTTGCGTGTGTATGTTCGGAAAACACTATTGATGATATTGATAATTCTTTTACCATTGGAAAGTACTGTTCTTCGAATGGTCAAACGCTATAAAAACTTTTCAAATCTTTTAAAACTGCGCATTCATATCTTGCAATTTCAATCCCATTTCTTTGAATGTGAATATCAACATATAATTTTTGTCAGAGGTTTATTGACTCGCAGTCAAAGAAGGGGCTTAAAATCTTCTAACACTGAGTTTTTCTAAGCAGAAGTTAGTTGTCCATCTTGTTCATAGAACCAAATTTCCCTCTGATTTCGCTGAACTTTTTTATTAAGGAGTATTCTTGGTATGCTTTTGACAAAGATGATGAACTTGGGTTATAAAACATGGTGAAAATGTTCCGCTATGTTATTTTCGACCCCTAATGTATTTATCTTATCTAGACAACATTTTGTACTGTTATGCTATAGGACTCGAACGATATAGACAAATGTCTCTCAGAAATTACATCTTCCACCTGTAGTAATCCTTATGTAGAAATCCATACTGTTTAACTCTCTCTTTTAGTACAAATTTGCACCATTTGGCCGATCTGCACAAAGGAAAATTTGAGACTACTCAAGACATTAAAAAATCTTACCACGAGAAAAAACAATTAACTACTTATTACATGAAAATGTATAAATACACATTCGATGATTCAAACTAAAACAAAGTATCTACGAAATCGTTAGCATTACAAAAACTTTTATTTGACATAAATTGCGTCCTTTAAACATTTTTGTGTGGTAAAATTTTGCCTGTCACGGTTTACCACTTTTGTGCAAAAATCATTTAGCGTGAAGAGGATTTCACGGGTTTTTTGTCTACCAGAAAATTTAAAATGTTCATTTTGCCGTACAAATGTCTTAAACATATGGTAATTTAACCAAAAAAATAATATAGAGTTTTGAGAAATTAAAAAGTAACGACATTTTTTTCCATATAAAGAATAGTTTCGAGTCGGGATATTTTCTTAAAAATCTTCGTATCGTATCCTTAGAAGACGTTTAAATCAAATGCTAAGCTAGTTGTATAACCGAATTTTCATTTTTAACAATGCTGTTCATAGAGAAACCCTTACCTTTTTGTGTTCATGGAGCCTTATAACGTGTATTTCAGGTAAAATCTCAGATTCGAAATTTGGATGGAATGTAGTGCTTTAGGTAAATCATAGTATAGAAATAAATTAGTATTTAAATTTTACTATAATATTCCTCTGAAAGGAAACGTGTCGCTCTTTGTACGAAAGCACCCGGTACAACAAACCTGAGTATTATGCATACATTCTCAAAGAAATGTATGAGGTAAGGTCGCAATTAAAATTCATTAGTTTGTCACTGACAAGTTTCTCAGCGGGAGAGTGGACGGAACCTCACCGTGGATGAATGCGGTATGTTTACAAGAGGGCTTGGCCAGTACTGGCATGCATGTGGACATACGTCAGGACTAAATCAAGTTCAGGGAGGACAATGTGAGTGACGACCTATATACATATTACAGTTCTATGAGAGAGGGACCAATTGAAACCGGCTTTACAGTCAGAAATTGGTCGGAGAGGAAGGGCAAAAACGGTCATTAACCCAGACTCCGCTCTGTTGCTTCTTCACAGGTTTTTCCCTTGCTGGAACGGCAAACGTTTCCTTTTCTTTGAATTTGTAATTTGGCAACACTGTGACTGCAGAGTGCATTTATATTCCAGAGGGTTAACAGCAGGTGAACTCGGGATTTAAAAATCATCTTCTGCATCCTGACTAAAATATCTTGGTCTTCAAATGGATATCCACATGAATTGGAATGTTCACACGGAGTTTAGCTATGAATTTGGTACAATACGCGTATGATTAACTTTGTGAACTACTTTTATTGCGCTTATTTTTTCTCAGTAGTGAAATAATATGGTCTAACTTTGGGTGAATTTGAATGGAAAGTGATTGTGTCTTTCTGCAACGTAAAAGTTCTGGCGCGAAAACTCACGCGGATTACTCCACACATGACAATATTAAATCCTATGTTACACATTATTATGCATTCTTTTACGCACGAGACATTCTTGCTTAGAAATGGTTTCAAACGAAAAACTAAAACATGCGGAAACGGATTTCAAATGTTTAACCCAGAGTTGTCTTCTCAGAAAACCTAGTGTTTTACAATATTGGAAGTAATTTTACTAGTGCCGTATACCTGATCCGACTGCCTCTCTGCATGTTTTATACGCTCTATATACCTTCCAAACCGACTGCCGACCTCATTCCCACTTACTACGACAGACTATTATCCTTCTTCAGCATTAGACATCACCACTTATGATATCCTCACTTTCCTCCCGATGTTGAATGGGCACAGATCCTATACCTGGAACTTAAAATCCGCACCCTCATGGATGAGTTTGAATGCACACTCTAGCCGACTGCGAATCGGCATTATACATATTTACAATGTGCGCACCTATCCCGACGCTAGTTTTACAGGAAAGGTAAGGCCTGGGGGAAAGAAGAGAGATATCACCCGCCTGTCTTTCAGTAGTGTTGTGATCCAAAGAAAGTTTCTTTCTTTGAGGCCTCAGCCTTACATTGAATAAGTTATCCATTTACCGCCAACTAATGAATTAGTTAACAAAACAAGCGCACGTGAACATGCGTAAACTCGGAGATCTACAGACAATGAAACAGCACGAAACCTGCTGAAGCCATTAGATGAAGCGGGGGGGGGGGGAGGGTTGTTAAAGACGCTGCCAATTGTCAGGATCATACCAGCGCCGCCGGTGTATCGGAATTTCGTGCCGCAGTTCTTTTACACGCCTGTATATCTACTGACATGGGCTCTCGCTTTTAACCACGCTTAGAAACCGTCGGTCTGGTCTGGGTTGAAGTCTGCGACGTTAGAATCAGCAAGTCAGCGTATAATCAACTAAGCCACCCAGCCGATAGATGAGGCAGAGTGTTTAGCGTATGTGTCTCTCTCCACTGCTTCTGAAATTGCGCGAAACCTATCGATGTGACCAGGTTTTGATTTCTTCTTGGAGTCATTGTGGTTTTAGCTTTACAGATCCCTCGGCTACGCTTTGTGGCTTAGAGCCCTCCATCTTGGGCTGCTATTTTCGGGTTAGGGTCCTAAAAGTTTATAACAGACTACAAGTAACTACAAAGCGGTTCTAATGGCAGAATAACAAAAGTACCAAATCCGGATCGTGTATGGAAGTAATACCGGAACGTTCTTTAACTTGCTCACACATCAGAGCTCAACCCAAGCCGGCCGAAGAATGGAATGGAAAGAAAGAAGAAGAATCGCAAACTGTTAAGCATGTCCGTCTCATGACATACTAAAGGTGTAAACATGGAGATGGAATACTTGGAAAAGTCCTTACGCCGATGTAGACTATTTGATTTTTTATAAAATTTATTTTATAAAGTTATATTTATATCTTAGAATAATTTTAGTATGTTTAGTTAAGATATCAATATATTTAGTACATTTAGGATCACATAAAGCAATGTAGAAAGAACCTCCTGTATCAGAATCAAAAAGCTCTAATCAAATCGTGTGTTTTAGTGAATTCTACATTTTTCCTGCACTACATTTTTGCCTGGCTTCAATGATTTGCCATATATACAAAACAGGATGAAGATGATTTCACAAACTACTCACAAAACACTTTTAAAATATACGTACATTTTAATGCGTAGATATCTTAAATATTTATTTTAATCAAAATCGTTAGAATTTTTTGTTGTTGAGAAAATAAGTTAAATTTTCTGAGGTGTGAAATTTTCGGAATTAAAAATTATTTACTTCGAACTTGAAAAATTAAAAACATCTCTTCTGAGGAATAATAATCTTTAAAATTTTAATTGTATAATTATTGTAAAGTTGTTTTAAATTTGGCAATGTAGAACCCTGATTTCACCAATCGTTATCATCACTATCATAATCATAAAATAGAAAATATAAATTATTCTATATGGAACCTTTAGGTTATATAACAATTTAAGAAAGTTTTACTTTATGAAGAACTGGAATCATATAATTTATATTTTGTCTAAAAAGTTGCAGCGATTGCCACTTAATACTAAAAAGTAATATTTAGACTGTACGAATATATTTTTCTTCTTTTCAGTGGCAAATAGTATATTTCATAAGCAGCATTTTATTTTTAAGTACATGTTTTCTGTACGTTTTGTAAGCGTTGACAAATCAGTAAGCGAAAATTCACCTCTCGTCTTTTTAAAAACTGGTTACACCAGGGAGGTACAAGCGGGGACAAATGTTGAGGGATGCTTGACATAATTTGCATTCATTATTGATTGTTTTAATGTAACTCTTGTTGACTAAGCGGGCGGCGCAGAAGCGAAGCTTATGTTTATTTTCTAGATGTTTTATTATATCACAAACATAAGTGTGTGGCATTTGCAATTCACAGGCGACTTGATGCATTTAGAAAGCTTTGCAGTGTAGGTGAACTGTTTTATACGTAAGTCTGTTCACAATACTCAGCATTGAAACCATATCTTGCGAAGCACATTTCGAAAAGGATGCGTGCTTTTTAACCCTCTTAACTCAGATTTTTTTTTTTTTTACTTACTTCTCGTTATAGCTTCCTATCGCATTAAAGTATTTTTTAGATACTTAAGAGAAAATTAAGAGTACCCAAAGGTATAGAAATCAATTGGGAAACAAAGAAGTGCAGGGTTTACAAATAATATCAGTTCTAAGTCACATATACGCTTCAGGCGTTCAACAAAAATTAATTTCGTTGGAAAACTGCAGAGGGACTTAGTTCACTACGCTACATATTTATTATATACTCAAAGGAATAAGTATGTACATAAAGATACATACTATTTAAGTTTAAGGGGTAAAGGTACTCTGAAACGACAAAATTGCAATTTTTGTTTTAGCCTTTAAAACAATTGTTATATATCTATTATAAGAAGCACATCTTTTCTAGGGGTTTGGAGCACTTCTAATAATTTCAATAACGTGCTCTTAATGCACCTTTTCCTCGGAAACTAATGCTAGAGAACTGAAACTTTGTACTGTATAAAATTCAAGTTGCATCCATTGAATTTCCACTTCAAGATTTTTTATTCTAGAGTTGGGTTTATGGTAATTAGAGTTTTATCAGACTAACTTTTTATTTTACGTGCATATAAATAAATTTATCAAAACCGCAGAGGAGTACAGAATATCTCCTTTACGCACAAACTTGGACAGCCGATATTTGCATTTACTTTAAACAAAAATCTGATGTGTTACACTCACATGGCTTTCTTTCTCTGCATGTTCTAAAAGCTTCTTACAAAGAGTATTCATCTTTCTACACCATGCTAATCGAGATAAGTATTAGCAGAATGTTATTATTTGCTTCCTTATAAGTAGAAAGCAAATAAAAAAATACATTATGCTAAAGGTATAATCAAATATTTTAAAAGTTGTATGCGATTGTCATTGAAATTCGCTTCTTTGCTTGCCTATCAATATCATCTCCATTATTTTTTTAACAAACATAAGTAGTCTATCTTACATTTCACAAAGATTTAACTCGCTAAACCACAAACAAATAATCAAATTTACACTATTTATTTCAATGTTATCTCTAGGTGGAGGATAAAACAAAAGAAATCACGGACGACTTCCTGCCTGAGCAAAGTATAGATAAGTATTTTAAAATTGAAACCAACAACAAGAAATGTCTCAGAAGCGGTTACCTCCACAACAAAACTGTAAACTACATAAATTGTGTGATCTACATTTTTTTGTGTAGTAAGCTTTTATCTATTCTGGTTTACCGATTATGTAAAAGTCATTTATAATGAAGAGGACTTCAGAGGCTCTTAATAGGAAATTCAAGATAAACATATTTTTTATGTAAATATCTTTAATGTATGGTGTTATAATCAAAATCGCTAGAGTCATTTTTGAGAAAAACCAACATTTTCAAAAACTTTTCCATGTACGGGATGATTTGGCGTTTCCTTTAAAATCTTCGTGCCGTATCTCTTTAGGACATCTTAAGTGAAATGCCAAATTTGGTATTTAACGGATTTTCGTTTTTGAGTTATGCTGCCCACACACACACACACACACACACACACACACATACACGCACACAAACACAGACCGTTTTCTAAGTACGCTTTTTTCCCAATGGATTTTAAAACTTGCATTTTCGGTAAAATCACGATATTGAATTTTTTGGTTGAATACAACATATTCGCTGTACAATGCGCTAGAGAAAGTAAAAATACATCTTTCCAAGCACTTTCAAACTTTCAGACACATCATGTTAACTGGAACCAGTCAAAGTAAATTAACATAGATTTATGATATAAGCGCTTCTTAGCAAATAGGTGAGCAGTGTATTATTCTTCAAATAATGTAATGATAATAGATTCAGTCTTTAACATTTAATTATGGTTAAATTCAAATCTTAATCAATTAAAAATGAAATACCTATTGTAGAAAAGCAGATTTTGGAGAACAATCCTAGGTACACTACTGCATTAGGATAGGGGGATAGGATACATTCGGAGGGGACTCAGCACCAAACTTGAGGCGTTCCCTACGCTCCCAAGAGGGGTGCCTTTAGGGAGGGAGGGATAAGGTGAGATGGTACTCTTGACGGCAGGAACCAGCACAGCAATGGCACAGTCCTTACAGTTTCCAGATTGAAATACCTACCGGGGTTCCCTCCAGGGACGGTTCTCATCCCGGCAACCAGCCGAAGTTGGGAAGGAGAGAGCCACTTTGGGCATCCTTTTTCTTGTCATGCCGCACTGAGAACCATGTCCGACTAAAATGAGCATTCGCCTGACGACCCGGAGAAACCCCGAAAAAAAAAAAAACACATGGGTCAGGTAAGCCTGCCACGGGAAGTGAACCACGACCTTACGAATGCGGGCGACAAACGAAACCACCTGAGCTCCAGCTCTTACTATTGCTTTTAAGTAGGTACTAGCGATATTGGAAATCGTGATTTCCAGTCTAGTTTCCTCGTGTGGAGGAAACTACCGCTTTATCTGAGAAATTGAACTACCTGCTCTAAAGGCGAAAACTGCGAATAAACACAACAGATGGCTCGACCGAATTTGCTGAACTTGTTTGGTGAAGGCGATCAACGCCAGGCCATAGAAAACCCTCTTCCGCTGGCCATGGCCGTGGTCGTTGGCGCGTTTTGCGTTGACATTCCGCCACTAAAGGGACGCGGGTTCGAATCGCGCTATGGGCATGGATGTTTAGTGTTGTATCATTCTGTGTTTGTGTTCTATGTAAGTTACTGTCCCTCCCCTGATGGCCAATTAGGTTGCTCTTGAAGGCCAGTATGTGTAAACTAAAATATAAATAAACAAAATAAAATGCCGTGGCCGAGTGGTTAGACCGCCCGCCTCCCAGCTAGGCGGCCCGCGTTCGCTCCCAAGTGCCCGCATGTGGGATTTGTGGTGAACTAACCGGCGTCTGGACGGGTTTTCTTCGTGTCCTCCCGTTTCCGATGCCACTCATTCCACCAATTGTTCCATCATCACCTTTCCGGTCATCCATTTCGCTTTCAATTCATATCATTCACTTCCACACGCTCATGCCTGGCTATGCGCCGACCTCTCGTTCCAGGCTCTTTATTCTGTGGTTTCGTGCCGTTTACTCCCCGATAGGCTTCTGACCTCTAGGCATCCGCTAGGGTGTGTCAGTTCTAAATACGGGGAGGGTAAGCCGACCACGATAAAAAAAATGTGTGTTTCATTCACTTGACTTTCTCTACATCTTTGTAACAAATTATTGTTTAAAAGCTTATTCTTCTTTCTACTCCATGCTAATAGAGATAAGCATTAGCAGAATTGCTTTTAAATATTTTAAAACTGAAACCAAGAACAAAAAATATCTCAAAAATGGTCAGCGTCACGGAAAAAATGTAAATTGTGTGTCTCAACGAGATCTACATATTTTGTGTAGCAAGTTTTTGTCTATGTCTTACGGTTTACTAGTTGTGCAAAATCCAGCAAAGTTCATCCAGAATAAAGAGGTCTTCAGAGGTTATTCCCAGAAAATTCAAGATATTGATTTTATTTGTCTTCTAAATATCTTTAATGTACGGTATTTTAATCAAAATCGTTAGAGCCTTTTTTTGAGAAACAAAATGTTCGACCTTTTCCCTCGTAAAGGGTAATTTGGGGTGAGGGAATTTTCCTCAAAATCTTCGTATCGTAGCCTTGGAAGATATTAAACTTATATACCAAGTTTGGTATTTGACCGACTTTTCGTTTTTGAATTATCGTGTTCACAGATACCCGGACACTCACGGGTCTTTTCCTAAAATGCCTATATATATAAAACATCTATTTCAGATGATATCTCGGTATCGAATTTTTGAGTGGAATGCAATGCTTTACATTATGTACATACTACGTTTGAGAAAGTAAACATTTAAAAAAAATCACTCCTTACTAAGCCTTCGATGTGAATTGCCATGATCCTAAAATAATTTAAATTCCACTGTAAAGAGGCACATGTGTCGCTCTCTCTGGATTTTGCCCGCTTACTTTTTCCATTTCAACTACCATGTCCGAAACACTAGCAAAATTGTAGCGCACTATTTGAATAACCCCGATGTAGTTTTCGTTTTTTGTTTACAAATAGTAGAATTTCCCATTGTGTTTACAAATAGTAGAATTTCCCTTCGTGTTTACAAATAAAATTTCGTTTCAGAATGCTAGTGTTAAAAACCCAATTAACGTTCAATCGTTCATCCCGAAAGATGTCTGGGCCACACTAATGACACTCCATTAGAACAACCTCATCACATGAATGCTGCTCTCACTCTACCGTTGCGTTCATCAAAACAAAGCGTGTGAACTGGTATTGGACTGCTGTGAACTTTCAGTCTGTTATGCAATTACAATGCTTCATTTATTTCGCCTGGCAGCGAATTATAGCAACCTCTAATTATATACTTCATTGAATATGCATTTACACAGGGCTTTTGCTTTTAGGTGGAACATTTATAGTTACAGTGCATTTTAAAGTTGTATTTTTGCAAATGAAAAGTATTAAGGACACAGCAAAACTGGAAATATGCTTTAGTTTTAACATCTGAAAGGAATGAAGCTGCATATGTACACTAGTTGGTCCTTTAATATTTTATAATTTAGGTTAAGCAACTCATTCTTTATAAACCAATTAAAAATGTTGATCCAGTTCTTTTTACTCTCTCTAGCACGCATGTACAATGTACATAATAGCTAGAGAAGGTTTTGTATTCCACCCAAAAATTCGCTACCGAGATTTTATCGGATCCCTGAACCAACAAAAAAAGTTTTTACTAGAAGGTTCATGCGTAAGTGTGGGTGCGTGTGTCCGTAAACAGGATAGCTGAAGTTGGTTAAATACAAAACTTAAATTTTAACATTTTTAAGGGTGCTAAAGAAGATTTCCATGAAAATCTCCCTCTAAATTACACTTGACAGAATTTTTTTTCGAAAATTCTGATTTTCCCAAAATGGCTCGAAACGAATGTTATTACATTACCGTATATTAAAGATACTTGCATAATAAATAAACCGTTTATATTGGATTTTCTGGGAACAACCTCTGAAGTCCTCTTCATTCGAGATGACTTAGGATAACAGATAAACCGTAAGAGATAGACAAAAACTTATTATACAAAAATGTATAGCTCGTTAAAACATACACTTTATATAATACAATTTTGTTTTGTGGAGTTAAAGATTTCCGACATATTCCTTGTTTTGGTTTCAATTTTAAAATACTTAAAACTTTTCTCAGACGGAGAAATATCAGAGTCAAAAGATTTGACTATCGCTTTAGCCTAGTATATTCTGTTATTTCTCTTATACTTATAAATAAATAAGACAATTACTGCTAATGTTTGTATCGATTAGTGTGATGTGGATAAAACAATAATCTTTTGCAAGAATAGTTTGTGAAAAAGCTAGAGAAAGTCGTCTGATTGGAACACATCAGGTAGGACGATAAATGAATGGATGAAATGCTCCTATATACCCGGAGTCCATAGAACTTAAAGTAGTTGGAGCTTATCTTTCTGGATAAGGAAAAATCCGGAAAAGCACCTTATCGGACAACTCACCCTAATTAAACATTCCATATGGAGAGTACCGAAAAAGCTTTGAGGTCCCCTAAATTAAAGTTCTTTAATTTTCAAAAAAGTCCATTTGTGTGTATGTGTGTCTCCGTGACCACCATAACTCAAAAATGAGCCGGATAGGTAGTGTAGGGGTAGGATGTCCCCTCACGTTCAAGAGGTTCAGAGTTTGAATCTCGCTTAGGGTGAGTTACCCAGATAAGGGGGTTTTCCCGGGGTATTCTTTATCCTGAGATAACAAATGCAGAGTAAGCTCCATGGACCCCGATTTCATTCATCGTTCAAAATGACTAACTAGATTAAATAGCGTTAAATATAAACACGGTATGTACGTTCAGCATCTCAAAGATGCGACAAGGGTTTTCAAGAAATTTCCTCATTCAAACTACCCTTTATATGGAAAAATTTCGAAAATGTATATCTTGAATTTTTTTCTCGGTATACCCTCTGAAGTTTACTTCATTTTTGATGACTTTTGTAAAACTGTAAACTTTAAGAGTTGGACAAAAAATGTACTATAAAAAAAATTGTTGATTTCGTTTCGAAAACATTTGTTGTTGTTGTGAATTTAGCCATTTCCTAGATATTCCTTTGAAAACTTACTACTCTTAAGATTTTTTTTCCAAATGGGATGTCGTTACTGCAAATACAATGACACCACATAGCGAAAAGGTTTTAAAGGATTTGACTATCGCTTTAGCCTTGTCTATTCCTTATTTTCCTTCTAGTTATAAGCAACTAAGTAATAAAGCATTTCTGCTAATATTTGTCTCGATTTGGAGAAGTAGAGTAAAGGATAACCTTTTATAAGAATAGTTGTGAATAGGAAGAGAAAGTCGTGATATCAGATATTTTAGAGTAATTAAAGGTAATTTTGATGCTTCAGAACACAGAATTACTAGTTCGTGTGCGTTTAAATTGTAACTCCATAGCATGACAGTTCACGGGGAACCTTGGCCTAACGCCCGGCCGCTGCGTCCCCTATCTCGGTCCACTACAGACGACATGGATGGAGTGCAGTATTGGAGGGTGAGGCGTGGTCAGCGCCTCGAGCCCCCCGGCCGGTTAATGCGGTCCTCATGACCTGGAGCCGCTACTTCTCCATCAAGTGGCCCCCCAGGGACCGAGGCTGAGTGCACCCTGGGCCAGGTCTCCCAGCGGGGGAAAAATCCCCACGCCGGTACTGGGATCTCCCGCTTGGTAAGAGCTGCGCTACCACCGCGCTAAGGAGACGACCGTGCGTTTAAATTCACTCCTTGAAATAAAAATGGTAATTGTTTTACCACTCAGGGATCATAGAAACGTGTTTTGCAGATTGTAAACTTTTCTATATCCGCAAACTCAGTTCCTCGGTAGCTTTTGTATAAAACAAGTTTTGCTTTTTGTCTCACAGTCATAGGCTGAAGTATATTATTCAGTTTCTAACACTTGGTAGTATTTTTCTCAGAACCCAGTGGAATAAAGATAGTTACGAAATATCAGCTATTGTTTCTTCATTTCCTTTGTTTTAGCTTTATTTTCTTATTTCCTTATGTAATTGTTTTGCACACCTTTTCCTACATTGACAGCAAAATGCATAATATAATTTGAAGATAGAGTGACTAAACCTGTAGGTATCAAATATGAAGGTTTGTGCCTTGACGTTATGGGCATAGTAGATTGCAAGTCTCGAATAGTTCATATGCTTTCTGATTTTTTTTGTTTGTTTAATTTTGGGCTTAATTTCGGTTTAAACCCATTTTTACTTTCTCGAACACGTATATACAGTGCGCGTAGTAGGCAAAGAAGATATAGGTATCGGATTTCTCAGGAAATATGTTTGATGTCCCCTGATTCCATAAAAAGCTTTTTGAGAGAAAGGTCGCGGGCGCATATGTGTAGAATATAACTCCAAAAGAAAAATCGTTAAATATCGAACTTTGGTATCTCCCAAGGATGTAACACGAACATTTTCAAGAAAATCCCTGCTTCCCGAACTACCTTTTACATGAAGAGAAAAAAAAAGAGAAAAAAAAAACTTTGTTTTTTAAAAAAGGCTATTTTCATTAAAATACCGGGCATTAAAAATATTCACATTACAATTAAAACGCATATATTTAATTTCAATGGAATAACCTCTGAAGTTCTCTCCATCATTCTTAAAGGCTTTGTAATAACTGACAAACCGTAAGAGATAGACAAAAACTTACCGCACAAAAAAGGTAGATCCCGTCAAATACACAATTTATGACACACACACACACACACACACATATATATATATATATATATATATATATATATATATATATATATATATATATTGTGGAGCTAACCATTTCCTAAATATAATACTTTTAAAATACTAATACTTTTATCAAACAGGAAATCATTGGTGTATCTTTTGTTTTACTCTTATCCAAACAAACTTCAATGAAAATCGCATAGCGACAGCTTTAAAAACATTTACTATCGCTTTAGCCTATGTATTGCTTTAGTTCCTTTCTACTTATAAGGAAATAAGTAATATTCTACCAATGTTTATCTCGATTCACATGAAGTAGAAAGAACAATAATCTTTTGTAAGAAGTTTGTTTGCAGAACAGGTAGAAAAAGGCATTTGAATGGAACATACGGTGAACAGAATGCTACTTTCCGTCGTCAGGGAGAACATAATTATGCCTACATTTTGTTAAACGCATGAATGCGCTGGGGATGCGTGAAAAAATGTTTTTCTTGACCTAGGTGTATGTTTGACTCATATTTCATCATACACTTTTTTACTTTCTCTACACGTACTATGTAAATAGTGTATAGAGAAAGTATTGTAATGTATTCAAACATTCAATATCGAGTTTTCAACGGAAATAAAAAGAAAGCATTTTTAGAAAAAGGTCCGTGCGTGTGTGTGTGTGTGTCTCTGGACACTACAGCTCAAAAGCGAAAAGACGAACTTGGTATTTAAGTTTGGTATCTTCCAAGGATGCGACACGAAGATTTCCAAGAAAACCCCACCACTCCAAACTACATAAAATGAAAATTTTTATTTTCTCAAAAATTACTCTTAATATTTTGATTAAAATACCTTATGTTTAAGATATTTATATACAAAGGAAATATATATCTTGTATTTTCTGGGATTAGCCTCTGAAGAGCTCTTCATTCTGAATGACTTTTGTATAACTGGCAAACTATAAGAGATATACAAAACTTACTACACAAAAAATGTAGATCTAATAGTTAAAAACACAATCTATGTTATATACATTTTTTTGTGTGTGTGTAGAGTTGCCCGTTTTCGAGATATTCCGGATTATTGTTTTCAATTTCTGAAACGGGGAGACACCTTTCTCCTCGTTTGTTTATTCCTGGCAAGCAAAAAGATTGGAATTTCAATGTTTAACATAGCCACCGAAATTTAGGACTAGATTATCGCATGTACATTTAGATTTAGTAAATGTTATTTTAAAGGTTTGGTAAAGCCTGTGCCAGCATCCGCAGTTAGACAGCAAAATCAAATGAACATTTTTGGTTTTTAAATAGTTAATATTGTTTATGATACAATAATTAAAATACCAAATAGTCGAAACAGCCAAATTCACCTTTACCTCCCCACCCATCACCAAGAAAATAACATCATTCTGTATAAACAGCTCACTAGAAATACCTGTTTTCAGAATATTGTAGTGTTAAAAAGTATTCATGCCTGTCTGTATTGTTTTATTGTGGTTTAAACAAAAAGTAAAACTTAAAAAGGAAAAGGAAAGTTAATACCAAATTAGCTGTTTGTCAGGAATCTTGTGTAAATGCAACGTAAGACTTCCTTCAGGATGTCGACATCATCCACATAACAATTTTATTTATTTGGAATAAAACAATTTTCTTCCAGTATTCTAAATTAAAAAAAAAAATAGTTGGCATTACGACAAAATAAAGTGAAATTAAACCCTTAAGATTCTTCCCAAGTACATTTTAAGTAAACATGAAAATAACATTTGATGTAATCTTGCTAGACGAAAAATATAATGCAAGCAACCATTTTCGAAACCTTACTTATTTATATATTTTTTTTAAAAAGCCAGTTTTTAAAGTAGATACATTATGTACCTATATTTTCCTAGTGTTCATTCTTAATGAGATTTAGCATTATAGCAAGAGCAGAACATATCTTCAAATAAAATTCTGTTCTTTGGAGGAACTCCAATGGGAATATGGACCATTTCCGCGATTCATTTCCACACCTGTGTGCGATGGGAAGATTTTTCCCAGTGGCAGAAGAATGAAGAGACCTGAGAGGAATCGTGATCGAGTAAAGGCGATTCGTGCACGCTATTCGCTATCACCGGACAATGAACCTATGGCCCAAAGAGTAGACGAAAAGAATAGCTCACAGTTGAATACTGAGTGGGCAGTGTCGTCACGAACTTTTGCTCTGCATTTGCTACTCATCCGTTAAAGCACTCTGATAACTGGTTTCTATTAGCCCAAGGCAGAACGAAGATTAATGGATATAAAGGTTTTGGACTAAATTTAATGTGGTTGAATCCGAAAACTATTGCTCAAAATAATAAACCTGTTTATTTCATCATTAGGGCGAAATTAAAGTTGTTAAACATTAATTTAATCTGAGAAAAAATTAATTACATCTGAGAAATTAAAATACATTAACATTATGACTTTGTAGCCGCAAAACAAGTGAAGCTGTGTGTTGTAATGCCTGAAGAAAAACATGGGTAAGAAAACGGACATACTACCTATATGTAACCATCATTCAGTTTCTTGCTGTTCGTGGTAAATCCAACGCACTATTTATGGTTTTCTGAAAATGTTTAGGAAATGGATATCAATCAAGAACTGCACCGGGTGAATGAAGTTGGAGACACATGTGCCAAATACATGGGCTTTTGTTATCCAATTTTTAAATAAGGTATATAAATTACTTCTTATTTGCTTCCGCTTTCCTATTAGTATCAGTGTTCCTGGTTACTTTTCCGTTTTACTCACACACACACACACACACACACGGAACTGCGAGTATATTACGATGCAGATATGTAGAAACATGCTGCTTATCTCTGTTATATATTAAATTACATTGAACTACACTTCATAAAAGTTTCCGCCAATTCAGTTACACTTTGTTGGTAGAAAACATAAAACCATATTATGCATTTTGGTGCTGCTTGTCGGAATTGATTGCACAGCTCTACTACATTGCTTGTGCAATGAAGTTCTCTTGGTTTTAAAATTTACTTGAAAGTTAATTCATTATTAGTGTAATGAGAAAAAGTGCAATTAAGAAGCATTTTAAGGACAATACCTTCATTTTTAAACTTGAAGACAGTGCAACTTAGTTATGAACAATAGTCTGTCAATAGGTGTTTAATAATCTCATTTATTAAATTCCAGGAGATCCTAAATCAGGTAGATGGGTTTTGTCCACACTACCAAACAATAGAAACAATAGAACTGTTTATATAAGCAATTGATTTAGTTTGATCTTGGCGTTAACTGTCGATATTTATAAAACGTATAAATAAACACCCTTATAGGGCAATGAAATAAGACAATATTTAATTTTGTTTTAATAGTTGATCGGTCTTCCTGCGTATTGTTTGGAAACGATTACTGATGAAAGAGAATGTCGCTCTCTATAGTGTATGGTTAACATGCTAGCCTCTTGTACTCGGGTTCAATCCCGTCGGAGGGCGATGTATTTTATCGGATGTAAAATTCCTTAACATGGCTCTCTTCGGAAGGGAAATAAAGCCGTTGGTCCTGTGTAGTAGATTTACAAGTAAAAGAACCTCAAGCCTCACGCCCAACAGAATGGGACACTGAGAATCGCAACGGTAAAGAGCGTTCATAAATAAAAATGTCATTTCATTTCACAAAACAGAATTATACTTCAGCATGTTTTGCATACGTAGTTGTGTTGATTTATTCTATATATGTTGCCTATTCTTAAATCAGTCATTCGGATCTATTTTCTATGCTTGTCGTTATGGCTAGGTAGTAGCTGTTACGATCCGAACGTTATAATGAAAGTCGGTATAGTTGAATCTCTTTAACTATTAGTCACTTTTAACGACACATTTATCCTTTGTTGAATGTCTTGTAATTCAGGAAGATCCGTGGTTAGAGTTCCGGTCGGACATTGAGGATTCCTATAAAAACTAATAAAATGTTTAACGAGAGAGAGAGAGAGAGAGAAAGAGAGATAGCGCACGTGGGCTTATCTAACGCATAAATTCTATTACTCTGTGCAAAACGCCCAGATAGTATACATGACGAACTTTAAGGATGATGCATTTGTGTGTCTTTTGTAGCTCTATGCTTAGGATGAAACGAAGTGTTTAAAATCGCAGATTCACTTATAGAATGGAAGATTTCTTGTTAATAAACTAGTCTTAAACATATTATAATTTTTAGGTGCAGCAACATGTAATGTTAAATATTATAGTCATTTTGTAATGCATTTTCTAATTGCAACATGCTGCACTTGCACTTTGTGTGGTGCGCAGATGTCTGCGCAAATACAACATTCTTTCTATTCAATTCTGAATAGGTTTAACCATAGCACTACGCATAAAGACTATAGCATGAGGCAATATCCGTTAACATAAATCTCGCAGGTTTTTCTGCTTATGGCGATGCAAAGTTTGTTGACTCGTAATTTAATGGATCGTCCACAGAGTTCTCCGATCCACTCTAATAGCTGGAGTCACAATTGCTGCCATAGAAACCAACCCTCCCTTAGCATTCGAAGTGAATTGTCTAGATCCTAAAGTAATTTAAATTCCACTGTATTTCGTCACTACTAACTACCATGCTAATGCAGTATTTCTCTGATAACGAAATAAAGCAACTCGTAAAAGTTAGGTTAGGATACTCGTTATGTCTCGCGCAAGCATACATCTAAGACGTTAGAATATTTGTGGTTTCTCTTTGCAACTCTTATATAATCAAAACAGTTACAACTGGTATCAGGTTTGATGTTTTGAATGCTTGTCGCGAAGTAATGCAACCGATACATTATTCGAAGTAACAGCAAAGTATTAAAGGTTACATTTGATATTTTTTGTAATAATTTCTAACCGATACTGAATTGAAGTATGTATCCTAAATGAAGCCTTTATGCATTTATATATATTCTACCACTTAGCTAAAAAAGACACTTTATTGCCTGGATTTTTGTAATTATTTTCATTTTGGAAAAAACTGGTTTAGGAGAATGAAGATTATAGGTTATTATACTTTCTGATCCAGGAATGGCATAAAATTAAGTATTGATTATAGAGATAATTTTGAGGGAAAAAGAAATATAAAATATGACACTTTTTTTTTATTTCCCACTTTTAGAACCTTTGATTAGCCTTAAGCGAGTCAAATTTTTAAGCTGGTAGCTATATGATAGTATTGAAATTCTGTTCTATTTGCATGATCAGGTTGAAAAGAAAGAAATCCGAATGACTACTTATTTAAGAGAAGTATAAATATTGGGAAATAAAAAAGGGGAAATATTTGGTTTAACGGAAATGGTAAAGGTAAAACATCTATATTTTTTCATTTTTTGTGTATTAGAATTCAGTCTATCTTCTATGGTTTACCAGGTTTGGAAAAGCAATGCAGAATGAAGAGGACTTCAGAGCCTATTCCCAAAAATTCAAGATATACATTTTATTGTCATGTAAATATCTTTAATCAAGACGGTTGACACAATTTTTGAGAAATTAAAAAGTTCCTACAAATCTTCCATGTAAAAGATAGTTTGGGATGGGGGAGTTTTCTCAAAATCTTCGTGCCGCTTTCTTGGAAGATGAGCTTAAATACCAAGTTTGGTAAAACCGACTTTTCGTTTGTGAGCTATGTTGTTCACAGACACTCAAAAATATATTTTCAAAAAATTCAGCTTTTGCTTTCTCTATACGTACTATGTATATAGTGTATAGAGAAGGTATTGTAATGCACACAAAAATTCGATACCGAGATTTCACGGGAAATATATGTTTTGAGATCCTCTGAATCCAAAAAAACAAAACATGTTTAGTTAAATGTTTGTGTGTGTGTGTGTGTGTGTGTGTGTGTGTGTCTGGGCAGCATAGTTCATAAACGAAAAGTCCGTTAGATAAATACCAAACTTGGTATTTAAGTTCGATTTCTTCCAAGGATGCGACTCGAAGATTTTCAAGAAAATCCCCCCACCCTCGACTGCCCTTTACATGAAAAATTTGCGAAAATTTTGATTTTATCAAAAATGGCTCTAACGATTTTGATTAAAATATCACATAAGTATTAGAGTAATTTACATGACAAATAAAATGTACCTGTATCTTTGATTTTCTGATAATAGTCTCTGAAGATATGTTTATTCTGGATGAGTTTTACGGAATTTTCAATAAGTGATAAACCGTAAGAGATAGACAAAAACTTTCTTAACAACAAATGTAGAGCTCGTTAAAACACGCAATTTATGCTATATGCATGTTTTTCGTGGAGTTGACCGTTTAGGAGATATTCTTTATTATTTTCATCTCTAGAGTACTTATACTTTTCTCATACAGGAATTTGTCCACTCCTTTCCATACAAAGGAACTTCAAATACATAGACACTAGCTTTTAAAATATTTGACTATCGCTTTAGCCTGTGGTACTCCCTTATATCCCTTCTACTTACATGGAAACAGTAATAAGACCATTTCTGCGAACTTTTTCTCGTGTAGCATGAAGTAAATAGAAGAATAAGCTTTGTAACAACACTTTGCTGCAGAAATGTAGAGAAAATCATGTGAATTGAACACAAGATTTTTTATTAAGGGATCCTCAAAAGCTATTTCCGGTAAACTTCGATATGGAATTTCTGGGTGGAATGCAATGCCTTATCTACCTATTATGCTCATAGTACGTGGTAGGGAAAGTAAAACATCAACCTGCACTATTCGGTAAGAGAGTTCTTATTCAACTGTGCATGATACGCCGCACATCCGGTTGCGCTAGGCACGGACGAGTTATCAAGCGAACCAAGGCTTGCGTGCGAGCCTAAATGTTGCAGTTATTTAAAATGATGAATATGTCTGCAATAGTAAGTGACGTCGCCATATATCCCTCACCACGACGTGGGAGGAATTCACCACACTCGCCAGCGTTAAGCCTCTAAATAGATATGGAGTATCACAAGCTGTATTTGGATCTTCCATCATCCTTTGGATGTATGTACTTCTGACACGAGGCTGTTCGGTCCGTTCATTATCTAGCTCGTACTACAGAAATACAACCAGCTGAACCAAAATACCATATTTGATTTTCTCTAATATAGGTCTAAATTAACTAGATGTACTGCGTCCCACCCAAAATTCAATGCCGAGATTTCGCTGAAAATACATGTACTGATGGTGCCTGAGTCCAACATAGAATGCGGGGCCCGGGTTGACGGTTAACCGAAAATATCAGTTAAGTACCAACTTAAAAGATAGTAAGTCCGAAACTGGGTATTTAAATTCACATCTTCCATGTTCAATACCCCCCCCCCCCCGCCCACAGCAGATTGCCATTTACATGGACAGGGTTGGTATTTTTTATTTTGTCAAAAATAGCTGTAATTGTTTTCATTAAAATGCGTGTTAAAGTTACTTGCATGGCAATATTGAATTTTCTAGTAATAGCCTGTCAAGCTTTCATTCTGAATAAAATTCAATTGATAAATCGCAAGAGATAGACAAAAATTTAGATCTCATTAAGTACCAACTTATGTTAAATTGCTTTGTGGCGTTAACCATATCTAAGATATTGTTATTAGCTTGAATTTCAAATACTTTACGCAACCGGCAAACACTATTTTACTTTGTTCGTGGTTAAGCAAATGGTTTTGATATTAAAGCCATTATGTAGTGACATAGTTTTTTTTTTTTTTTTTTTTTTTTAAGTTTTGGTATAACATAATGTGAAATAGAAAATAACCTGGATTAACAAGAAATCGAAAGAAGAAAGATTTTGTGGAAATGTCTTTTTGAAAAGTGAGTAGAGATGGCCTTTTGTTATAAATATTGTAGCATGTGGGGATTAGTTAGTGAAAATGGGTTTGTTGTTTGGGGGTTAACAGATAAACGTTGTATATAGAAAATTTAGTTTATGACAATTTGAGAAAATTTCATTAATGACAGTTAATATTTAATAGATAGGTCGGCTGAAAAAATATGCGCCAGATTAAGCGTCCAATCAACTGCTTCTAGCGCCCACATGAGGCGAGCGTGGCGATAGGCGAAACTAGCCAACATCAGTGGGTTTGGGGGGAAGTAGTCGTTGGGAGTCTGCTAGGCAGCGGACGAACAGCCAGACGTCGGCTGCTGCATGAGCAAGGGCCATCAGTTTAGGGTGCCTTGTTAAGGGACAATAAGTCCCTTAGCTTTTCTATGTACCAGTCTTTTAGCCTAATTTTTCTTGACAATCAGTGAAATCTCGGTACGTCTTACACGAAAAACGAACAGCGCGTCATTGCGCTTCTGTTGCATTTGTAGAGAAGTATTTTCCTGTTGTTGTTGTTGTTGACCGTTTGTTTTATTGGGTGCAACGATATTTGCTGGTAGCTGTTTCGTAGTTAATAATGTTTTATAGGAAAACGAGCATATAGTGACAGTAAACTGTTTGGTAAAGGGCAGGGGAATACATGTAATTGGCCTTGATATTGATATTACATGAGCTTATGAGAAACAAAAGAACCACCGCTTTTAAATAGCGAGAACTTAACACGAAAGTAAATTATTACTAGAACTAATTAAGGCCCAAACCATATTCGACATAAACATGGTAGGTTCTATAGAGTTTCACATTTTCCTGTACTAAGTTTTTACAACTTCTAACCATAGAAAGTCCGTAAGGTTCAATAGGACTTGTTTGACTGGATGCACTAGTCTGGGGGTAATATTTAAAAAGTATGTTTTAATTCAAATCGTTACAGTCAGTTCTTGGTAACCCACGCTCCTCATATGGTCTAATTGACCTTCGAGGATAACCTCATTCCACCAAGCCATGACTGGATCCATTTCTGAGGTGGAAGCATGATAGGGTGAATATGAGGTTGGCGGCGAATGAAGGACCTACACTTTTTACCGTAGAGTACGAGCCACGTAGGGTTTTGATGATACTCCACATGAGCTACTCAGAGGCGAAGATGGAAGTAGGAGGGTCTTAAAATCGCCACTACAGTGTCGGGAATCGAACCACGAAACTTAGCACGAAAGCTGCGAAAGAAATTACTAAGCTAGAAAGCTTAGAAGCCAGTTGTAGAAAAATACTCATGTCCATCCACTCACCCACCCACCCACTCCTCTCTCTCTCTCTGTCACACACAAATGCGCGCTTTAAAAACAATGTTTTATTACTTTCTCTAGCACTTGATATGTACATACAATAGCTAGAGAAGGTATTGTATTCCACTCAAAAATTCGATAAAGAGATTTCACCGAAAATGCACGTCTTAGAACACCTGAATAAAAAAAAGCATACCTAGGGGGTGGGAAGTCTGTATGTGTGCGGGTGTGTGTGGTGTGTGGACAGCATAACTCAAAAAAGAAGTGTTTAAATGCCAAACTTGGTATTTAAGTTCAGTATTTACCAAGAATGCGACACGAAGATTTTCGGGAAAATCCCCACTCTTTGCGTGGAACATTTTTCGAAAATTTTGAGTTTCTCAAAAATGGCTCTAAACGATTTATATTTTAAAGTACTATATGTTAAAGATATTTTCCTGATGAGAATTACATATCTTGAATTTTCTAGGAATATCCTCTGAAGATCTCTTCATTCTGGAATACTTTTGTATAACTTGAGTACAACTGGTAAACCGTAAGAGAGACAAAAACTTACTACACGAAATGTAGATCTCGTTAAAACCCACGATTTACCTTATATACTTTTTTGTGGCAGAGTTATTCGTTTTCGAGATATTCTGTGTTATTGGTTTCAGTTTTGAATTACTCTTAACTTTTCTGAAACGGGAAGTCATCTTTCTGTTCGTCTCTTTTGTTTACCCCTAGCAAGCAATTGTACCACTTAGAGACCGGCTTGTAAAGAAGTTGATCGCTTTAACCCAATGTATTTCCTGTTTCCCTGCTACTTACAAAGAAGCAAGTAATACGACCAATTCTGTTAATGTTCATCTCGTTTATCAAGATGGACAGAAGATAGGAGAATAGTCTTTTGTAAGCATGGGTTGTTTGAGGAATAGCTAGAGAAGGTCATGTGAATGGAACGCAGCAGATTTTTTTCCCCAGCGAAATCTCAATTGTTATTAGCGAGATGAAAATCTCAGCATTAAAATTTTTGTTGGAATGCAATACTTGCTGTTAATTAGACACGCGGTAGAGAAAGTATGAATATTTGAAATTAAATAATTTCCTTTCGTGAATGTATAGTTTTTGCAGTCTCAGTATGAATCAACATGGAGCTAGATGAGTATCTGGTCCTAAATCTTCGGTTTTGCGCGCTGTGTGGTCCAAGCTTTCTCAAGACTTTCGCAACAGATTTTTCTCTGCGCGCCGTTTCACACATCCAACATTCATACTCTGACTCATCCTACTGAATGCAAACATGAACATTTGTATACATACACACATCGAAAAGAACACATTATGCGCACGAAGATTGGTAGACAGCACAAGGGATCGCGTAATCAATGCAGATTTTGCCTGTACAAGAGAACGCCCATTTAGGCATTTCGATGTACCCAATCAACTGGTTGGGAATTTTTTTGATAGTGTTTAATTACCGCTTTTCTGCTATGGCACCGTAGGCTATGACACTGATGCTATATGGAACGAATATGCCCTGCGCCTCTTTGTTCCACCACAAATCCCACATGCGGTCTCTTGGGATCGAACCCAGGCCGCATTAGCGAGAGGCGAGGGACCTAACCTCAGTGCACCCTCGGCACACTCTGCAATTCCAGCCCATATTGGATAGTAATATAATTCAGTAAGACTGCTACTCAACTGTGGACATCTCACAGTAAGCTGCTCAAGGGCCAAAGCGCATAATCCGTCTTCTGCTGCAACAAACCGAACGCATCGTCTGGTTCTGGAACAGATGAAAAATAATGATGGAGTAGGAAGTGATGCACAGGAAATTCCTGGTAAAATATGAACCACCGCGCAGTCGCCTACTGCCTTGAGGAAACGTATGGGTATAGTGGCCGACCCGACGGGAATCGAATTCGAGACCTCCCGAATAGCGCATCACTAGTTACAGCTGAGCCACCTCGTTCGTCAGAAAAGGGTGTTAGTTTAACATGTGATTTCTTGGTTGTGTAAGGGGGCTTTGGCTTGAGACTCGCTGATGATATAACTCGCGAACCTTAGCCGAGAATCAAACTGGGAATCTGTATTGAGGAATCAGAGCGGTGACCACTCAGATTACAGAGACAGTTTTTTTTTTGACATTGTTTACCAAAAGTGTATAAAATGCTACCTCATATGAAAAGGTCACCTGATTTATCCTCACATTATGATAGGGGCTTATTTGCATTATTTCATTTCTTGCATACTTTAACGAGGGCCTTCTAAAAATGTTTGGCCTGACTAAGAAAACACTTGATATTTTTTTTAAAAACGTAGTTATTTTAAAACCCATTACCGTTATCTAAACCTTTAATCCCCTCAGTAAAGTACGATTTGTCCAACTGTTCAAAATAAGGGTATGGCTCAGCTGGTTTAACTTGTCAACTGAATTTTAATACACCCAAACATTTAAGATTAAGGGGCATAAAGTAATCTCTGGGAGCCAAATCCTACGAAATTACTTAGAGGCAAAACCATGCAGTTTGCAGCAACAATCCCAGAGATGTGAAGGTGAATTATCATGATGAAAGAGAGCTTTCAATTTCGCCAGTTGTGGGCGTTTAGCCTGAATGACATCTTTCAGTTGATCTAGCATTGAGACGCCATGCTCCGGGTTATAATTACGCTAGAAGTGTTCTATGATCACCACATCTTGAAAATTATCAAAAATCCTAGCCATGACTTTTCCTGCAGATGGAATAGTTTTTGTTGCCTTCTTTGATGCACTTTCGCCTTTATCACTCACTGTTTGGACTGCTCGTTCATCTCTGGCGTGTAGTGATGAATCCATGTTTCATCTACTTCTATTATTCACAATGAACCTCTCCGGAATTATATTTAAATTAGTATAAATACTGTATTCATTCAAATGTTATTTTGATCATTGTAAACAAATGCGGCATCCATCGGGCGGAAAGCCTTCTTTGATCCACAAAGCTCGTGTATAATGTAGTGGACACAACATATTGAGAGCTTCGAAATATTAAGCAATTCGGTTATGTATATTTCACCGCCAATCATTGAACTACATTATGAATTTATATCACGGTTTCGTCGGTCATAGCGGTATAGGACGCCCTGAAGGCTCATCAGCTTGAAGGGATATACGACCTTGAAAACGAAGGGGGTGGGGGGAGAAGCATACTTTAATGCGAAATTTAATTCCTTTTTTATTGTTGGGGTTAAACTCTTCAAAACAAAGCAAACTTTCACAGCTTCATATTGCAGTTTTATCTATTTTATAGAAAATATTAGCATTAGTTCGTTTACAAAATCGTCGCAAACAGTGATTAGTTGATTACTCTTAGATGTCTAAACCTGGGCTGTTAAGATAAGCACTCGCAGTGTAAAATGCTCTACCCCTACAATCACAGATAAGGCTGCAACGTGGCTAATACCGGAATTAACCGGTTTCTTTGGCTCTACCTGATTGTTGAAAAAGAGTAGTAGGGCGAGAGGGAGGAAGTTCACACTTCTTGCGCTCTGCCTGTCAGGCTTGGTCTAAACTTTACAGCCCGCCATTTAATGGATGATAACTATCAAGTAATTTAGCCGTCTTCACATCTCTGAATCAAGCTGACAATTCCCTCCCCCGTTTTAGGCTAGCTGCACGTTGCTATCTAGGAATCGTAAAACAGCTAAACGATCCTTAACGCCGCCATCTGCTTGGCGCTTAGCGAAGGTGGTATGGTTCGGCGATAGACCTGAAAGGCTAGTAACCACCACGGACCGTCAATGACGTATCTTACCGAACAGTTCCGTCGCGATATGACCAATTTGTTAAAATAAAATAGAATTAAAAAAGAGAAAGAAAACCCATTGTACGCCGTTTTACTGTAATTTTTATGGTAACTATTGTAAGTTTCTCTTAGGAGACTTTGTTCTTCCAGAAAAATGTTTATATTGGCACTAGATAAAGTTTTGGCCTTCTGCAAGTATTGTGTGTGCAAACTTATCGTAATTTTCAAACCCTGTGTTGCTGTAATTTCTACATACAAGATATATATTCAACAGCCGTTAGCCCTGAATACTCCCCCCCTCCACCCCCAAAGGAAGGAAAAATAAAACAGTTAAACTTTTCTCTCTCTAACGAAGCAGAAATGAAAGTAGGAAATACGGGCATAATTAACCCAGTTCCGTCGCCATGTTGGGCAAAAGTTCCTCCCACATTTCTCACACGCAAGACTGAAAATGATGACTCTTTAGCATGCACCTGCGATTATAATAGCAGCAAAACTCTGTAGCAAGCCAGCAGTAATTGATTTTTGTGGTTTGTTCTCAACTTTCTGCGAGAAAAACAGGTGGTCGATTCTCTCAGATCTGCCAAAATCACAAGTGCAGTTAAATTGTGGACATTTACAAGTGCTTGGTGCTTTTATATAGCATTCCCAACTCCACGATCAACAGACATGTTTGACATACTTCCTCAGAAGTGGATTTCTTGTCATAAGCATGACTAGTGAAGTGATTCTACCGTTCAAAGTGCACACAAATAAAAATCTGATGTGTTCCTTCACATAACTTTCTCTATTTTTCCACAAACAAATTTTTCTTACAGAAGATTATTCTTTTATTTACGTCATACTATTCTAGATAAACATTAGCAGAATTGGTCTTGTTACTTGCTTCCTTGTAAGTGGAAAGGAAATAAGAGAATACATTAGGCTAAAGCGATAATCAAATTTTTAAAAGTTGGTCGCTATGTGAAACAGTTGAGCTTCGGTCGCTTTGTATGGTCCCGTTTGAGAATAGTTGGGTAGTTTAAAATTGAAACCAATAACAGTGAATATCTCGAAAACAGTCAACTCTACAAGAAAAACTTATATGGCATAAGTAATGCATTGTAACGAAATCTAAATTGTTTGTGTAGTAAGTTTTTGTCTGTCGCTTACGGTTTATGTACATTGTACATACGGGCTACAGAATGTAAAATGTGATAAACTGATATTTGCTGTTTTAAAATATGTTCTTAACTGCTTTAGAATGCAAATACTTGTGCAAATTGATAGTATATTTCAGTTCTTCAAAAGAACAGGCACACCTGCTATTTAAAATAAAAAATAAAGCCGTTTGAAAACTGCAACGTTTAAAAATACGTAGAAATCCTGAAAACCATGTTTTTGTCTTCTACAATAGAGGGGACCTTTACCGCAGAACTCATAGTTTATTTATTTATTCTTTTATAGATATGCGTGACTGGCGGATGTTCTCAGCTACTAACATTTTGGGCAGTTGTTTAACTTCATCAATACAGACATTTAAAATTTTAAACAAAATATTTTGTGTTTGTTTAGAAATTTATACTTTATTTTAACATTAAATGTTTCGTAGTTTACAATTGCACTCAAAGTGTTGTTTAGAACTGTCCCTGAGAAAAATCTTCAATTATTAATCAATTTCATGCTTTAAGATTTATGAACGTCTCCTGAAATTAATCGGGGCCAATTTGGGTTCACCACTGAGCAGGTTATGAAGCATGTCTTCTCTGAAGCAGATTCAGCCAAAATATATACCTTGACTACATATTAGCAAGACTGCCATACGCATAACACATGAAAGCATCTGAAGTAGGGTATTTTCAGAAATATTTTAAATTCTGTTTTATACTTCTCTGTATTCAAAAAGTGCACCCTAACCTTTACAACCCATCTTTGGCGACTATTCCACGGTAACCACCGTACTCCAGGCGTCGTCATAATTGCAGGGGACGAATATGCGTAGCTTTATCGTCTCTCTGCGCACGAACTATCCAAGAACCCCTGCAATGCCACCATTTCTAGAGCCCCCATTAACAGCTATGGTCATATCGGGGGCCTTTGACTAAAGCATTGGTATTTTTACTTTTTAAACTGTTGGTTTTTCACACGCACATTCATTCTCACATCCATACTTCCACACTTTATGGAAGGTAGGGAATAATCAAACTTAAAGAATAAATGCCAACGGCCAGGAATCGAACACGGAACCTTCGGGTGAGTTTGTAGTATCTTATATGGAGAGCTTCCTGAAATATATAACAATGTTATAACTTCAAACTTACATAATACTAAATATTACACTTAGTCAAGTTCTTTTACGCCCTGTCGGCATATTTGTGACATTTAGCGATGTTCTTTTGATAGGATAGAGTTTCTGATTCGCGATTCCACGCTGCGCACATGGATACAACGGATAGGCTGATCGTCCATAGAGGCACGATAGGAAGAAATCACGACGCTGTTGACGTGAATAAGGACTTGTTTATCCAGGAAGTTTCTCTTTCTAGGTATGGGGTTCGTTTACATCAAATAAACATTGCATGACTTTACTAAGGATTGTTACGTCTGTACAAAAAAAAAAAAAGAAATCTTGCACCAGAATTGAACCCGCGACCTTGGGGGTCAGTCTAACTTGTCAACCTTACGCCAGTATCAACAATTTTGTACATCTCTTAAGAAGTAAATACCGCAATAAAAATAATTAATACTTGTAAGAGGTTGGGATGGAATTGGTTGCCGAGGGGCATGTAATGTTATCAGGTTCACAGGTTACCATTATGGAATATTAGCAACAAGTGTTTTTATTTTATTGGCTATGTTTTAACTACCGCTGATATTAATCTATTTTCTGATAGTCTTTAACTTTCTTGGCAAGAAGCAAATTTTAATTTTGAAAATATAATTCCGATACAAAACTGGATTTCCATGTGCAGCCTTAAACATTATCGTTTATATGTTTGCTTCAGACGTTCTTTTTCTGATTTTAATATATTCAACAGATAGGAAATATCCGTTGGAAGTAGTTCACAAACAAGCTAAGGGTTAAAACTATCTTTTGCTCATTCTAAGGGTAAATAGAGAAAAATCAAATGTAATTTGTAAATGTCCACAATTTAACTTGAAGTATTGCAACTAGGGAAACACGAGGGTATTAAAAAGTATTAATAATCTCCACACACACACACACACACACACACACACACACACACACACACACAGAGTTGTAAACGGTGCAACCACTTAAAAAAAACAAAAACAAAAAAAACAAAAAACACTATAATACTCAAATTGAAATATTGTCAACACAACTCAATTTATAGCCTGAGAAAAATGTTACACTGGTTAAGAGGTTTTCCAGCAAAGCAGAATTTCACTCGAAGAAACAGCCAGAATTCGCACGGTGCAAGGTCAGGACTGTAGGATGGATGATCAAGCAACTGGAATTTAGCGGCTTCCAGTTTTCTAAAATTTGCCTCTGTTCTTGTGGAGGCACGTTCGTGCAAAACCAAAAACAGCCTTGATGTTTCTTTCTTTGGACGCCGCTACCTCAGCTATTCAAATAAAAGATTCATAACATAAGAGCCATAGTGTTCTCCAAGAACCATTGTGTTCTCCATTCATTGCCATTCTCTCTGGCAGGCAGTCAACCACGAATGGTTCTTATTCGTTGAACGTGGTGAACATCCGCTTATGGGAACGAACATTTGTCGAACGCCTGATCTTGGATCATTCCCATTTACGCAGGCACAATTCTGAATTTTATTTGATAGGTATAATAATGAAACCAACTTTCATCTGTCAAAAATTTAGGACCATTGGGTGGAAACATGTTGAGCAGCAACACATTCCTTTCTCGTTTTCTCTTCATTGGTTAGAAAATGCGGATCCCATTTTGTGCCGATTTTTCGAAACTTGAAATGTTCATGGAGTATATAAAGAGCTTTGCAAACACTGACATCAACTTTCATATATAGCATATCAACAGTAATATGTCGATTTTCCTCCACCATGTTCTTTCGAAATATTGTTCTTTCGTTCATAAGCTTCCCGAGGCCGACCAGAACGAGGGTTTCTTTCAAAGCTCTCGCCCTTTGAATGATCATATTCATCTTACAATGGTATCAAATGAACACACTTTTTTGCTTTTTCACTTAGCTTAGTGTGTGAAAATGTATAATCTTAATATGTTCTTTAGAAATATCCATGATTTTTCACCAACTATTGACAGAGCTCTGCTCAACAGACTGTACGACTATGAATATTAAAGTTTAAACTCGCACTTATGCATATTTTGATCTCATAAGTTCAGTTGTTGCCAGCCGTATTAATTACATTTTAGTAACCATTATTGTCCAAAAATGAATAGACCGGTTGCAACATTTTAAATGCCCCTCGTACCATCTAATCATTCAAAGGTAATGCGAACAGCCTAACTTAGAACAATTAAAATATGCATTTACTAATGTCAGGTTTATGCATTATTAAGTTAAAATAACATAAATATGTTATTGGAGAAGGTAATAGTAGAGTAGAGTTTAGCTACAATATTGGATATGTTATATACAAGTATACCTACGTTAATTTTTCATGTTTTGTTTTAGTTAATTTTCTTAAGTTTGTCATTCTCAGAGTGCCTACTCTACTTTATAACGAATGACTCGTGCAGTTAATTCTTTATTTTATTAATTCAGTCTGATTTTACCTTAGTTGCCCACATCCTCTTTTACTTATGTACACGATAATTCCAAAGCCAACGAAAAAGCAGTTAAAGGAACACGAGAGTTCAGGATGAGGCTCATCTTAAACCATATGCCGTTTCACTATGGTTACACAGTTTTCTAGATGGTTTTTATAACTTTTATTATTCAGTACACTGGTATTCATCTCCGACTCCGTCTAGTAAATAAAACTCCTCTCAATTGAATCTAAACAACTGAGAAAAGATAGTACAACCAAGTAATAGACACGCCTTTAACCAACAGCGGATTGTTTATTTTAACAGCATTATATTTTGGCATAAAGTTTTTATCTTAACGTACATGTTGTGTGTAGAGGTTTTGCCTATCTCCACTGGTTTACCGCTTATACAGAATGTGCCATTCATTCGTAATATAGAGAGAGGTGTTCATAGGTTTCACATTAAATTCAAGTTATTGTCAGAGAAATGTGTTAAACCTTGGTATTTTAACAACATTCGTTGAGCCAACTGTGAAAATATCAAAAATAAGAAAAGTTGTTTCGGTAAAAATAGTTCTGCTTGATGGTCTATCTGAAAATTTGGGAAATTCTGAACTTAAAACACTTTTCTCTTCAAATGCTTTATTCGTTCATTCTGACAGGGTCCTCAAAACATTAATTCCATACATATATCTAATATTTAGTGAAGTATATACTTCCTCTACTTGCTATAGAAGTAGTAGTGAACGTAAAAAGTACCGTGCTGTGTTTGTGTTAGAATCATTAACGCTTACAATAAAGTTAGGCTCCACGATTTGGGGACATGTTATATGCTGCAGTGAAATCTCCAGGGTAGCTGCAGAACACCTAGTTTGATCAGATATTAAAGTGTTAAATGGATAGGGAAAATTATTACGCAGGGACACTGTCGATCAGTTCTATCGCCTTGGTATTTACACAGACAGAAGAGTTACCCCTTTGTGTAGATTACCCTTCGTGCGTCGACAGCTCTCGTAGAAGCGAGGATCAATACTGGTCAGGAGCGTATAGGGAAAACTTGAACAATATTACGACCGCATGAGATTTCAATGGGCAATAAGAGCATCCCCCGAGGCTATCACACATTGCATATGACGGAAAGCTTACGAATGGTTGGGAATCTCGATTGTCTGCTCTCTGTTCATTCCTAAATGCGTGCTCTATTTTAACGTTCGTTCTGGATTCTCGAATCGCTCCTTTGATTAATTTGAATAACTTCAATTAGCTGCAACTGCATGTTTAATAGGTTGTTTAAAAAAAATACACCACATGAAATGAACCGGATAGCATTTTCCTGTAAAATTATATTTCTGATTCATTGAGTTAAGTCGTATACACCGGCTATGAAATTTAATATTTAGTTATTAAGATAACAAACTCTCTTTATTATTAAGATAACTCGCCGTAGCCGAGTAGTGGTTAGACCTCTCGCCTCTCACCTAGGTGGCCCGGGTTCGATCCCAAGCGCCCGCATGTGGGACTTGTAGTGGATGAAACTGCGTCTGGGCGGGTTTTCTCTGAGTCCTCCTGCTTCCTCCGCCAATCATTCCACCAACTGCTCCATCACACATTCCCTATCTCCATCTCGCTTGCATTTCATATACATTTCCTCAAACTCATGCCTGGCTATGGGCCAACCACTCGTTCCAGGTTCTCCATTCTATGATTAGGCGGCGTTGCCTCCCCGACAGGTTACTGACCCCTAGGCACCCGCTTGTATATCCTAGGGAATGACAGTCCTACATAAGAGGAGGGTGAGCCGACCTAAGATATTTATTTGTTCTGATTCTTTTCATACTCTGTTTTAATCAGGGAATAGTGAAGAGAACTTTATTATTTATTTTATAGTATGTGTGTTATTTTAGGAAGAAGTTTATAAATATTAATTATATATTTTATTGCTGCACAAAGAGGAAAACATGTACTACGGATTAAAGAGTATCTTCAGTAACGGATAACTTAAAACTCGTGTGACTTAAGTAATAGTGACGCCAATATAAATGTAAAACTACCTATAAAATATTTTTTCTCTAAATTTTCCCACAAAGAATTCCATTTATATTTTTGTCAGCTAAACCAAGAAATTGTCATTTAAAACAATCTTCTACACTAAAATACAAGCTATCCCTACACTAATTATGAATTCTTATGTTTTAACAATTGTCATTTTGTTGAGTTTTTAAGATTAGTGTAATGTGTGCTGTTAAAGAAATAGTCGTTATTTAACTGTTGCAACATTTCCAATAAAAAAGTGAGACGCTTCGGCGGCAAAGTCAGATGATAAAGCTCCAGAAATGCTTTGACGTTAGGTCTAGGTACTCGAGGAACCATCAAGCTATAAGGAGGCTATGGATGGCAAAGGATAGCATCAAGCACTGGGATGGTTTGCACGTCATGTCCCCTCCAGTGGCAATCCTGCTTTAGAATAGATTGGTTGGGGAAGACGAAACTGTTTAGTGTAGGCTATTGTGAATTGATTGACTTGTGGTACAGTGCAAACTAATATACACAGGCCAAAATCTAAAAGATAGCGGTACAAATCAACTATATACAAATACCGTAGGTAAACTGATTCTTGAATGTATGTGATTATGAAGAATAGTTAAACAACACGTGTTCAGAACTAACGCCATCAGAGTTACTTTCTGTGAAGTGCAATCGAAATTTCAACACAAACATGAACATAAAATGATTGCAATTCTTATGGACAATAAATCTGGAATTCATCCAAACTTAAACGTTGTTTTCGGAATGTGGCTACAATTGTCAGAAAACCAAAGCAAATGAACACTCTAGAATGTTCCTTTTGCAGTTATTGGCATTAATTACTAAAGCTTCTCGTTTACTTACAGTTTTAGAAAATAAGTACATATTTGCAAAAGTAGTAATTATTTAATATCCGTTCACCATTTAGTTTGAAGGACTCTTATCTCTTTCTCCAAAGTTTGTTTAAAAGTAGTCCAGCCCAAACGTGGTGGCTGCCTTTTAGGGTTTTACCGCAGGTTGAGATAGAAAAAGGTTGTAGGATAGTTTTTATGCTTTTGGATGTTGGGGTGCTCAAGGACGCTATGATATTCTCAAAGGCTGCCAGTTTAGCGTGGCTACGAACCCTTAAGAAAACCTGTAAGAAGATTTTGTACTTTTTAGGTGTCGTGTTAGTACTCCGTTGTTGGTTCGATTGGAGAGGAGCTCAGTTTTCGTTGCTGATGGAAGGGTTCCTCATGCCCGCAAGCTATTTGGGAAGCCCGGTGCCGTCTGAAGTGGCGAACTCTGTGGCTGTAGTCTCCAAAACACCTAATAACCGATCTTGTGGCAAATTGTCACATGATTTTACAGCCCGAAGCCGATGCCTAATTGTATCTTTCATAGATTTGAGAAATTAAGTGTATGGGGAAGAAGCGGGTTACAGATTAGAGTAACTTAGTCCTCTTTGCCAACTGTAGCCATGATTGCGTTCCTGCCCCATCTCCTGACATTAAGCATGGAAGGACTATCAAGCTTGAAAAAGGGATGATTAAAGCGGATGTGCATCGATAGCATGGTGTACATAGAAACAATTGCCGCCTGAGCCGGATATGTCCAGTTTTACGCCCAGGTAGGTGATGTAATTCTCAGTTCAGTTCTTCGACAGTGATATGTGAGTCAGTTTGAAGGGATGTGGCGCTTCGTTAGTGTAACGGCTTTTAAAATGGCGTTTTTTCTAAGCTGGGTTGATGGCCATTCGCCCACTCCTGCACCACTCCCAAGTGAGATGGAAGTGTCGTACAGAATAGAAAATTCTGTGGGTGTTTTTTCCTCGGTTATTAGGTCCATAGATGTTAAATAGCATGGGAGACAAGGCAATGAAAATCTCAGTTAATGTTTCGCCTTAAACTCCCATCCGAGCTTAAGGATGCATATTTCTTGACAGCGATTATGCCGTGAAAACCCACATCTCGATTTCGTACACTGTTAAAGCGCTTGGAAGTTATCGATCGATTTTCTTATATTTGCTTTGTATTCTTAACTTCTGGCAAGTGTTTTTCTCACCACCTATAATCCAGATGTTCAAAAGAAATGTTGTTTTTATAAATTTAATAAACTTATTAGTAATGTTTTTAAAACATTGTGATGTAATTATTTTTTATATGCTTATTTATTTAATACTTTATATATGAATTCTGAATTAGCAAGTTCCCGGGTAAAAAGACATCCGCAATTACAGCAAAGCTTCTAGCTTCGTTGCAAAGGAAACAATGAAGTGCGTTACAATGAAAGTGCAACATATTTAATGCTGAATGTTGCGTCTGAATTACTCCTATTAATATCTTTTTTGATAAACTAAAATCTCAGCAGTCGTTAAAACCTCATCGCTGCTGAAATGATTGGTCAGACTCTATGTTATATTGATGTATAAGTCATAGTTATTTATTGTTATTTATCGATAGTAATGATGTGTTATTTTTTGGTCAGTCTTTTGAGACCCGGAAGGAGGAGTTAAAGATGCCACATGGCTGCGGCGAAGGGCCAACACGTGTAACCGATCTAGGCATGAGAAACCTTTTGAAATGTCTCAAAAGACTGACCAAAGAATATATTCGACTTGAACTTCAGAATAAAACGGACTGATCAGGAGAGGTATTTTTATTTTTGATCGAATACCAGAACTATCCCTTTCGATATTATACATTCAAATGACTTTCTCTACCATTCTCCAACAAACTATTAATAAGACAAAATCATATTTTTACCTACTTTAAACTTCATGGAATGGTATCATTCATTGCCCATTTCGTTTGAGATACAAGAGAGATGCATAAGAAATTAGTCGCTTGCTACATACGGTCGTTGAAAAGCGACTCTTTGGGAGTAAGGTACAAATGGTAATCTGAATATCGCGCAACTTTGAACCACTATGAACCTCTTTCAGTGGGTTATAAATGTGATAATCTGAAGGTGCCAGATCCGTAGAATATGTGGCGGGGGAGGGGGTGCAAACATAGTAATTTCAGGTCTCTAGTGGTATTTAATGTGACTAGCACTGTGTGGCCTCGCGTTATCAAATAGCAACAGCAATCCGAAACATAACTTAAAGACACACGCTTTGTCGATTTCTGCTAATCCTAAAAAATGCCGAGGAAGGAATGTTAAGTTGACACTTACAAATAATATTAAAAATTGCTCTTTTAGTCAATTTGGATTAACGAACAAATATTCGCTAACACCTTATAAAATGAACAATTGCACATAATTTGTGTTTTAAAGATATCTCTATATTTGTATATACCTAGTTAGTTTCTGCTTATCTCGTATAGGCTAGTACAGCTTTGAAAAGTATATAACTGTAATTCAATATGAAGAGGACTTCCCAGACTATTCCAGAAAATTCACATATACATTTATTTTTCAGGTAGCTGTTTTAAATATACATCATAATAAAATATTTACATTCATTTTTGAGAAAAAAAAATCACGTAAAATTGGTTAGGAGTGAGGTTATTAACACAAAAGGTGATGTGAATCTGATATAATTAGAACTGCGGGAGGTTAATTTAGAGCATTATTTGCAACAATAAATAACATTTAAATGTTTTAAAGAATACCTTATTATTTTAGTATGATCACTTAACGTAACAGTTAATCTAGTCACCAGCTCTAGGCGTTTCTGGTTGTATTTTATTTGTCTAATAAGAAGAATAATATATTATTATCATCATCATCATCTTGTTTACATGCTACACCACACTTCACAATTAATATTTATACTTTTCCTGCACTTTATCAATGCAGTTTTTTTTTGACACTACTGGTTTGGCCTCTTTGCACAAACTCACAATTCTTCCGCTTTGTGCACAGCTTTTTTTTTTTTTTTTTTTTTTTTTTTTTTTTTTTTTTTTTTTTTTTTTTTTTTTTTTTTTTTTGACACTTACTGGTTTGGCCCCTTTGCATGAACTCACAACTCTACCGCTTTTAGATTGGTGGCGTTCTTGCTTCCTCTTCTAGTTTTTACCCTTCTGGTTTTTTTTTTTTTTTTCTTGCTTAGTTCAGTTACAAGCTGAAGGATGAACTACTTTGTGTCTCTTTACTTCATGGTACATAACCCACGCATTGATAGCAGTAATATCTAATATACATATTTAGAAAACACGCATTGGTCATGTTCCGCATGCTTTCAGTAGCATAAGTGATGTTTGGTCTATTGGAACTACCCCTTACTTAATAGCGTGGTTGAAAGTCAGTTTTTTTTTTTTTTTTTTTTCTTTTCTTTTTTTTTTTCATTGCTACTTCAGCGTGTAAACATGTAAAAGTTAATGACATACTTCATTCACAAAAAAATAACAAAACTGAACTTTTTAACAAATCATATGTTCGTCAGTCTGTGCTGTAGTTGATAAACACAAGAAAATGTTTGTGCATTTTGCCCATTTTAAAAACATCTGATGTGTTCCATTCACATGACTTCCTCTACATCTCTGCAACAAATTATTGTTAAAAAGCTAATTCTCCTATCTACTTTTCGCTAATCGAGAAAAAATTAGCAGAAATGATCTTATTACCTGCTTCTTTGTAGCTATGAGAGAAATAAAGCAGCACCATACGCTAAAGCGATAGTAAAATATTTTAAAAGCTGATTGCTATGTGATTGAAGTTCCTTTGTTTGTCCAGAAGTTGACAAATTCCCGTATGAGAAAAGTATAAGTATTTTAAAACTGAAACCAATTACAAGGAATATCTCAAAAACAGTCAACTTCACAAAAAAAAAATTACATAATATAAATTGTGTGTTTTAAGGAGCTCTACATTTTTATTAAGTTTTTGTTTACCTCTTACTAAGGGTGTAGTACTTCAAACTGATCAAACAAATAAAGATATTTGGGCTTGAGTTATATAAATTGGTTTTATATTAATTATGATTTATCAGTTATGCAAAATTCCAAAAAAATTCATCCATAAAGATGACTTCAGAGCTATTCCCAGAAATTTCAAAATATACATTTTATTTGCCATGTAAATATCTTTAATATACGATATTTTAATCAAAATCGTTGCAATTTTTGAGAAAATCAGAATTTTCGAAAATTTTTCCATGTAAAGGTTAGATGGAATAGGGGAATTTTCTTGAAAATCTTCATGTCGCATCCTTGGAAGATACTGAACTTAAATACCAAGTTTGGTGTTTAATGGATTTTTCGTTTTTTAGCTATGCTACACACACACACTCACACACACACACTCACACATTTCAAAAAATGATTTTTTTTGGATTCAGGGTACCTCAAAACATATTTTTCCGGTGAAATCTCGATATCGAAGTTTTGGGTGCAATATACCTTCTCTATACACTATGTAATATGGGTAGAGAAAGTAAAAATAATAAAAAAAATCTGGTGGGCTCCATTCACAGGACTTTCACTACTTCTCTGTAACAAATCGTTGTTAATATACTTATTCTTTCATTTCATGCTAAAACATTAGTAGCAACGGTCTTATTACTTTCCTTATAAGTAGAACGGAAATAAAGGAATACACTAGGCTGAACCGACAGTCACATGTTTTAAAATGTGGTTGCTCGGGATTGAAGTCCTTCCTTTGTGTCAGCAAGCGTTGACAAGTTCTGTATGAGAAAAGTTAGTGTTTCAAAACTGAACTTAATAGCAGAGCATATCTCGAAAACAGCAAATTCAATAAAAAAAAATGTATATGACATAAATTGTGTATTTTATCGAGATCTACATTTCTTTGTCTAGTAAGTTTTTGTCCACAGACGCGCACGCGCGCACACACAGACCTTTTTCAATTTTTTTGATTCAGGGGGACCCAAACATGTATTTCCGGTGAAATCTTGGTATCGAATTTTTGGGTGCATTACAATATCTTCTCTATAAAATGTGTACGTAGTACGTGTAGAGAAAGTAAAAATAAAAAGCATTAATAAATTCAGAGAAAGCAGCAAATGTGGACGCACCAGAAAGCCGCATTTTTGTGCAAAAGACAAGAGCAAAAATGACAATAATAATTTTGTAAATTTTAGCAGTTCACTTTTTTAATGCAGTATAGGCAAGGTCGGTTAGTTTAATACTGCCTTATGGTAAATGCCTCTTAAACAGTGCCACCTGTCATTAAATAATATTACGTCTTAAATAAACGGGTTATCTAATTAATGTGAAGCAGGGAAATAAACACTTAAATGCTACCAATTAGGAAACACGAGGCAAATTAAATAAATTACTACCTGTTCTGGATACGGCGGTGAACATCCTAAAAACCATGCATAATTCTTTGATTGCCTTCATTGTGAAATATAAGGATGAAGAAATCTCCTCTGGAAAGCAAAATTCTCGTGCAACCAGATTTGTGAAAAAACCTGCTTTGTAGTAGCAAAGCGTTTATTAATGTTGGTATCTTACGAGTAAGAAAGCTTTAACCTTGCTCAAGAAAATAGGTTGACTCTTCTCTCATATGTTAATAGAAACCACTTTAGGATTTTGGTCTTTATAGCATTCGCGAAATTGCTAATTTGGAAGGTGTATACTCAATAAATAACATCATCGGTGTGAATCGTCGAGAATATACTCGAATAAAAAATCCTACAGGAACCTGAAACAATGCTTAATCATAATATAATAATTATTTCATCACATAAATAATAAGTATATGTAGATGAGGTCACAGACGGTTTTGTTTGAAGACACAGCAAGAATATGAACACCTATTAGTCCAGGAGGCATTATAACCAAATATTTCTTTCTAAACGAAGTATATTATTCTGTTTCGCATCACATATTTATAATCCTAAAATTTTACTTGGACAGTACTTGGAAATGAATTATGGCAAAAGCAATTCTGATTTGAGGGACAGCGGAGGAGGAATATATTCAGGATATAAACCGTGGTGGCTAGTTTGGATGAGCAAATAAAAACAATGCAAACAAAATGTTGCTCTGTTATTTTTCCCAGGAAGATATTCTAGATTATACATCTATTTTATACTTAAGTAAATGCAGGCACTTCGCGCAACCGAGGAAATGACAATAACCAACAAACGCAGGAATATATTGACAGTTTTGGTTGTGGTGTGTATTTGCAACGTAAACACTTGGTATTACTACCATATTGTTTATTTCACCGTTATTGCAAGTGTTCTTAAATTTGACGTTTTTACACCACTCTCTCGGATAACCAAAACTTCTCAATCGTCGTCGTCGTCTCTCTCTCTCTCTCTCTCTCTCTCTCTCTCTCTCTCTCGCTCACTATTCTTACAAATTATTATTATAATAATAATAATATTCTGTTATAACCTCTATGGTCATATTTGGGATTGTTTTACTTTAGAAACAATTGCTGATGTTTTCTCGCTAAACTGAAGGTTTTATTAATTTTTTTCAGAGGGTATTGTACTGTTAAACACATATACACACACATACACACATTCACTCTCACATGCACATTTCCAGGCACTGGGGCATAGAGAATGATTCCAGTTAAACAAAACTTCCCCGCCTCAGCCAGGCATCAAAATCGTGACCAATGGGCGAGAAGCCAGAAACAGCTTATTCCTCTATCTACATCACGTTTATCATTATAATCATTAGTGGAAATTGTTTTATTACAAAATTATTTCCTTCTACAAACGAATAAGGAAATACAATAAGCTAAAGCGTTAGTCAATTCTTTTAAAAGCCGATGGTTATATGGTGGTGTTGAAATTTCGTTCTCTATGCTTGACCATAATGGGGAGAAAAAAAAAAAAAAAAAAATCAGTGATGACTTCACATTGGAGAAAAGTGTAAGTATTGGTAATTGCAAACCTAAAACGAGCAATATCTCGGAAATATTTACCTCAGGATAAAAATGTGTTCTATATAAATTGTGCGTTTTAACGAGATCTACTTATTTATTTACTTTATGGTTTACCAATTATGAAAAACAATTCGGAATGATCAGGACTTCGGATGCTATTCCCAGGAAAGTCAAGATATACACTTTATTTGGCATGTAAATATCTTTAATATGTAGCATTTTAATCAAAATTGTTAGCGCCATATTTAAGAAAATAAAAAATTTCGGAAATATTTCCATGAAAAGGATAGTTTGGTTGTGAGGATTTTCTCGAAAATCTTCGTGTCTATCCTTGGAAGATGCTGAACTTAAATATCAAGTTTGGTATTAAACCGCATTTTCGTTTTTGAGATATGCTGTGCCCAGACGCACATGGATTTTTTGGATTTTTTTTTTTTAATTCAGGGGACCCTAAAACGTTTATTTCCATTAAAATTGCATTAGGTGGAACGCAATAACTTTTCTACTTATCTACTATGTGGAGAAAGTAAACAATTAGGTGACGTGATACGTTTCCCCCATATATTTATTTGCTCATTTAGTATGTGCGAGTACTCGTAATACGGATGCTTTTTCAGTCACTATCGATTGCTTTCGACATTCAAATTTTTACGGTAGTGAAAAATGTCTATCGAATGTTTGGGTTTTTAATTCGGTTTTTAAAACCTGTTTATTTCCGCAATATATATGAAGTAGTAGCTTAGATAAATCACGAAAGTAATGTATTTAAAAGTATGATGTAATAGTGCATATTATTTTGCAACATTTGAATACAGAATTGCTTGCAGTTATTTTCTAGTAATTAAAGCTATAATTAATTCCACTAATATCGGATTGTAAAAAGCATTCCGTTTCTCATACCGATTAGCACATAAAGATACATAAAGAAATATTTCCCGTTTTTAAGGTTATCAAAATTATGTGCGGTTATGGTTCAGTAATTTCAGGTTATGTTTTACATAAATTATATCACATTTATTATTTCGTATCCATTTGATAGACTAAAATGAATATGCCAAAGATTATTCCGTCTCAGTATGGGGAATCCTTGATTTTGTGGTTCTCATTCTGTATTTACAGTACTGGATTCTAAACTTGGATAAATTCCATTTTGGGTTGAATGAATGTAAGGTGTAACTAACTTTTTAAGCTCCATGTGGGCATGTGCTCCTCGATTTTAATACGCAAACAGCTGGGGTGCTGCAAGGTTTGTGCCCGTTAACTAGATAGGAAACATAAGCAGCAACACTACAACTTTATCTTCTGTTATGCCAAAAAGATGTTACGTTAAGGTTTGGAATGAACGTTTTGGTTTTATAAGCACAATTGTACCTCCTACCACTGGGCCTCCGTCACAAAATGGGGACTTCTCCGGCAATGAAGATGTTGAAAACTGTGTACCCTAATGTCTCGTCAACCAACTGCACATTATATTCCTTGCTTGGTAGTTGGTATATAGTTATTTAGTGTAATGTTTTTAACTGGTCACCAAAAGTGACGCTTTATACTCTTGGGCATTGCATTACTGTCTGGCATTACTGACGTTGTCGCCCTCCGTGGTGTAATGGTTACCATGCTAACTTCATAAACCCAAGGTTGCGGGTTCAAACCCGGCGGAGGTAAAAATTCTTAGCATGACTTCCTTCGGAAGGGAAGTAAAGCTATGGGTCCCGTGTCGTAGATTTACGGCACGTAAAAGAACCTCAAGCCTGATAGAGAGGCCTCTGAGCAAAATTAAGCGATCTTTCACCCCTAATATAGAATGGGATGCTGAGAACCAAAGCAGTTAAAGAGCATCCATAAATAACAGGGCATTTCATTTTCCATTTCATTGGCTCATCAATGAAAGCGATTTAAACAACCAATATCTGCCGTAGTAATATTTTAAAACCGGGGGTAACAATTGAATAACCGATAGGCGACTATCAAACAATTCGTTAGTTTCAATTTGATAGTGCCCATCACCAATTTTATAAACCTTGCTACGCATAAGAAACCAATTAACACACCTATCTGACAAAATACTCTACTGTCCTTGACATACAGGTCAAAGTTTCAGAGGGATGCAGTTGAAAGTCTGTTAGCGGTTTCCTTATCTGTATAATGTCCACGGTTCACGCAGACCCGGGAAGTTAGGAAATTATTTATAGTGTTATAAAAGTCAGGAACATCGACTCCAATTGGAGCTAAGTTAGGAATTTTGACACGTGATCTAAAACGTTATGCAACTGTGAATAATGTGAATTAACATTTTAATAATTGCCCAGAGTCATGGTGATATATTGTACCTATCGCCCGTTGATACCTAGCAGCTAAAAACCTGTCTGTCGAATTCTAATCTTTCTTATTTTGCTAATTTGACTCCACATTTTTATCTTTTAATTTTATTTTTGTTTCGTAACTGAGTCAGGGAATGTCAGGAAAATGAATATAAACCTCTTGGGGAAGTCGGGAAATGGATATATAATTTTCTGTGTGAACCTGTGGTATTATTTATTTACATGAACGGCAAAGAATGCTTACTAGCCTAGTATGTGCTTAGTTAATAATATATAACTTAAACATAACCAACTTCTTAACGCGACAAATGTTATTCTCTTTTTTTTCTTCTTTCTTTTCTAATCTTAGATTGCATCGCCTCGTTAGACCATAAAGTGAACTCTTAATGGCAATAAAGAAAAACTGTTTTTGATGCTAATACTATTTTGGAACAAGAATTTATTAAACTCAAACAGAACTTTAGTTTTGCTACTACGCTATAACTTCTAATTGTATAGTCTTCCTCCAAGGAGCATCCCAGTTATGTGATCGTGAGAAATAAGAGGTCTCCTAAATGAATCAGGGCGACCCTCTGCCAAATTTTCAGTGCCGCAGTGACCTCAGCTATTGACCTGATGACGTAAGCATCCTTTACGTGGTTAAAGCGTCATAAATGATGTAATGACTAAATGAATTGAAATCTTGCGGAAGTCTGTGCAGAGGGAGGACTGTATCTGAAAGGCATACCAAATACTGTGACAAGGTCAGCCAATACGTGCAGTGTGGTCACGGCCAGTTCTACTACCATATGGGCTCAAGTCACGCAGGTACCATACCCGGCCTCTCGCCTCAAATTTTCTGGTCGTGAATGATCACAGATTATGTCATGCATATTAAGGATATTCGTCATGCTTCTGACATGCTTCCAACTGTATCATGCCATGAATATCTCGCTTAAGTCTTTATTCCAAGACAGTGTTATGCTGAATGACGCTAATCTTAAGTAATGTTTTACAGTAATCTGTGAGAAGACCTCTTAAAGTATTCCGTATTAAGCCGGCATAAGTAGTTCTGTTGTCATTTTTTTGAATAAATTTTATTTTACACATATATTGCTATAAGAACGAATTACTCGTATTTTCTTGGCCATCAAAACCTACAGCTCTGCCCACGTTATTGCGTTAAATAAAGATCGTTCTCGTATTATTTTTGCCTCTTTCTCAACACTATCCCTCTCACATCTCCAATTTTGGTTTTTTCCCTCCTTTCTTTACTCTATCCTCCTATCTCCCCCAATCCTGTCTGTACATGCCTGTAATCGGTAATGAAAATCAATAACTTTTTTTACTTCCTCTAACACGCATGTACTTACAATGTACATATACGTATTGTATTCCACCCAAAAATTCGGTGTCGAAATTTCGCTGGAAATGTGTTTTGAGGTCCCCCAAGTAAACAAAATTTAGAAAAAGCCCCGTGTGTATGTGTGACTGTGGACAGCATAATTCAAAAACGAAAGTGTCGTTAAATACCAAACTTGTTTAGTATCTGCCCAAGGATGCGCCACGAAGATTTTCAAGAAAATCTCCCCCTCCCCACCACAAGCTATCCTTTATATTAATTTAATTGTTTTTTCACAGAAGCTGTGTGTAGGACAGGAGTTGGATAGGTAGAGTGAGGCTGAAAAATGCAATGCCATAGCCGGGATTTGAACCACGGATCTCCCGGTCTCTAGCCGGTTGCTCTACCACTTAATACCAATATATACATACATACAGAGAGAGAGAGAGAGAGAGAGCGCCGGTTGCTCTACCACTTAATACCAATATTTACATGCATGCATACATACATGCAAAGAGAGAGCGAGAGAGCGCCGGTTGCTCTACCACTTAATACCAATTGACTATAATAGTCGGAGTACTATGAATCCTGGGACTTAAAGTGCCTGCAACATTGTAAGTCGCCATTGGGGTTGTCATCTCAAAAGAATTTGAGATCACCTTGAGGTTTACCGGGACACATGCGAGTCAGTTAAGAATTCAATGCTATGCGGGCATGTTGCCATGTTAGCTCAGTGGTAGAGCAACCGACTAGAGACTGGGAGGTCCGTGGTTCAGATCCAGGCTATGGCATTGAATTTTTCAGTCTGGCTCTACCTACCCTTTATATGGAAACATTATTGAAAATTTTGTTTTGTACAAAAATGGCTCTAACGATTTTGATCAAAATACTATATGTTAAAGATATTGACAGCACAAATAAAATGTATATTTTGAATTTTCTTGGAATAGACCTCTGTATTCTGGTTGAGGTTTGCAGAACTTCTAATAACGGTTAAACCGTAAGAGATAGACATAAACTTATCACACAAAAAATGCATATCTCGTTAAAACACATAATTTATGCCATGTGCATTTCTCTTGTAGAGTTGACCGTTTTGGAAATATTCTTTGCTATTGGTTTCAATTTTAAACTGCTTAACTTTTCTCAAACAGCACCATGCAAAGCGAACCGAACTTCAATTGTTTCACATAGTGACAAGCTGTTAAAGGATTTGACTAATGCTTTAGTCTAATGTATTCCTTTATTTTCCATCTACTTGCAAGTAAGCAAGTAATAAAACCATTTTGCTATCACGTCTTTTTTTTTTTATTGCTCTGTTAACATTTTAACGCAAGTTAACAGATTTAGCAGTTGCTTGTACTTATGGAACAATTGGTACTACACTGTTTCTCGTACATAGGAATTTTGAGAAAAATTGTCGTAATTTCTTAAATATTCATCCCACTGAAATTTTGTAAATAACATCATTTCTTAGATATTGTGCTTGTGCAGTATTTTTTTCCAACAAAGATATGCCCTAAAAAACACCGCAATCATTAAGGCAAGCAATTCAAGTAAAACAAAGCACACACGTGCTCATTTTAAAAATTCTACTTTTGGTTCAAACTAACCCACTTTTTACTTACCCAGAGTTTTCTATTATAGTATGTATAAAATTATGAGATGCTTAGATTAAAATCATTTCAACAATTAACATTACAGGCTCAACTTAGTCAAAGTTAATAAAACGTATTACACATAATTTTTCGGGATACAATTGACTTATTGTGATGCAACAAGCGCCATTATTGTTATTCTACAACGTCAATTACATAATTGCATAGGGTTGCATTATTACGCTTAAAGTCTTATTAGCTTATATTTTTAATGGTCTGTGAATGTTTACTTTAATGAGATCCTCCCCTGCCTTTATGCCCGCAAAATTTATTTTTAATTCCTATTTTTAATTTAAAGAATTTTGCGGTGGAAGTTTCATTTGATTCACCCGGTATATGAGCTTATTAGTTGGTACACAATAATGGTCTAAGGTGTCCTATCTCAAAAGTTTCAGTCGGTGTGAGTGGCTCAGTTGTATAGGCGCTGGCCTTGTGATCCTAAGGCCTTGAGTTCAAACTCGGCCGAGACCGGTTTTTAAGTGTGCTTCAAAGCGACAGCCCCACGCTAGTAGATTTACTGGCATATTAAAGAACTCCTACGGGATGAAATTCCGGTTCAAACAATTTTTCTTCTTCAGAAACTCGACTCCGTTTCTTTTGTTGCTGTTTTTAAAACACAAATATCTGTTGATATTGCCTTTGTGTTATTGTTGTAACACAAAGGCAATGCTACTGTATATTCTTTTTCAACTTTTTTCAGAAAGTTAGTTTTACTGTTCCAACATCTAACCAGCTTACTGTTTGAAGTGTAATACAATATATAGCTCCAGGAATAAAAGAAAACCTGGCTTGCTTTTAAGCTTTAATAATGTTTAAATATATAAAATTGACGAATGCCATAACTCTTGTGATATATCCTCAAATATTGCGCCCAGACAGACACATAATATGCCTTACCGTACAATTTGAATAATTCTTTACTTAAGAGTGCGATTTCCCGAGCATTTTTGTTCACAGGAAGTGCATATCTTTCTGCTGATCTTCGCTAACTACGTAAACAACAGAGTAAGAAAAGGCAATTCCGTGACAACATGGATGGCCTCAGTGGAATAATTGTTTTTCCACATTGGTCGAGAGGAGTCGGAACGGTAGAGTTATATTGAAAAATTCACTACCATAGCCATGATTTGAAGCACGGATATTCAAAGATCTCCTGCCTGGTCTCCGTCCAGTTGCTCTAACTACTGAACTACCATAGCAGCATACGATACAGCATTTATTTCCCCAATTGACTCGCGTTTTCCCCGATAAACCACACAAGAAAATGTCAAATTATATAAGTAGATATGCTCCAATGGCGACTTACATGTATATTTTCTCTAGCACGTAAGCACTATGCACATAGTAGGTAGAGTAGATATTGTATTCCAACCTAAAATTCAATACCGGGAAATACATGTTTTGAGTTCCCCTGAAGTCATAAACATTTTTAGAAAAAGGTCTGTGTGTTTACGTGCGAACCTGTGGGTAGCATAACTCAAAAACGAAAAGTCGGTATTTAAGTTAGAATCTCCCAAGGATGCGACGAGAAACTCCCCTCCCTATTTTAATAGTATTTAACGCCCGCTTTTATCGCATAGGCTCCGCAGGCGATGTTGTCGATGATGCATGGAATGAATATGGCGCGCCGGTGGAATGCGATGGCGGGAGAAGCCGGAGAACCCGGAGAAAATCCGCCTCTGCTCCATTTGTCCACCACAAATCCCACATGCGGTCGGCTGGGAGTGAACTCGTGCCGACTTGGGAGGGGTGCGTGGTCTAACCACTCGGCTAGGGCGCGGCCGAAAATCCCCCTGACCCAAACTGCCCTTTCAAGAAAAATATTCTAAAATTTTGAAAGGTAGAGACATTTTGAAAGCATGCAGAAAAAGTGATATGAATGGAAAATATTGGATTTTTTTCGATTATTTTGCCCAGACTTTCATTGCACAGGGCTTGTTGTCATTTATGGCTAAAACATTAGCCAATTAGTGCGAAGGGAATGGAAAGTGAGAGACGAAAAATGTATGTCAGCGCAACATGTTTATAAGAAACAAGTTCTCAGAGTTTTATAATAACGCTGATTCCCGTTAATACTTTGTGAATGACTATTGTAATTTCTCATGCACTCGACAAATCCTTTGCCAACGAAGTACAACGACTTTCAAAGTTGTTTGTTAAAATGAACATATCTGGTGAATTGAACTCCTTATTGCCTTCTGGTAGATAAATCAGCCGTGGCAGATGTTTTATGCTTGGCCGACCATCGAATGGAGTACGATAAACTAGAGGTTTTAGCTATAACTAAATATCACCCCCATTTATACAGAGGCCATTGAAATCTACAACAATACTAACAACTTTAATAAAGACGAGGTATTAAAGTAACCCAAACCTTGATTCCCATATTTTCCAGCTCCAAAACATGCGTGCAGAAAACAAATAGCACACTGCCCACTTGACTCCACTCAGCGTGCCAGGAACGGCTTATTTTACAATGCATTTAGTTCTTGACATAAAAGCCACATGAACACGACATCTCTGAAGATGTCTATCACAGACAGGGACGAAATGTCATGCTGAAGTATTTTAATATGAGAGAATGTTTAACCTTCAGACCACGGTAAAACAGCTCGGAAATTTTAGATTATAAAACTATGGAACCGACCGGGAAATTTTGAGAAACAGATTTCATTCTGGTTAGGGGGTCGAAACCTAGAGTAATTACTGAAATAGGTTAGAGATCCAACAGTGCCAATTTAATTGAAGTACTATATACCTATTCTAAATCTCGAAACACGGAAGCCATAGTGTTCTGTAATTTTACCCTTAGGAAACAAGTAGTGGCTTCTTTGATGGGGTCTCTACTGGGATGTAGGAATGAAAGCGAAGTCGTCAGCGTATCTGATGTATAAGAATACAGAGCAGAATTAAGCAATGCTGGCAAGCTTTGTCGGCTGCAGGATGTTTGGTCTGATAAGGGACTTCATTCGTTCCGCGTCGTTCTCACAAAGCTGTGGGAATCTGGTATTCCATTACCTTCCTCTGTTTTGTCTGACGCATTTGGTAAATTATTCTTGTTTTCTATAGCAGCTTTCTGCAGAACCAGAAATTAAGATGCAAGCGTTACATAATAGATGTGCATACAGCATGTTCAAAAGCGTGTGCATATAAAGATTACACTCTTGCGTATATCGACCACACAGTTCGTTATTGTTGATTTAAAAACTTAAAAGATACACAAGGAAAAGTTTCGAATGCATGACAGTCACTCTAGGAGGATTGTACAGATTAATCATATGCTCTAAACTTACTATGTACATAGTGTATATTGCATTCCACCCAAAAATTCGATACCGAGATTTCGCCGGAAACACACGTTTTGGGTCCCCTGAATCCAAAAAAGACATTTTTGGAAAAAGGTTGTGTGTATGTCTGTGGACACCACAGCTCAAAAACGAAAAGACCTTAAATACCAAACTTGGTATTTAGGTTTGGTATCTTCCAAGGATGTTACATGAAGGTTTTCAAGAAAATCCTCCCACCCCAAACTATATTTCGAAAATTTTGAATTTCTCAAAAGTGGCTCTAACGATTTTGATTAAAATCTCTTATATTTAAGATATTTACATGCCAAATAAAATGCATATCTTGTATTTTCTGGGAATAGCCTCTAAAGAACTCTTTGTCTGGATGATTTTATTGAATTTTGCAGAACTGGTAAACCGTAAGAAATATACAAAAACTTACTTACACAAAGAATGTGGATCAGGATAAAACACATAATTTATGTAATATACATTTTTTTCGTGGAGTTGATCGTTTTTGAGATATTCCTTGTTATTGGTTTCAGCTTCGAAAAACATACTTTTCTCATATAGGAATTTATAAACCCATATCCATACAAACAAATGAACTTCAATCATATAGCAACCAGCTTTTGACTATGGTACTCCTTTATTTCGCAAGCAAGTTGTAAGACTATTTCTGATATTTTTTGTCATTTAGCATGAAGTAAATGGAAGCATAAGTTTTTTAACAATAATTTGTTGTAGAGATATAGAGAAAGTCATGGGAATGGAGCACATCAGATTTGTTGTTGTTGTCAAGTTCTTCTGATTCACGAACGTCAGCTATTGCTTTGAGCTAGGTTTTTCCGCTTATGTGGTAATCTAAAACAATAGCAACCATTAAAACAAGCACCGTATGTTAAGATTTTATTAAGGCGGAGAAATGGAAAGTACAGCAATGTAGACAACTTTTTAAGCACATGAATGTTCTATTATATCTACAGTGACACCAGCATGTCCACTTTGGGACTTCTCACCCAAAAAAGTATGTGCTACATTCACACGATATTCTATATCGCTTTCATATGGTGACGTCAATAATCACATCCTATTAAAATAAGAATTTAATCTTCGTTAATTTGTCTGCTGGAATGCTTGCTATCTTTAACACGTATGTACAATGCACATATCAGACATGGAAGGTGCTCTGTTCCATTGAAAAATTCGGTGTCGTGATTTCAATGGAAATATATGCTATGAGGTCCCTGAATCCGAAAAGCATTTTTAGAAAATGGTCCCTTTGTGTGCGGGTGTGTAGATTGCATAGCTCAAAAATAAAAGATCGTAAAATACGAAACTTGGTATTTAAGTTTAGTATCTTCCAAGGAGGCGACACAACGATGTTTAAGAAACTCCCTCCACCCCAAACTACCCTTTACATGAAAAAAAATGGGAATTTTTTATTCCTCAAAAAATGGTTAACGATTTTGATTTAAATACTACCTATATATTTAGGATATTTGCATCATAAATAAAATGTATATATATATTGTATTTTCTGGGTATAGCTTCTTAATTCTGGACGATTTAAAATTATTTTGTTTGATAACGACGCTGCCAATTGCCAGGATCATATTAGCGCCAGCGGTGTGCCGGTATTTCGCTCCGCAGGAGTTCTTTAACATGCCAGGCAATTTACTGGCATGGGGCTGTCGCTTTTAAGCACACTTAAACACCATCGGTCCAGGCCGGATTTGAACCCGCGACCTTGAGTTCCGAAGGCCAACGCCTAACCGACTGAGCTACCCAGACAAATTCTGGATGGATTTGGCTGAAATTTGCGTTACTGGTAAACCATAAGAAATAGACAAAAGCTTATTACGCAAAAAATGTAGAGCTTTTTAAAACAAACAATTTATGTAATATACGTTTTTGTTGTAGAGTTGGTCGTTTCCGAAATATTCCATGTTATTGGTTTCAATTTTAGGCTACTGTTACTTTTCTCAAACTGTTGATCATCTTTCTTTTCGTTTCTCTTCTGTTTACACCTAGGAAGCAAAGAGAACCGATTTTAGTTGTTTCACTTATCGACCGGCTCTTAAAGAAATTGCTGTTTCTTTAGTCTGGTGCTTTCCTTCTGCTTACAGAGAATCAAGTAGGTAATAAGTCTAATTTTGCTAATGTTTATCTCCATTAGTATTACGCACCTGTAGATAAAAGAATAATCTTATGTAAGGATAATTTGTCTATGAAACAACTAGAGAAAGTCATGTGAATGGAACACACAAGATGTTTTTATGTTAAAGTGGAAAGAGATTCCTTTTAGTCATGTATGTACTTAGAAAAAAAGCCATGTTACTGTGCAGTAACATTAAAATAATAAAATAATCAGTTCATAAAAGGAATTTTACTGTTAGCATATTTTTACAATAAAAGGAATTGCTTCAGAAAATCAAAGCTGATAACAGCTTCAATAAAGGAGTACTTACAATAAAAGGGAATTCCGACTCAAGCAATTTGGAGGTTTATACAATTTTCACAATTGAGCTATACTTCATATGCATAAAACTCGTTTAAATATTGATTTCTTAAAATACCTTTGACAACTTCCAAAAGTCGTCCTCCGTTTTGTGGTTGCCATGCTAGCCTCGGGTACCCTAGGGGGGATACGATAGATTTTTTGGGGGTAAACATTCTTAACGTGGTTTCTTTCGGAAGGGAAGTTGGTCCCGTGGCTTAGATTTACAGCACGTAAAAGAATCTTAAGTCTGATAAAGAGGCTTCGGAGCAAACTTAAGCGATATCTTTCATACCCAACATAGTATGGGACACTGAGAAAACAGTAATTAAAGAGTGTTCATAAATACAACTCCATTTCATTTTCACCCTCTAAAAATGTGAAGATATATAAATATCCTTGCTTGTTTTAAATAAAGTAAGAAGCAAATTTATTGTAACTAGTCTTATAAAAGGTTACTCTTCTAACTATGAGCTAATCGAGGTAAACAGCAGAAATGGACTTACTAGGTTCCATATAAGTGATAGAACAGTAAAGGAATACACTAGGCTAAAGCCATGGTCAAATCTACTAAATGCTGGCCGCTAAGGTATGTCCAGTAGTAAAACGAAAGAAAAACGTACGACTTCCCGTCTGAGGCAGCTTTAAATAGGATACATTTACACTAATTACAGGAATATTTCGGAATCGTCAATTCTACAAAAATGTATCTGGCACAAATTGTGTGGTTTAACGGCACTACTTTTTTTTTGTTCCATTTATTCCCCGCTTTTAATAGCACGGTCATATCGACGCCATTCACCTTTGAAACACATGTACTATGGTCGTTGGGCTTCTATTTTCTTCATTAGATTACACCCACACATACACACACACACACACACACACACACACACACACACACACACACACACAAAGGGAGACTCTGGCAAGGGCAGAGAATATTCTTGGCTACAGAAAATTTCCTACTCCTCCAGCCGGGAACCGAACTTGGGAGTCTTTATACAGCAGGTAGGTGCTCTACTGACTAGCTACTGGGCTAGCCGTCTATATTAATGGTGCAGTGGCATTTTGTTTATCTCGTATCGTTCAACAAGTTATACAGCAGTCTTAAAATATATATAAATTGTTACTTATGGACGCTCTTTAACTGATGTGGTTCTCAGCGTCACGTTCTATATTGGGCGTGAAAGACCTCTTAATTTTGCTCAGAGACCTCTCTATCAGGCTTGAGGTTCTTTTACGTGCCGTAAATCTACGACACGGAACCAACGGCTTCACTTCCCTTCCGAAGGAAGCCATGCTAAGGATTTTTACGCCCGAAAAAATTCTTCGTCCTCCGCTGGGTTTGAACCCGCAACCTTGGGTATATGAAGTAAGCATGGTAACCATTACATCACTGAGGGCGACTACAACAGTCATCCAGAGTAAAGCAGGCTTCAGAGGCAGTTACCAAAAATTTGAAAATAAAACATTTTAATTGCCTTGAAAATATCTCAAACATAAGGTATTTTAATCAAAATCTTGTAGCTATTTTTCAGGAAATCGTAGTTTTAAAAGGAGTTAAAGTAGGGTGAGTTCGTGTCACGTCCTTTGAAGATGCTGGACTTAAATGTCAAGTTTAGTATTTAATGGACTTTTCGTTTTTTGACCTTCTTCTTTAAAAGATTAGGAATTCCACGTATCTAATTTTTGGATGCACTACTATACCTATACCTACTATGTACATTGTACATTTTTAGAGAAAGTACATAAAAATCTACATAAGGTAGCTTCGATGCGTATACATTGCACGAATCATTGGATTTACTTATTGAAACTATATACGGGCTTTACTGTTCTTTTAGCTTTTAATCAGATTAAAATTTAGGTTAGTATGTAAATCCTCCATAAATGTAATTTTTAAGTTTCACGTTACCCTAAGTAATTTGACATTTTACGTTTAAAATTACAGAATATTTGCCGGCGAATTACAGATTTCTCTAAATGGAGTCGAAAGTTATTTATAATTTGTATGGAGATCCTCCAAACAGTTGACAATTTTTGGGATTATATATCAAAGTATATGTTCATATAATACATTTACCATATTATCGTATTACTACCCTCGAAACCCGATGTCACTTGAAGTTAAAGATACGTGTGTTTGCGATGTTTGCGTTCTGTGGGCTACGAAACGTGCATATATAAAGTAAATAAAACATAAAAACATGTGTTATGGCGAATGTATCACTTCCTTAAATGTGCAAAGATAAAGATGATAAGAAATGGAAGACAACATGAGGGTATGTTTAGATTCGGAGATACTGAACTTTCATTTGGAGATTTTAGATTATCAGTACCAAAGATTGATTGTAACGAAAACAGGGGCGATGAAATTCAATGAAACAGCGAAATAGGCAGAATTACATTTTTGTATGAATGAGGAATAAAAGACACAAGGAAAGTAGACAAACAGGAAAAGGAATTAGAGCACAGTTTCACCAAGCAACGAACCGTCATGGCGATGTGTATCTTTCAAGGATTGTGATGAAAAGCTCTGTTGATGACAAAGGAACTTCCTGGCAACCCACATTGACGCCTCCACATTCCATTATTGACAGTACGAAATCGGATAACGATCTATACGTAACATCTAACACTTCCATTTTTATTTTAGCTTTAAAATTTGCAATCTCTTTTTCAATGCCATGCGTTTATCATGGCTTGCTAAACAACTTAAAATTTTAACTTTACTTGGTCTGAGAACACGAACATGTTTGCTATGATAAGGAATATTCGTGAATGTTTAATAATACCTAGAACCGGGATTTATGTATGAAATGATGTTCTGGTATGCTGAAATGCTGTACTTTAACCAGGTTATGTATGTGACATCTAAAGAGAAAACTCATATTTCAACTTTACTCTTGAATGGTATTAAATTATATTACCCTTCAGCTAATCAGCAATTATGGGTAAGTAGGTTAACAAAAGTCTCTGCAATCAATTTTTACTTTATTGCATATAGTAGGTAGAAGGTATTGTATTCCACCCAAAATTTGATGTAGAAATTGCACAAGAAATATGTTTTTAGGGCCTCTGAGTCCAAAAAAATCATTTTTAGAAAAAGTTCTGCGTCTGTGTTTGTTTCTGTGGACATTACACATCAAAAACGAAAACATGATATTTAAGTTTAGAACCTTCCAAGGATAGGAACGCAAATTTTCAAGAAAAACTCCCACCCCAAACAAACTTTTACATGGAAAAAGTTTTCACATTTTTGTTTTTCTCAAAGTGACTAACGATTTTGATTAAAGTGCCGTATATATTATAGATATGTACATGGCAAATAAAATGTATACATATATTGAATTTTCTGGGAATAGCCTCTGAAGAGCTCTTCATTCTGGATGAAACTTGTTGAGTTGTGTAAACCGTAAGAGATAGCCGAAATTTTACTACACGAAAATGTACTGTAAAAACAGAATCTCAAAGTTATGTTGTAAAATTTGTTTATTTCTGTAAATTATTTAAAGCTTTAATGTTTATTTCTTATGTAATATTAGACCACACATTGTTCATTTACAGTAGCAATAAGACCCAATTGTCAAAGCGACTATAATTTAAGTATTAATATTACATATATACATATACATACATACACACCTATACCTCGTTAAAACACAATGCATGTCCTATATGTATACCTATATTTGTAGAGTTGACCATTTTCGAAATAGTTCTTGTTATTGGTTTTAGTTTTGAAGTACATAGTTTTCTTAGACGGGAAATCTTTCATTTCATCTCTCTTGTTTTACGCTGGCCATGCAAAGCTAACCCAACTTCAATTGCTTACATAGCGATCAACTTTTAAAATATTTAACTATTAACCTAGTGTATACCCTTATTTCCCTGCTGCTAGGAAGCAAGCAAGTAATAACGCAATTTATGCTAATGTTTTTCTCGGTTAGCATGGTGCAGATAAAAGAATAATCTTTTGTAAGAATAGTATGCTTGTAGAGCAGGCAGGGAAAGATATGAAAACAACATTCCAGATATTTTACTTTCTCTGCTATGAACAATGTGTATATACATTTGTAGAAAAAAAAATTGTATTTCACCCAAAAATTCAGTACCAAGGTTCCATCGGAATATGATGTTTTGAGGACTCTTGAATAATATATATATATATATATATATATATATATATATATATATAAAGATCCGTGTGGACCTGTGAACAGCATAACTAAAAAGCAAAAAGTCGATTAAATACTAAATATTAAATTTGGTATTTAGTAACTAGCTTTTACATGAAAGATTTCCAAAATTTTCGATTTTCTCTAATGGACAGAAACTTGACTACACACAATCTATTTCAACTCTTTCTCCTCGATTTTAACATTTCCGATATTCCATGTCATAGGTTTCAAACTGTTCGGTAAGGTACCTCGTTAACAGTATGATGGACAGTAGCTTTTTAAGTTCTCATCCCCGAACCATACTACCTTCACTTCGCCTCAAGCAGATAGTATAAGAGAGCCGTGCAGCTGTTTCAGCTTCCGTAGTCAAATGGCTAAGTGCAGCCAGCCTTTTGAAGTCTCAACTCCTCACAGTATTCCTATCACTTAACTCTGCGGCAAACAGTTGTACTTAATGAACTGTCGAGTCTGCTGCTTTCGCTATCTGTGATAGATGGCAGCTGGGCGGAAATACCGCCTATTTTCAGTTGTTTTGCCATTGTTTCAGACTGGAGGCGAAACTTTGGGCCAAAGTAAGAAGTATCCAATCCGAGTATATATATATATATATATATATATATATATATATATATATAAACCAACAACAACAGCCATATTGATCGGTCGATAGGATTTGAACTCAGGACCTCCCGAATTGCTTTTCTGGTTCTTGGTCAAGCAAAAAGTAAAACCCATCACATATTGACCAGCTCTTTTTGACTTTCATTTTAGCCTAGTGTACTCCCTTATTCCGTTGTATCTACAAAGACATATCTAATATGCAAATGTTTATTTGGATTAACGGAAGCAGTCATGTGAATGGAACGCGCCAGAAACGTTTTTCTTGCAAGGGGCAGAGGGGGATTTAAACACTGAGTCATGAGGCTCAGGCTACCTCTTGGAGGAAGGGATGGGATGAAAGATACGAAGGTGTAGCGGCAGGTGCAGATATTGCGGGGTCCTTAAAGTCCCCACCATGCCTCCTTCTGAAGAGACCTAATTTGCCAAAGTTCCGTACCAAAGAAGGAGGAGAAGGTTACATCGCGCATATCCACGGAGCTCCACACACCATAAAACCACGCACTGAGGCTCCATACTCCGAAATGCAATTTGAAATAAAATGAGCGACAGGAAAAATTCGCGGTATTAGGAAAACCACTCCAGAATTCGCCTGGCGGCAAACGAAAACGAAAAAGATCTGATGTGTTACACTTACATGCCTTTTTCTAGATGCTCTAATAACAATATTCTTGAAAACGATTAATCTTCTTTCTACACCATGCTAATCGGATAAACATTAGCAGAATCTCTTATTACTTAGTTCATTCTTTATAAGTAGATGGGAACTAAAGGAATGCGCAATGCTAAAGTGATAGTCAAATGTTTTAAATGCTGTCGTTATGGGATTGTCGTTGTAAATCACTTCTTTGCTTGGCCAAGAGTAGAACAAAAGAAAAACGTACTGTTTCTGTGTGAGAAAAATATAAGTACTTTACAATTGAAACCAATAACATGAACAAAACAACAACAAAAATATAAAGAACATAAATTGTGTGTTTCGATGAGCTCTACATTTTAGTCTATCTCTTACGGTTTAGTAGTTAAGCAAAATTCGGCAAAATTCATCCAGAATAAACAAGTCTTCAGAGGCTATTCCCAAACAATTCAAGATAAACGTTTTATTTGGGATATAAATATTTTTAATATACGGAATTTTAATCAAAATCGTTAGAGCCATTTTTTAGAAAATCTACATTTTCGAAAATGTTTCCATGTAAAGAGTAGTTTGTGGAGGGAGGATTTTCTTGAAAATGTTCGTGTCACATCCTTGGAAGATACTAAACTTAAATACCAAGATTGGTATTTAACGGTCTTTTCGTTTTTGAGCTACGCTGTCCACAGACACACACACGGATCATTTTTCTAAAAATTCTGTTTTCGGAGCCCCTGCTGTTTCAGGGTACCCCAAAACACGTATATCCTGGAAATCTTGGCATCGAATTTTTGGGTGGAATACAATATCTTCTCTATGCACTATGTACATTGTACATGTGGGCTAGAGAAAGTAAAAATCCAAGTCAAGAGTACGCGATCACTGGGGATCGATCCCGCGACTTCCCGAATGCAAATCGCACACGTTACTGCGACGCCACATCTCTCGGTTACATCTATAGCTACAACTTGTTCTTTCTTAATGATCTCATCCATTCTTTCATTGTTACATTCTTTAGAGGCAGGTCGAAGATGACTGCTAGAAGGCTGATCTTCGATACAGGTTTCTCCACCTTTGCCTCATAATTTTTACCCATCTTCCATTGTTGTGCTCACGTACTCATCTGCTGTCTGCCTGTGGTGAATTTCTGGAGTGGGGATACCCTCTTTAACGATTGGTGTTAGCTAATATCACAGAAAGCTGATGGTAATATGAATAGATCACGGCCAGGTCGATGATCTAAAAATTGTGATGATGTACTTGGTTGTTTTTCTTTTCTTTCTTTTTTTATTCATTGGCAGCGCTTGAAGGGTTCAGCTTCACGTTATCAAATACTATGAATACAAACTATTCAGAGCGGATGTCTCCGTTTAACCACCAATGTCTATGCTATGTCAGAAACTCCACTATTCACCCAGATCTCGAAAGTTCCAGAAGTAACGCAATCCTCAGCAGAGCTTACAGAAGACGTAAATCAATGGACGATCACAATACTCGCTAGTTCAATAGATTCCTGCTAACTACCCACTAGATCCAGAAAACAGAAGATTAAAATGAAAAAGGCATTCCGACTTTTAGTTATTCCAGCTGAACAGCTAAAAATGAAATTAAATATAGTTCTCTTATATTTACTGTGCACAGCGTTAATTACATCTTACCTCTGTAATCGCGACTGCCGCTGGGCAGAACCTCGGAAACATATTTCATGTTGTTTTTTTCTAATTGCTCACAGCTGTAATGTATGACATACTACATTCAAAAAGTTCCCGGAATACGTAAACAACACATAAACAAGTTACCATAAACCTATTTACACAGCATTTCGTTCAAAATAGTTCCCTTCATCCATCATTCTCAATGTCTCTGAGGGAGATTTGTGTAACAAAACACAAAACTTAATGTTCGAACGTGCTTCGTTGCCTATATTATTAAATACGATATGCGAACATGCATACACATCAAAAACTAGTTACCAAGCAAAGATAACAAGCCGTAATATCATGAAAATTGGAATGAAGTGTTGTTATGGACGTTAACAACACCTACAAATAAAATCTCCTTTACTTTCGTATACATTAAAGAGAAAATAAACGATCCGGGAAGTTTTTGAATCTAGAGTTATATTAATAAAGTTAAGAAAGACACTTATGAAAAAAGAACACTTTAATAATAAGTAGTGAAATACGCATTTTGTTATATTTAGCATTGAAGGATCGCCCCAGTAGGCCGTCTTATGCGGAGGTGTTTTGTTTTTATCCAGGCAGTTTTTACTTTCCTTACACGTACTATGCACATAGTACCAAAAATTCGATACCAAGATTTCACCGGAAATACACTTTTTGGGTTTCCTTGTATCAAAAAAAAGTATTCTCAGAAAAAGGTCCGTGTGTGTGTCTGTTAACACGATAACTCAAAAACGAAAAGTCGGTAAAATAACAAACTTTGTATTTATGTTGAGTATCTTCCATGGATGCGACACGAAGATTTTGAGAAAAATCCCTCTGCACCAACTACCCTTCACAATGAAAAAAATTCGAAAATTTTGATTTTCTCACAAAATGCTCGTAAGGATTTTGATTAAAATCGTATATTATATATATTTATGTGGCAAATAAAATGTGTATCTTAAATTTTCTACGAATAGCCTCTAAAGACCTCTTTATTGTGAATGAATTTTGCTGAATTTTTCGTAACTGGTATACCGTAAGAGATAGAAAAAACTTACTACACAAACAATGTTGATCATGTTAAAACACACAGTTTATGTCATATACCTTTTTTCGTTGAATTGACCATTTCTGAGATATTCCTTGTTATTTGTTTCAAATTAAACTTTTTTCACACGGAAAGTCGTAAACTCCTGGTTCTGAATAGAAGCGGATCCCAACCATCTGGCAACCAGTTTTTAAGAGATATGACTATCGTTTTAGGCTAGTGCATTCCCTTATTTTCCTTCTACTTACAAGGAAGCAAGTAATTAAGACAATTTCTGCTAATGTTTATCTGGATTATCATAAAGTAGACAGAAGAATATGGTTTTTAACAATAATTTGTTACAGTCATGTGAATGGAACCCATAAGATTTTTAAGAATTTCCAATTCGCTGTTATAGGGGGAAGGAAGAGGAGGTGTATAATAAAGAAAGGAAAGAAAGGATTGAATCTCCAAGATTTTATCCTTATTTTGAGGTCTTAATTTAAACTAGACTTTTATGAGCAAAGGATAGAGATGCAAATCTGAACGCACTTTTGAAACATCCTACACCTCGGAGTTCATCGGGTGTGTAGCGTAACGTCTTGGTTTACGGTATCCGAGCCAGAACAGGAACAGGCTTCATGAACTGTTGGGGAGTCTATAAGAAACTGCATTGCTGCAAACAAAAAACTGCTGCACCTTTTGCAGGCAGCCAACATTACCAAGTAATGTAAATTTGTTGCACACCTCTAAAGCATACAGCAAAAGAGCAAATAAAAGACTGTATATTTAAGCATGTGTTTACACAAGTTTGGTTTATGCCATCTTAAATAAAAAGGACATGTTAGCAAGCTATAACCCATATGTGGTGTTTATAGTAATCGAAAAATAAATATAATAGTATTAGTGTTGGAATGAAGGGCCGAGTCAATATTTCTATCCAAACATGTTTGGTTTAATGTGTAATAATATTCCCATGCCGTAAAATGAGTTTTCTTTCTTTTGAATAATTAAAGTAAACTTGTTCCATTCACGTGACTTTCTCTATATCTTCTGCAAACAAACTATTCTTACAAATTAATATTCTTTTATCTACTTCATGCTAATCAAGATAAACATTAGTAGAAAATGTCTTAATTTTCGCTTCCTTATAAGTAGAAGGGAAATAAGGGAACACGCTAGTCTTAAGCGGTAGTCAGATCTTTGAAAATCTGGTCGCTATGTGAAACGATTGAAATTTGATTCTCTTTACATGGTCAGGAGTAAAACAAGATAGATGTGAAACCAAAGATACTTCCGTTTGAGAAAAGTTTAAGTAGTTTAAAGTTGGAACCAATAACAACGAATATCCCGGAAACACGGCTAACTCTATAAAATAATGTAAATGACACGAGCTGTGTGTTTTAACGTTTTATATATATATATATATATATATATATATATATATATATATATATATATATATATTGTGTAGTAAGCTTTTGTCTATATCTTAGGGTTTACCAGTTATACAAAAGTCATCCAGTCTTCAGAGTCTATTCCCAGAAAGCTCAAGATATGTTTGTCATGAATGCATGGTATTTTAATCAAAATCCTTAGAGCCATTTTTGAGAAAATCAAGATTTTTGAAAAATGTTCCATGTAAAGGGTAATCAAGGTGGGGGTTCTGAAAATCTTTGTGTCGCATCCTTGGAAGTCACTGAACTTAAATACCAAGTTTAGTATTTAACCGACTTTTTATTTTTTAGTTATAGTGTCCACACGCGCACACGCACACGCGCGCACGCGCACACACACATTTTTCCAAAAAATCCTTTTTAGAATTCATGAGGTGTCAAAACATGTTTTCCAGTGAAATCTTGGTGTCGAATTTTTGGGTGGAATACAATACCTTCTCTGCCCGCCTCGAGTGGTAGGTGTATGCCTCACATTTAAGAGGTCCCGAGTTCGAATTTCGCTTAGGTTTTTTCCCCCGGGGTTTTCTCTTATCCTGAGAGGACGAATGTCGAGTAACTTTAAGCTCCATGGACCCCGCGATCACTTGAGCATCATTCCACCTGTTTCATTCATCTTCCGATATGACCAACCAGGTTGAAGGACGTTTTAGCGTCGTTTAAGGACGCTTCTCTAACTGCTAATAATACATTGTATATAGATTGTCAGGAAAGTAAAAATCTGCAAACCCTTTCAATAGCTATACTCGAGAACAGAAGATGGTAAGATACAATAAATAATAATGTGTATGTTGGAATTCTTGCTTTTATCACACCTGAGATCTCTTTTGGAGCATTAATTTAAATAAAGTAACAACGATATAATATTGATGGGATGAGATCTGGATTTTTAATTTTATTCGTCATGTTACAACAAAAATTCTTGTTGATAGCCGTGCGTTTTACTGAAAAGCATACAAATTGCCAGCAAGAACTGGAAATATTAGCACAATGACTAAATAAAAACGAATTTTTGCAGGTTTTAGAACCTCCGTACATAAACCAAACAGGGAATAGCTAAACGCAGTAACATGATAATTCGAATAATTCAGTAAGTAATGGCTAGAGAAACAAATTTTAAATTATCTGTGGAAGTAGTGCGTTAAAATGCTTAACATAGACATGATCGCGATTACTTGGTATATGTTTCACCCCCACCCCTTATATGAAATTTGTTCGTGAGGTGTGTGAGTGTAGCATATAAAGGAAGGCGACATTGCGGGCTAGTTTGCTCAGAACCCTGGTAAGGATTGGTTTTGTTGGTATAAACCATAAATAATGTTGCTTACATTTAGCAGTTCTATAAAGTACACTGGAAATAGCTTTGCTGCCCCATTAATCAAAGTTAAAGAGGTTTCCTGTTGTTATAAAGCAGCTAAAACAGAATAAAACCTAAACTAATAAATTGAAAAACAATTATTCAAAACGTGTATTTATCACCTTTGCAAGGTGTAAGCCAAATCTGGTTCTTTATGCCAATTCTAACATGTACACGTAAACTAGAGAAGCTTTGGAGTGCGCTTTCGAACTTCAAAGCTCTCAGGCAATCTCTAATTACCAGCTTCCTCTTTCGCCTTGATTCATTGCTACTTAGCGCAAGGATATCCACAGATGAGGTGCCCCATTTCCTAGTTTTCAGAGTTCCTCATGGGACTTAATGGATGCCATAGCGGTCCAGGGACAGTAAGTCCCAACCATACATCATCCCACAAGGCTGTCTCCTACATCCCGTTGCCCAGCTCCTATGACATGGACATTGGGCTGGAGAAAAATATCTGGAAAGCATTGATCGAATAAGAAATGGAAGAGGATAAAGATGTTTAAGTTCCTGACAGTGACAAAATGGTTGCAAGAAAGAAAGAATGAATCTGTATCTAGGATGTCTGAGGAAAGAATAATACATATAGCAAGAGACAACATCTCAGGAGGAAAAAAAAGATCAGGACGCCCAAAACGGAGATGGAAGTGACTTGGTTCAGCCATAGAACAGTCGACTGCACCTAATGCAAAGAGAAGAAATAACTGCTACCCAAGGTCGAGGGTTCAAACCTGGCGGAGGACGATGGATTTTTTGGGCGTAAAAATCCTTAGCATGGCTTCCTTCGGAAGGGAAGTAAAGCCGTGGGTCCCGTGTCGTAGTTTTACGGCACATAAAACCTCAAGCCTAATAGAGAGGCCTCTGAGTAAAATTAAGCGGTCTTTCACGCCCAGTATAGATAGAATGGGGACGCTGAGAACCACAGCAGTTAAAGAGCATCCATAAATAAAACGACATTTAATTTGTACATTTTCCATCAGAGTATCATTACGATAAAGTCTCGTACTCAGTAATAACGGTTCGGTTGTCCGTCTTTCTTGTTGCTAGACCTCCATCGATCACATTGTGTCTATATTGAACGGAATCCTTATCGTATTTTGGAGTTCGTTTGATATTGCAATATGTTACTAAAGCACCCTCAAGAGGTGTTAGTCAATACAATGTTGCATGAACCCGAGAATTTCCTAAGTTTTATATGCCGAGATGCTTCGTTCAATCAACACCAAGAAAACCAACCCTGGCTACTTTCTACTTACTTTTTCATAATAAGGGACAGGTAGCAAAGAAGAGATCGTTCGAGACTATTATCTGGTCTCTTTTATCAATAACTTTAAGTTTGCACGCTGTACGATTTTTGTAATAAATATTTATTAGCAAAATCTTATGTAGGGCGTTTCACTTGCCACCAGACGCGGCATTTTCTCGATAATACCACCTAATTGCGACAAAAGTTGAAGTAGAGCTACCTGATTCCGTGAGAAAATTATTAATAACGAGCATATGCTGGAAGTAGCTTTCATTTTCGGCCAAATGGGGATGAAGTCGGGGCACTGTATCTTCAAAATTCGTTGCCAAATCATCGACTGTCATTTCTCCAGTGGGGGTCGACTAGTGAACGCCGAGCGAGACGGTCGTGTCTGGCCGCTCTGCTTTGTTTACCTGTACTAGTGCTTCCTTGTGTTGTGCAGTTCGCTGTGTTCGCTGTTCTAGTGTGTTTCATTTTTGTGTTTAATTTTTTTTTAAACTATTATCATGGCTCTCCAGCCGGACAATACCGGCAAGATCTTACATTCTGCTATAAATGTGGTATATAACGATACCACGTGTCAGGATAATTTCACTTCTACAACACATGTTTCACCATCCAGTCAACACTACTTACATCAACCGTCGACTTCTGCATTACAACACACTTCATTTTCTACTTCTGGGTTACCTGCAGATAATGCTGTAAGTACATCTATACTACGGCCATCCCAGCTACAATTAAGTCGGCCGCTTAATTCAGTTGACAACACTGTCCAGCAAGATGATGATACGATGACTGACTTTGCCCCATCGGACTGTTTAGGTCGCGACCAACGTTCGCAGCTCTCTCACTCTGAAAGTTCCCATCAGAACAAACGCCGCTGCACTGACCCACCTTCCCAACAACCTCCTGCATCTCGCTATACGTACACAATTCCTACCTCTAACCGTTTTTATCCTTTAAGTGAAACTGCTGATCCAGAAAGTACTGATACTGTATCCATCTCTCAAAAAGAGAAAATTCCTCCTATTTGTGTTCGCAATGTTCACAATTATCAATTATTTTTGCAAGACATTAAGAAATGTGTGCTATCTGAATTTCATACTGAGCTTCGAGGGGCTATTCTTAAAGTTTATGCTACGACTACCACTGACTTTCGATGTCTTACATCTTATTTCACCTCCATTAACCAGGAGTATTATACTTTTCGCAACCCGTCGGACAAACTGTTCTCCGTTGTTATACGTAACATACCATGCTCGCTCAGTGATCAAGAGCTTTACGACGAACTCTGTGTGTTGAACTTTCCTGTTCGTAAAGTTACCCGTTTGCTTCGCAAAAACAAGGAACCCATTCCCATCTGTGCTGTAGACCTCGTGAATAATGACGCCGGTAGAAATATCTTAAATCTTTCCCGACTGCTGTACAGTGTGGTGAAAGTTGAACATCGACGTCAGAATACAGAACTGCCCCAGTGTACTAATTGCCAAAACTATGGACACACCAAGAACTATTGTCATCTAGGGCCCCGCTGCGTTCGCTGTATCGGCAGCCATCACTTCTCTAAATGTACAAAACCATCTACTACACCGGCTCAGTGTGTTCACTGTGAACAGGACCACCCAGCAAACTATCGTGGCTGTCCTCATTACTTAAAGCTGAAAGAACGTCAGTCTCGGCGCTCCCAGCAGCCGGCAGCACCTACACACCCCAGTTCAGAGCGGCCACCCACGCCTTCTCTTCAACAGCACCCACAACAACAACAACAACAACCACAACGTCAACAGAGTCCTTCATCCCCTCGTGTATCTACAAGGCCCTCTCGGGCTTATTCTCATGTATTGAGTGGTCGTTCTCCTGCCTTCCAAGACCGTCCTTCCGCCTCTTTACCGGAGGCTCCAACCTCCACAGCTCCGTCTTGGGCTTTTCTTAAAGATCTGCTTGCACAGCTTGGTACATTTCTCCGCACATTGTTTTCTCCGGTTCTGCCGCAAATGATGCAGCTTCTTCGCTCCCTACTCTCTCCTGTGTTTTCTGATGGCCAACCGTGATCTATTGTCTCTACGTCAGCTCACCCTCCTAAACTGGAACTCTAACGGCCTACGTGCCAAACGCTCCTCCTTTATTGCCTTTCTCACTCAGCACAATGTTGATATTGCTTGTGTTACGGAGACTCATTTTCTTCCCAATGAGACCTTCACTATTCCTGGCTATCTTATTTACCGGCAGGACCGCGAGGCAGAAAAGGCATCTGGTGGTGTTGCTCTTTTCATTAGACGTTCTCTGCGCCACAGCGAGATCTTTCTTCCACACGTGCCCAGTCTGGAGGTGGTGGGTATTAAACTTCACAGTGCAAATGATAGTGATCTCGTCATTCTCAGCGCCTACAAACCGCCCAATCGCCGGCTGAATACTACTTATCTCTCACTCCTCTTTCCTTTGGAGAACAGTACTCTTCTTTTGGGCGACCTTAACTGCAAGCACTCCTCCTGGGGGTGCCGATCCACCAATCCGAATGGTCGGCTTTTGTTTACGGCTCTACACACCTATGGTCTTTCGATATTGGCGCCTGCGGATCCTACTTATTACTCTTCAAACCCCTTAAATGCTCCTGATATTCTGGACATCGGTGTGCATCGCAATCTTCACCTTCCTACCTTCGTTTCCTCCCTGGGAGAACTTGACTCTGATCACTGCCCGGTGATTGTCACCTTTCAACTTCCACCTGCCTTGCTCCCACCGATTCCCAGACTCATAAATGGATATGTACATTGGGATAAATTTCAGTCTCATCTAGATGCGACACTCTGCAACTCTTATCAACTCACCACAACCCTTGATGTTGACCTTGCACTACAGCACTTTACTGACACCATATGCCGTTGTGTCCGTCTTTCCACTTCTCCCAATGTGCGACCTTATTCTCCACCTTCCTTACCCCTCTTCATTTTAAATCTTCTCCGAGAAAAGCATCAAGTTCGTCGACAGTGGCAACGAGACAGACAACCCTGGCTCCGTAGGAAGCTTAACGGTCTCATTCGACGGGTGAAGCTGGAGTTGGAGCGACATCGGCTTCAGTCCTATGAGCGCTATCTGGCATCACTCTCTCCTCACGACCATTCACTTTGGGCAGCCACCAAACGTGTTCTCCGTGAGCCGACTGTTGTGCCGGCGCTCTCTGCAAGCGGAAGACTTGTCACAGATATTGCTACCAAGTGTGATATTCTGGCCGATCATTTTGAGCGGGTGTTCACCCTCCCTCTGCCAGCCGCAGATGTTGCTGCAGTAGAACAGGAATTAACTACTCATCGCACTCGCCCTACAGTTCATCAAAGGATTTCTTTTACTAGCCCGCGGGAACTGTCTTCTCTGATTCGCGCTTTCCCACTTAAGAAATCTCCTGGACACGACTTGATTCCCAACATTGTTCTCAAGAAACTCTCCAAAAAAGCTCTTGCCTATTTGTCATCCCTCCTAAATGCCTGTCTACGCCTCGGCTATTTTCCTCGCTCCTGGAAGCTTGCTCATGTCGCGGTATTCCATAAGCCCAATAAACCAAAGCACCTACCAGACAGCTATCGTCCAATTAGTCTGTTGCCTACCTTCTCCAAGCTGTTTGAAAAAGTGATCCATCGCCGTCTACTCTCTTACCTTACTCATAACCATGTTATTCCGCCATTCCAATTTGGGTTTCGCTACAAACATTCCACTGCACATCAGCTTTTGCGTTTAACCCAGTCAATTGTCCATGGCTTTGAAGCCCGTCAATATACCATGGCAGTCTTTCTAGATGTGGCGCAGGCGTTCGATAAAGTTTGGCACGCCGGCTTGCTTCTCAAGTTACACCGCAGCGGTATTCCTCATTATTTATTGTTCTTAATAGAGAGTTTCCTATCTGACCGCAGCTTTTCAGTGCGTATTGGCGGTTTCCTTTCCTCTCCACGCACTATTACCGCCGGTGTCCCACAAGGCTCTATCTTGGCCCCCACACTATTCAGTATCTACACTTCTGATATTCCAGATTTGGCCCCGACTTCTTTAGCTCTCTATGCTGATGACACCGTTCTCTACTATTGTCATTCTAATCCTCAACACGCCTATCAAGTGGTACAACACTCCTTGGATCGCCTCACTCAGTGGTGCAACACTTGGCGCATCTCTTTGAACCCTCAGAAGACTGAGGCTAAGATTTTCACTCTACGTCGCTATCCTGATCTTCTTCCGTTGCGTATTTATGGTAACGATGTGTCTTGGCTACCTGCTCCTGTTCCAGTCAAGTATCTTGGGGTGCTTATGGACACTCGACTGACTTGGCGCGCTCACATCGATCGCCTCATTTCCCTGGCTTCCGGACGGCTTTCCAAACTCTCGCCATTGCTTCATCGTCGTACCACTCTTGGATTGGAGTCCTCCGTATTACTCTACAAGTCCCTCGTTCGTCCGCTTATCACCTATGCCTGCCAGGTGTGGGGAGCCGCCCACACAAGCCATCTACGTCGTCTCCAAGTCATTCAGCACCGCTTTATGCGCATCGCTACCAACGCTCCTTGGTTTATTCGTAATCAGCAGCTCCATCACGAACTGGGACTCTTACCTCTTCACGACTTTATTCGGAGGATCGCCCGTCGTTTCTTTTCCACATTGAAAGATGTTCCTGGAGCTGTGCACTATCACATAGGCGTTCGTACGCGCCAGCCAACCCGCTTGAAGAGAAGACTACCGCAAGACCTACTTCTGAGTGATCCCTCTGATTCTAACTCTAGTGATTGATATGCTCTTTTACCTCTTGTATGCTGCGTCTTATACCTGATGTTCGTTTATAACATACTGTAGATATGGGGTGGCCTGTAAGCCTCCTCTAAATGTTATTGTCATTGCCCTGTATGTTATCACTGATCTGTAAAGCATTGTACTGCTGATCGATCAAAAATAAATAAATAAATAAAAAAAAAAAAATTCTCCAGTGAAGTCTGTTATGACGTCAGGACAGGATAGATCAGGAGATCCAGTTCCACTTTGGGAGTACAGGGAAGCTAGTCCGGGAATGGACTTATTAGGCCACATTGACCGATTTTCTGTGGGTTTGTCGCAGCATCCTGCCAGGAATATTGTTTTCGTCATTTATACTTTTTACCAAACATAACAACGAAAGCAAACATCATAGAAGGAATTTCAGCACTTATAGCGTTTCTTTGCCAACAAATTTCTAACAAAATAAACTACCGAGCGGGATGACTCAGGCATAGCGTCTGTGGCCCTCATTCAGGGGGTCCCGGGTTCAAAACCCGTGGGTCGACTATCTGGCTTTTCATCTTTCTCTCTCTTTCTTTTCTTCTCACTTCGTGGTTTCTCTCAATCGCCAAGATAAATACCGGATTCGATATTAAATACCATGATCCAAAGTTCCACATGTAGTCTAATAGTAGAAACTAAAGCAGCCAGACCAAAGTGACACCCTAATGCCATCTGCCTGTCGCGAAGAAAATTAGCATGGTATGTGGGGATGTGGCCTCGAAGGATTGGCCGAACTCTGTCATCTGACTACGATTGATGGAGACAAACTAAAAGCCATGTTGTCTGACTATATGGCATACTGAAATACTCATGGTGAAAAAAGTCAGACTGAGGCACCCTATCGACATCAAGTGATATGGTATAGGGATATCCCTAAAGACTGCTGTCCACCAGATACCCAAGGAACAGATCCTTCGCTATGACCTAGATGTTAAAGATAAGTAAAATAAAATAAAGTTTAAAAAATAAACTATTATGGCCATGTTTATTTTAGTATTGCCGGATTCACTAGCGACTGTGACGCACTGTATGTTCAAGGTTTACAAATGTTCGATTTTGCAAACATGTTTTGCGTTGCGCTTATCCGTTTATCGAAAATAAATCAGAGGACGCTGCAGGAAATGAAACTGTTTAATAAAGGTACACAATGCTCTCAGGATTGAATCTTTTGTTCTTGTGCTGTTTGATGGTGATGCATTGGTGTTGATCGTAACTGAAACTGAAGCGAGACAAATGAAAGCTTAAATATCAGGGACATGTTATGGTCCTTAAGTTACGAATACTCCATAAACAAAGGTGTATGGAAAGGCTTGATGGAGGCATATTTTTAGTACCTTTGTTCTCTTTCACTGCGGAAGAGTTGCTGAAGGCACGCAGATGCGGAGTCTGATTTGATTTAGTGACTGTAAATGTTGAAAGGGCGAGTACACTTAGAAGATGGCAGCACAGGTGAGGGAGGAGGGTTGGGAAACAAGTGGGTGGGGCTCCCTTTGTTTTACAGGTTAACGCTTCAGGCCGCACTTTGAGGAAGTGTACTCGAAACCAAAGGCGGCTCAACAAAGTGAAGAGCATGGAATAAAAGTGTCATTTTTCAGTCTTTTAATGAATATCATCTTAACCACAGGTCATGGCGCTAAAGATGTGAATTTTTCTTACAAAATAGGAGAAATAGCGAAACTTGCGTTTGTAAATATCGTCACTTTTCCACTTAAAATGAATTGCGTCTTGCAGCGATGTCTTTACCTGGCATCTTAATTTGATGAAAAGATTAAATTGCTAATGTCCGAACAAGTCTGTTAAGGGACAATTTTGTAAAATTGTGACTACAGTCGGTAAAAAAATCGAAATTAGTTTTTTTTTTTTTTAGCAAATAGTTGGAACTTTTGAGCATCCAAAGAGAATCAACATTTAGCTGTCCCCTTTGTTTGGCCTCTACAGCCATTTAAAGATATTACAATACTCCTGTTACCTAGCATACCATTTTACAAAACAGTGTTTTTCTCAAAACAACATTTCCACACAACGCTTGGGACTGTTTACTTATCTGTAAATTTTACTAGCAATAAATGCTGTGCTATGAACACAGAGGTTATGATAGAGCAAGTTGAAAAATTGTTGAAAACAAAACTAGTCGAGGAATGAAGCTGAGCTGACAAGATTAGCTTAACACGGAACTATTTATCACCCACATTCTCTAACACGGCCTCATCGCGTGAATACGGATCTTGTGCGAAAGTTCATGGCCTCCAGAACATGAAAGTTTAAGTGAGTTATCTTCAAATGTCATAAAGAGTGACTTCCAAGAATAAGCTTATCTGGAGTTTATGGCGCCGCGCCGTATGGGATTTTTTCGTCGCCTAATTCTCTTGCCAGATTTCTGAATAACTGCGACTAGCCCGCGGTATTCCGAGATCTCGAAAAACTGATTGTTATCTGAAGACAGTCATGGACATGGCCTTATGATGTGTGACTGCCGCTCCTGGCTCATTACCGGCTAATATACACATACAAGTGGCAAGCAACAGTAGCAGTGATTTAACCTCCAGAGGAAACCAAAAAAATCGGTTTAACATGGTTCTATGTGAAGCATTCATTGCAAGCAATATTCCTCCTCACAAACTTACAAACCCTATCCTCAAACGTTTCCTGCACAAATATTGCTTAAATCAACATGTTCTGGAAGAAATAAGCAATGAACTCAAAAATAACATCATTTGTATTTTAGCTGATGAAACTACCGATAAATGTGGTCGTTACATCGCTAATTTAATTGCTGGTGCATTGAAACAAGAGCCTTCTTTTTTTTATTTGGTGGCCTGTAAAGAATTACAAAATGTAAACATTCTACGAACGCCTATTTGTGAATTAGAATATTAAAAATACGATATAATATAATAAATCGTATATTTCCAGAAACATCTCCAAATGAATGGATGTTTGTGTTTTTCTCGGATGTTGCTCCGTGCATGATCAAAAGCAGGAAAAAAACCTCCAAGTATTTTACACAAATAGGATTCATGTGACGTGCTTCGCTCACGGAGTACATCGCCTGAAGAAGTTCGATCCACGCTTAGGAATGTAAACAAACTGATTTCATCAACAAAGAAAGTGTTTCTTAAGGCACCTGCTCGCATCAAGTCCTTCACATCCCGACCCAGTGCCGGTCCCCATGGCCACGCTCGCTAAAGCGTCTCGCTTTGGTGCTTCGTGGGCAGGGGATCGTGGGTTCGAGTCCCGCCTTGGGCATGGATGTTATATGTTTGTGCAATGTATGTATGTTTGTAAAAGAAACAGTAAAACCAGTAAACCAGTAATCAGTAAAACCTACGGGGGGAAATGTAAATAGGGATACAGTACCGGAGTCCTGATCAGACTCCGTTACTGTTAAAAAAAAAAAAACAGTTGGGGTACGCTGGGTCGAAGCTATGTTTTTACAATGAATATTTCGAGTCCATCATAAACGTAGTAAACGACTTCGATAGTGCAGAAGTTTTTACAGTTTGTCAGTGCAAGGAAGCATATAACGATTCCAGTATTCAGTAAACCATTGCTTGGTTAGCACTCATTTTTCCCATATACTTGTAAGTATTAAAAGGCTCGAAACTCGAGGTTTGATGTTGACTGAATCAGGTAATGAATAATATTGAATAATATTCGTCTAGTGAACCCCTCCAGTAAACTTATAGAAAAGTTTGCAAACATTTTGAAGAATCACCCAGGCTTTGATAGTTTTATTAATGGTACGGGTGAACTTTTACCAGAGACAATAATATAGCACCCAAATTCAAATACTGTCCAGTGATCTCAGCTGATATAGGAAGGGCATTTTCTGATCATAAAAATGTTTTGAGCAATTGACGACACACCCTTACTACTGAGCATTTGGAACAGTACCTGATCGTTTCTGTTTATTATAGCAGCTAAATATAAAATAATTTGTAAACGATACTTTTTTCTGATGAAATAACACAAATTGCAGATTGGATGTTGTTTCTGAAATGTAATCATATTATTATATATAATGCTATCATTACTTTTTTTGATGTTGCATATTTTGACGCCTTTCATGCATATTTCGAGCTTTTTATGTTGCATATAATCCGGTCTCTAGTAATAACAAAATAACTGAATGGTTATTGATAATACCTTTTATTAAGTTAATATAATTTAATTTTTCATTAAATCCTGTAAATATTGTTACTATTATAATTAAATTTATATAGCATTGTATAATCAATACAAAATAATATTGTAAAACTTAAAAGTTTATTATCAATAAAGGCAAACACGTTTGTGTGTAATATACCATGATAATATAACACGCAGTTAAAAAAATAGACATACATACATCAGAAATTACATTACAGGCATTGTATACAATATACAAAACCTGACACCTTAACCCTGACATCTTTGTAGTTTTCTACATTGTCAAATGATTTTATTTCCAAAAAACTTCATAATTTACCTTAGAATTAAACTCAGAAACTAAATTAACTAACTAAATTACCGATTTCCAGTAATTCCAAACTACATTCTCTACATAACAACTTTATGCACCCACAATTTTAAAATGACATTCATACATTTAAGGCTCTCGAAATTTGTAATTGATATTTTCAATGCTTAGTATTAAAAATTAAACAATACCAGATATTAATGTTATAGCTGCCTTGGTATAAGTACGTAATGCATTTCAAAAAGTTCGCAGTTAATATCCAAGAGCATTTTAAAGTGTATGATTTGCAAAATCTTCAACAACTGCAATTCCATTCGTTGTTTGAACTTCTCAATTTCCATAATTAATATGTTCAGTTCTTTTGTTCAGAATTAAAATATTACAAATTTAGTGGAAAAAGTGAACCTAGTAGGAATTAATTCTTGGTATGACTTCAGTGATGAATATGGTCAATTTAGGTTAAGGCTTACTATGGCATATACATATAATCTCCTTTCCGCAGGCTAGCGTAGCCGCGCATACCCTTTTTACTGACTCTAGCCCGTATGTGCAATGAACATAATGGATAGACAATGTATTGTGTTCCATTAAAAAATTCCAATGCTGAGATTTCATAGGAAATATATGTTTTGAGATCCCCTAAGCCTGAAAAAAGACATCTTTAGAAAAAAAAATCTGTGCGCGCGCGTCTGTATGTGTGAGTTTTTGTATGTGTCCCAGGACAGCATAGCTTAAAAACGAAAAGACCATTAAATACCAAACTTGTTATATATTTTTAGTATCTTCCAAGGATGCGATACAAAGATTTTCAAGAAAATTCCCCCATCACCACAAATTAGCCTTTACATGGAAACATTTTCGAAAATTGTTATTTTCTCAAAAATGGCTCTAACGATTTTGATTAAAATGCCGTATATTGAAGATATTTACCTGATAAATAACATGTATATCTTGAATTTTCTGGGAATAGCCTTTGAAGACTACTTTATTCTGGATCAATTTTACGGAATTTTGCATAACGGTTTAAAACCGTAAGAGATGGACAAAAACCACAGAAAAATGTAGAGCACGTAAAAACACACAATTTATGTAATATGCATTTTTTTTTTGTGGAGTCGATCGTTTTTTTTTTTTTTTTTTTTTTTTTTTTTTTTTTTTTTTTTTTTTAATTTTTTAGATATTCCTTGTTTTTGGTTCCAGCTTTGAAAAACTTACTTTTCTCATTCAGGAATTTGTTAACTCCTGTGCATACAAAGGAACTCCAGTCACATAGCAACCAGCTTTTGACTATCACTTTAACCTTTATCCCTTATTTCGCTTCTACTTACAAGGAAGTAAGCAATAAGATTATTTCTGCTAATGTTTATCTCGATTAGCATGAAGTAAATAGAAGCATAAGCTTTTTGACAATAATTTGTTACAGAGAATGTGAATGGAACACATCAGATTTTTTTTCGTTTTATTTGCAGGACGGATCATAAGCGTTAATATAAGCAATATGCAAATGTCTGGCGGAAATTTATTGCAAGAGTTTGGAATTTGTATTCGATTAGCTTAAGTGTGTTTTGGATAACTACGTAAACGGCAGAGGAAAACTATAGTTCCTATTACAATAAATTGTATGCGATAACCAACGATGAAGAACGTTGGGGAATTCCAGTGAAAGAACATCAGTATACGTTTACTTGCCCTATGTCTGCATCTATATAAAAGGTATTACTACTCGTCGCTTTTATTTATTGTGTTAATATTGGTACACGTCCTATTCTAGCACAATAATTCATACTCGAGGCTTTTGGGTTTTTTTCCTTGGAAGATGAAACGATCTTTACTTCAGATAAAACCGCAAATGCCAGAAGCGGTAAGAATATAATTGGAGAGCATGAAGGTCGGATGTCTAAAATGCTTGTTTCTGCAGGGAAATTTCCTGATAGCGGTTGAATGATAGCAGGCGCTGCCTTGCATTAACCAGGAGCTTTCAATTTAACTTTTATAACATTTGGGTTATATTTCGTAGCTTGCAGAACTGTATTGAATGCCATATTTTATAGGTATGATAACAAGTTTGCTTTCTCAAACATATCAGAATAAAGAATACGCCTTACAGTGTGTTCTGGAATATAGTCAAAAAGGTTAGTTTATCGTAATAAACCCGTCTACATTTTAGTTAATTTTTAATTTTTCTACCACGCATATAGTGTCAACCTCCATGGTCTTCTAGAGGTACCAAGGCCGCGGGTTCAAACCCAGCGGAGGGCAATGGATTTTTTTTTTTTCGGGCTTAAAGATCATTAGCATGGCTTCCCTCGGAATAAAGCCGTTGGTACCGTATCGTAGATTTACGCCACGTAAAAGAACCTCAAGACTGATAAAGAGGGTTGTGAGCAAAATTAAGCAGTATTCCGCGTCCATTATTGAATGAAACGCCGAGAACCACGATAATTAAAGAGCGGCCATAAATAAAACTAAATGTAGGTATTTATTTATTCGTGCATAGTAGGTGGAGAAGGTATTGGACTCCACCCAAAATTGAATACCGAGATTTCACTGGAAATACACGTTTTGTGGTCTCCTGAATTAAAAAAAGTTTTAGAAAAAACTCCGCGCGCGCTTTCATACTTGCTGATCTCCCATCCCTGAATACTCTTATCAGAGCCTTAGTCCGCTACTCCTCAAAAGTATCTGACCACAGGCATTAGCTTGTAGGACTTGGTGTAAGTCCATATGAGGAGAGTAAACAGGTGGAGAAGATGAAATTTGTAGGAGAAGCTTCCTAACATGACTTTTGAGTTGAAATGAGTCTCAGGTGTCAACTTGAGCCATCAGGAATAACACATATTCATTGATCTGTTTATTCACATTTATATACGAGAGAAAACAAGGAACATCTCATCGAAAAATCTTATGTGTACCATTCACATGACATTCTCTACATCTCTGCAACAAATTATTCTTAAAAAGTGTATGCTTCTATTTACTTCATGCTAATCGAGAAAAAAAATAGCAGAAATAGTCTTAATACTTGCTTCCTTGTAAGTAGACGCGAAATAAGAGAGTACCATAGGTTAAAGCTGGTTGCTATGTCACTGAAGTTCCTTTGTATGGACAGCAGTTGACAAATTCCTGTATGAGAAAAGTATAAGTTTTCCAAAGTAGAAACCAAAAATAAGAAATGTCTCAAAAACGACAAACTCCACGAAAAAATGCATATAACATACATTGTGTGTTTTAACGTGCTCTACATTTTTCGTGTAGTAAGTTTTTGTCCGTCTCTTACGGTTTAGCAGTTATTCAAAATTCCGTAAAATTCATCCAGAATAAAATACTTTTCAGAGGCTATTCCCAGAAAATTCAAGATATACATTTTATTTGTCAGGTAAATATCTTTAATATACGAAATTTAATCAAAATCGTTAGAGCCATTTTTGTGAAAATCAAAATTTTCGAAAAAAAGTTCCATGTGAAGGGTAGTTGGGGATTTTTATCAAAATTTTTGTGTCGCGTCCTTGGAAGATACTTAAGTTAAATACCAAGTTTGGTATTTTACCGACTTTTCATTTTTGAGCTATCGTGTTCACACACACACACACACACACACCTTTTTTCGAAAATGTTTTTTTTTAGATTAAGAGGACCTTAAAACATATATTTCCGATGAAATCTCGGTATCGAATATTTGGGTGGAGTGCAATACCTTCTCTATACACTATGTACATAGTGCGTATAGAGAAAGTGAAAATCAAATAAGTAATAATCACTCGGCTTTCTATAGCTACTACATTAATCATCTTCATTGTTTTTAAACATTTTTTGTCTGCCTCGGTAAATATTCGCGAAAATGAATTCCATATACATGCAACGCTACAGCAATCTCAGACGACAGTCAGCAGTTTTAAAACAGGTTACAGTTAGGAATCTTAACTTAACTCCATGGCACGACAGCTCACGGGGAGCTTGGCCTACCGCCCGGCCGCTGCGTCCCCCATCTCGATCCACTACAGACGTCATGGATGGGGTGCAGTATTGGAGGGTGAGACGTGGTCAGCGCCTCGAACCCCTCCCGGCCGGTTAATGTGGTCCTCACGACCTGGAGCCGCTACTTCATCAAGTAGCTCCTCAATTGGCCCCCCCCCCAGGGACCTCACGAGGCTGAGTGCACCCCGGTCCAGGTCTCCCAGCGGGGGAAAAATCCCCACGCCGGTATTGGGGATCGAACCCAGGTCTCCCGCTTGGTAGGCAGCTGCGCTACCACCGCGCTAAGGAGATGGCCAGTTAGGAATCTACAAACTCAATTTGTCCATGCTTGATAGAGACCAAAAGAAGAATACAGGTTGATTATATAATATCCGGGAGGAAGGGATCAAGGGTAGTCGGTCATTCTGATGGCAGGAACAGCGCAGCGAGGTCTCTAACGTCTTGATTTTGCACCAGGAGATCGTCCGTTCATCCGTCACCCCCTCATCCAAGAAAGAAAGGGGGGGGGGAAACACGTCGGTGTTGTTAATGCGCCTCAGATGCTCATCCTGTACATATCACCGTCCGCACCATAACTCTGAAATGTGAAAAAGACACTGACATCAGAGGGAATGAGGAACAGGAAAACCATGACACGTAAGAATTCATTCCAGTATTCGCCCAGTAAGCAGTGAATGCCAAGAAAAAGGCCTCAATTAGGAGTCCGGGTTTCTCAGGGTTTGAGCATACGACTTCTAAATGTGAATTTTAGAATTTACCGTCTGAACCATACCCCTCAATGAAGGAATGCCTTTGCAGTGGACAGATCATCAAACCTGTTACTCCAACCTTGTATGAGGAGGTTTTCAAAATTAGTCAGCTTTATAGTAATGCTTGGTCTGCCACTAGAGTTCATAATGATAAATCATTATTGTTATTATTATCATCATCATCATCATCATATTATCATTTCGATGCCGTTGGATGACCCTAAAGTGAAGCAAGTACCTTTGGGATATGAAATGACTGACAAATTTTGCCCAATGATCTGTCGGGCTGAACCGGCATCTTTGGGAATTATGGTTGATGCATCTGCGAAATTTGCAAAATGCACATTATTTAAGATATCTCATTAAAATTTATACTAATTATTATACACAATAATAGAAGGTTTATATACGGCAAAAACAGCACTAACTTACATGGTTCTTTAAATACAGTTTACTGTCTAAAGTCATTGTTCTATTAAAGATGAGCTACGTGATGCATTTTTAAAAAAATATTGAAATACCAAACTCCACTTTCACGGTAAATGAGTTAAAAATAGATCCGCCATATTATAATTTATTATATCAGTCCTAATTAGCAGCGAAAAATTATTACTTTTCGTGCTCTCCAAAAGTTTTGATTTTTCAAAATGTAATAATTTATTTCACAAAATTGGAACATTTTTCTCTCGAAACAGTGATACGATAATTTTCTTTAATATGCCTTTTAGAGGGAATATAAGCATTTTGAAACACATTAGTAAAAATTGCATCAATTAGAAAATTTTGAGTATGGAAAGGTGCTGTAAAAAGTGAGAGACAATAAGGTTTAAAGTTGGAGTGTCTATTAATAAGCAAACGCCTTCCCATCTTTATCTTCAGTTAATTGATAGTTAAAAGTTCGGTAAGAGCGAACTTTTTTTGTTTATTTATTTATTTTAAAATGTTTGGTTAAATTTTCAAATGCATAATTAATTACTTTAACATGATAGCATTGATGTTATCTAAGGACGTTTGAAAGTAAGCAGTTCACCTTTAATTACTTTCTCCACTGCTTGCATGTTGTCGATTATGTGCACATATATCATATAATTATAATTTTAAAAAATGTCGTAAGAATATCAAACTCGTATTTAGGTGTTAGTCTACATAGCTATTTTAAGGATACAAGTGGAAGATTCTCTTGAGATTTCTCCGTTCCAAACTCTTTTAATAAAAATCCTTATGCTTACGTTCTCAAAATAGAAAGAAAAAGAAAGTCAGCTCAAAGGGTTCAGACTAAAACGCCATTTAAGACGTGTAAATTCGCTAAAAATATATCTTAGATTACATTTTTTCAGTTTCTCTTATTGAAGTTTTTATCTACTTGGAAATTAAATACTAGATGTTACTTCTATGACGTGTAGGTACCTTTTATTCTGTGAAGACTTTTGAGATCGTAAGTTGGAAAAATTATGCTTCACCAAATAAACAAATAAAAAAAGTAATGCAATGGTGCTATTGGTAGAAAAGCAACATTCAGAATGAAAAATAGCTGATAGGCATTCAAATAAGGCGTTGATTTTATTTTAGACATTTGTAAATTATTTTCAAACTCAAGACTTAATACTTTGTGCCTACAAATGAACTTAGTGCAATAAAGAAATTCAGATATTTGTACAGGTAAACAAATCGAGAACCAAACTTGAGGCATTCGCTTTACACTTGATGCGTAGGTATTTCAATACATCTTACTTCACAGTGCTGCGGACAGACTTAAGCCATGCTTCCACTGTTGTTCTAGACGTTTACATTTTGACTGACATTGTATTTTGAGTAAATCACAACTCATTGGGTGCCATGTAGTTTGTAAAAATAAGAAGAAATATATTATTCTAACTAAAGTTAATTTAAATATGATTTCTAAACTTCTGATCACAGAAATGCTTATCCAATGCTTCAGTCGCTCCATAACGAAACTGCTTAAAAGAAATCGTTGGGGAAGGATATGTGAGCTTTATTTATCTATTTAATTGTTAAGAAACGGCTATATTTTTATTTTGACATTGCTAAAACCATTATGCTGCTATCACTGATTCGTCGACTATCGAATGTGACTCATAAAATGATAAATACTGTCTTCTACTTACGATACTATCTTCTTGGATATCGATTTTTAGACAAACGCTAAGATGGTGAATCATAAAATGATAAATTGGTAGGTACTGTTAGTTTGCCCTCAACGGTTTGCATCACGACCTGCCAAAAGTGAGTAATCAGTCTAAGATGAAAGATTCTATATATTTTGAATAGTTGGGGATGTGGTCGACATAGACATTTGAGAAAAGGAAATAATGAATCAACTAGAAAATGAGGCTTGTATTCATTCTAAATCGTGCAGCTGCTGCGGGGCTTTTGACCTCGCCTAACTTGCCATTATTTTGTGGGAGGACGTTATGTAACTTCATTCATTGAGAGAGTATTGGATATGCTGTTTCGAGGTAAACACATTAGATCGATAATGGCCTCGACCAATTCGACATGCTCTGGTGGCTCTCCCAGCCTCTTCTATAGGTTTACCGTTTCTGTTCGTGCGGTACTCCCTCTTGTAGTTCACCACACAACATCTCAGGCCATGTTTCCTATCTTTTCGTTTAGCAGTTCTCCATGTTTTATTACTGTCCACTAAATAACTTTGGAGTTCAAGGATTCACAATGATCAAACTTAAGCCCTTCATCACAGCTTTGTAAAGCATAATTATTAATAGGATAATGAAACACTATGGGCGATTGAGGTATACAAATGCAGCGATAAACATGAGAAACTGCTTTCTATGACTTCATTGGATAGAGAATCTGAATCACTTTCTCTGTCCACTATTATTTATTTTCGTGTCTGTTCCATGAACATTACAAATATTAATTACTTTCTTTACACGTACTATGTACATAGTGTATAGAAAACGTATTGTATTGCACCCAAAAATTCGATACCGAGATTTCACCGGAAATATATGTTTTGAAACCCCCTCAATCCCAAAAAAAGTGTTTTTAGAAAAATGTCCGTGTGTGGGGGGGCATTATAGCTCGAAAACAATAAGACCGTTAAATACCAAACTTGGTATTTAAGTTTAATATCTTCCAAAGATGCGACACGAGGATTTTCAAGAATATCCCCCACCCCCAGCTACCCTTTACATGGAAAAAGTTTCGAAAATTTTGATTTTTTCAAAAAATGGCTCTAACGATTTTGATTAAAATATCGTATAATTAAGATTTTTACAAGAAAAATAAAATGTATGTATTGAATTTTCTGGCATTATTCTGGATGAATTTTATGGAATTTTGCATAACTGGAAAACCATGAGAGATAGGGGAAAAAAAAAAAAAAACTCAACATAAACGTAGATCTCGTTAAAACACACAATGTATGTCATATACATTTCTTTCGTGGTGTTGACCGTTTTTGAGATATTCCTTGTTATTGGTTTCAGTTTTAAAAAACGTATACTTTTTTAACATGGGAACTTGTTAACTCCTGGCCACGCAAAGAAGCGGATTTAGTAACCACATTTTAAAACATCTGACTGTCGGTTTAGTGTATTCCCTTATTTCCCTTTTTCTTATAAGGAACTAAGTATTAAGACCGTTTCTGCTAATGTTTATCTCTATTAGTATGAAGTAGGTAGAAGAATAAGCTTTTTAACAATAGTTTTGTGCAAAGAAAATCATGTGAATGCAATACATCAGATTTTTCCAACTAACTTTTATCAACCAATATAAATGTTTGCATAATTGGTTCCGATATAAGTTTTGTAGCAGGTGCACAACCGCACAAGAAATGGAAATTGAAATGAGGTATTATTTATGGACGCTCTTTAACTGCTGTGGTTCTCAGCGTCCCATTCTAATTTGGGCGTGAAAGACTGCTTAATTTTGCTCAGAGGCCTCTCTATTAGGCTTGAGGTTCTTTTAGGTGCCGTAAATCTACGACACGGGACCAACGAATTTACTTCCCTTCCGAAGGAAGCCATGCTAAGGATTTTTATCCATCGTCCTCCGCCGGGTTTGAACCCGCGACCTTGGGTATATGAAGTTAGCATGGTAACCATTGCACCACGGAGGGCGACAACCGCACAAGAGCACAATAGGAAGTTGATATGGCAGTGATGTATATGACTGCTTGATGTTACTTTTTGTAAAGACACTTTGTTACTTCTGAAGGAACAAAGAGCGCAGTTAAAATAATTGCTTAAACCCCTGGAAAAGCTATTATTCAAACCAACAGCTAATGTTCAGTAATGATTGATTCTAGAAAAATCTAATCTGACATTAATTATTGTATATTTTAACGAACTCTACATTTTCTTGCAGTAGATTTTGGCCTATCTCAAAGTTTCTCAATTGCGCATATAAAGTTCTATTAAAAAAAAAAAAAAAAAAAAAAAAAAAGCTAAAATTATACATACATTTTTCATTTGTCACAATAGCCCAAACATAAAAGGTTTAATAAAAAACATCTTTTTTTTTAAAGGAAGAAAAAAAACTAAAAATTTTCAAGCCAATTGTATTTGGAATCATGGGGATCTTGCTATGTTTGACTCAAATATGGTTGTGCCCGACGTCTAAAACCTGTAGCCCTTTGGGTCTCCTCTCAGGATGACGTAATTAACAAAGAGCCACAATGGCCTATGCGGTGCTCTACCCCATTGACTCTCATCTTAATCCAGGAAAATCCATAATTATCTTAAATTTTTTCTCAAAATATTCAGTCGCATCCCTGGAAGATACTAAACTTAAATACCAAGTTTGGTATTTTACCGACTTTTCGTTTTTGAGTTATCGTGTTCACAGACACACGCACACGCGGATCTTTTTCTGAAAATACTTTTTTTGGACACAGGGGGCCCTAAAATATATATTTCCGGTGAAATCTCGGTATCGAATTTTTTGGTGGAGTGCAATACCTTCTCTATACACTATGTATATAGTGCGTATAGAGAAAGTAAAAATAAAAAGTGAATGGAAAACATTGTGTAAATGTAACACAGCCTGCCTTCTCCTAAAGCCATAACTAGAGAATAAAGTATAATAGAAAAGGATTTTCCTCTACACTTTGTGAATATAAAACGAAACAACTTTCTCCACAAGGCATTACCCTTCGATTTGTGCAAGTGATCATAAAATGTTACGCAGTCACATTAGAATTACCTTCCAGGATTCGCGATAAAAATAATTTGAACGTGTTGCTTGAAACGAGAGCAACTTCGTCACAAAGTTCAACAGATCTCCGAGAGATGGCAGGAAGTACTCGGGAAGACTCCATATCCGTCAGTCTCTGCTGGACGGTGGTGATCCCAGAAATTAAATAGTGCATCCATGCCAGTGCAGTCAGTGTCGCCACTGAAAGAAAACAAAATAATAGATTTGGAATAAAATCGTGCTATAGTATTTGCTCCCAGAACATTCAAAACCTATATCTAGAAAATCTTATTAAATATTTGAGGGTATTATGGCGTTAATACAGGGAAATAGTACTAGATCTGTTCAGATACTACCCAGCTTCAAGTATTTGTACGTATAGAGATTCACAGACTAGAGCTATAGGCACTAAACTTTGGTAGAATGCCACCTTGATGAGCTGGAATCTCATTATATTTAGGTTAATTATAGCGTCTGGTAACACAGAAGTTTATTCTGTATAAAATGAAGTCAATACAAATAGTAAAATAATAATAATAATAATAATAATAATAATAATAATAATAATAATAATAATAATAATAATAATAATAATAGTTGCTGCTTTACACTCACAGTGCTTTTTCTGCCTATTTATAAAACGCTAATTTTTTTGTCTATTTAATGGTCTTATTACTTAATTCCTTATAGGCGTAAAGGGAATTAGGAATACATCAACTCTTTTAACTGTTCACTGCTTCCTAGATATTCCTTGTTTTTTTGTTTAAAGTTCCCATCTCTGGTCATGCAAAGAGAACGAAATTTTAAATCAGTTTATTAAGTTATTTGACAATTTAACTTTATTCCCTTTTTACCTATAAGAAAATAATTATGTAGTAAAACCATTTTCTGTTATTACCTCAATTAGCATAAAGTAGTTAGAAGAATAAGGTTTTCTAATAATAGTTTGTTGCAGTAAAGACAAAGAAAGTCATGTGAATGTAAGGCGGTTTGCTCCACTGTTTTACTGTTTTACTTCTGTAACCATATCGCCATCCACAAAAGAGCTGTAAATCTCTAGCATATTTTATAAATTGTTTTCAAATATATTGTTAGATTTACACCTTAAAGTTTTAATGCGCATAACTAATCAGAATACGTTTAACGTTTCTCTTTGAAAAAGTCTAGTGGTTGTATTCATATGGTTTTCCACCCATTCTTCTACAACCTGTTCTTACAGAAACTTATTGCATCTACTTCTTGTTAATACGGATAAATCTTTATGGGGGTTCCATTTATTTATAGTCGTCTAGTTATAAGAGGGATGTAGGGGACTGGGCTGTCAGGTCTGTAAGAGCGGGTACTATGCAATGCTTTGAAATTCCACGCGAGACCACGAAAAAATCGTATTTGTTACATTCACATGACTTTCTCTAACAAATTATTCTTAAACTATTATTCTCTATTTCACGCTAATAGAGAGATGGCCTCAAAATTTAGTTCCTTTTAAGTAGAAGGAAAATTAGCGGAACGCGCTAGGCTAAAGCGGTAGTCAAATATTTTTAAAAACTGCTATGTGATTGAAATTAGTTTCTTCGCATGGCCAGAAGTCGACTAATTCCCATATAATTATTTTAAAACTGAAACCAATAACAACGAGTGTCTCGAAAACGGTCAACTCCACGAAAAAAAAAAAAAAATGTATATGAAATTTGTGTGTTTTATGAAATATACATTTTTGTGTAGTAAGTATTTGTCTATCTCTTACGGTTTACCAGTAATGAAGAGGTCTTCAGAGGTTATTTACAACACATACATGTCGTGTAAATATCTTTAATATACGGTATTTTAATCAAATTCGATACAGCCGTTTTTGAGAAAATCAAATTTTTGAAACTTATTCCATGTAAAGGATAGTTTGGAATGGGAGGATTTCGCCCAGATTCTTCGTGTTGCATTCTTGGAAGACGGTATTTAACGACTTTTCGTTTTTGAGGTGTGTTCACACACACACACATGCACATACACTGACCTTTTTCTGAAAAATTCCTTTTTTTTATACGGGTGACCCTAAAACGTGTATTTTTGGTGAAAGCTCGGATATTCGAATTTTTGGGTAGGGTGCAGTACCTTCTCTACCAATGTACTAAGAAGAGAAACTAAAAATAAATAAAGGAGTGGGCAACATAGAGCTAAGAGTTTAAAAAGGTATAAAGTGTTTGAAAATTCAAACCAATATCAACAATAGCTCGGAAATTATTAATTGAAAAATTGTGTGCTGTAGTGAGATTGCATTTTGTGTCCATAGTAATTTTTTTTTATCTATTTATTGCCTTTAAGGATTTACTAGTCACTAAAGTTCATTTAGAATGAAGAGAACTTTACAGGCTGTTCACCAAAAATTCAAGAAATACATTTTATTTTCCACGAAAAGAGATGAAATAAATAGGTGTTTAAGCAAAATCTTAGACCCATTTTTGAGAAAGTTAAAATTATTAAATACATTTTTTTGCGTTAGGGGTACTTTAGGAGGATTTTATTTAAAATCTACGAGGATGGTATCCTTGGGTAAATTCTGAACTTAATGTTTGGTGTGTTTATTGGAGGTTTTAGTTTTGCTGTACTCATTCGCGGCCTTCCCCCCTCCCAAAAAAACAAAGCAAAACAAACAAAAAAGATTAAGAGGTCCTCAAAACACGTATTCCGCTAGATTTTTTTTTTTTTTTTGTGAAACACAATACTTCCCCTATTTACTATGGTAAACACAGGAAGTAAAAAGAAAGGTCAAGCATTTAAATGTCAAAATCTGCTGCGAGGAATGCTGTAATTTCAACTAAATGCCCTTCCTCCCCCGTTGCAGATATGGGGTTCTTATATTACCATGATTATATGGCAGGTCATTTTCGCAGCATTTCCATAACGATCTTTATATTCAGAAAAGTATTCAACATGTAAGTATGTTTTGAGCTTTTGATGTTAATATTAGTTCATTTTTTGTCACGCCGTCACGTGAATTTCTATAATCAGTGATTCCGTAACAGGCCTCATAGCGGCAGGTGATTGGTTCACCCTCTATAATTAGTGCCACGGAAGAGAAGCAGATTCTGCGTGAAATGGGCCTCCTTTTTTTGCCCAAGGACCGTATATGTTAACATATGAAGTTCTATTCCAAGTATAAGATAGAGCACATACCGAAAGTAGCTTCAAGATGGGAGAAACTAAATTAAATTGAATTTTGTTTATGGACGCCCTGCTGCGGTTCTCAGCGTCCCATTCTATATTGGGTGTGAAAGACCGATTAATTTTCCTCGGAGGCTTCTTTATTAGACTTGAGATTCATTTACGTGTCATAAATCTACGACACGGGACCAACGAATTTGCTTTCATTCCGAAGGAAGCCATGCCTCCGCCGGGTTTGAACCCACGACCTTGGGTACCGGAAGCTAGCAAGTTATCCCTTGACCATGGAGACGACTCAAGATGGAGTCTTCTTCCGTCTTTTACCTCCTACACTAGGTAGTTCCTGCTTGGCTGCACTCCTAAAGCAGCGAGTTGCTCACTTACTCAGAGGGAGTACTTGCAGCATGCAATACTCCAAATCATTGCTGACACGACAGAATCAAGCGTTGGAATGCAAGCAAGCGCAAGTTTGTGCTATAACCTTCGCCAAATGACGTATTTGATGATATCTACTTTCCCTATAGCCGGCTCCGAGGTTTGTGGTTGTGTACGCACGAGTACTGCAACTCAGATGAGTAAAGTTGTAACCCTGTTTTGTTAAAAAAAAAAAAAAAAAAAAAAAAAAAAAGCATCTCCAATACTTTTCGGCAAATCATTTATAACATATACGGAACACAAATGCTGATGTAATGTGATCACTTGAATTTGTGTGTGTTCGATATTATTTATTTTTATGTAGCTTCTACAAATTATTCTTGCGAACGCTTATTTTTCTAACTTCAATTTAATCGAGATAAATCGTTTCAAAATAATTTCATTGCATATCTCTTTGCAGGAAGATAATCAAATTGATAGACCGATGTTTAAAAGCTAGTGGCTACATATATGCTAACTTTGAAATTCTTGATCTTTCCTTGACATCGCGAGAAATAACGATAGGACATTACATATGGAAAAATTCAAACAATATGTTATTAGTAAATATGTCGGAAATTTCTGAAAAGGAATCATATTTGAAATAAACTGTGTTTTAAAGAGATATGTATTTTGTAAGTACATTTTTGACTATATCGAGCGTCTACCAGTTATACAAATTTATAGAAAATTCCTTCCGAATGAAGGGAACGTCACAGGCTTAAGGATACGGATATGCAATTTTACTCAAAGTACTTAAGGCATTTTTATAAAATTCGAAATTTCAAAAAAAAAAAAAAAAAAAAGTTCCATGGATTAGATAGTTATTGCGGGAAAAATTTCTTGCGTGCTTGGAAGATACTGAACTTAAATACCATGTTTGATATTTTTCGAATTTTGTGTTTTAATTATTCCGACTCTCTCTCTCTCTCTCTCGCGCACACACACACACACACACACACACACACACGATCTCTATAACGAATTTTTGGGTGGAATACCTTACCTACTCCTTACATGCTAAACAAAAAAAATCTGATGTATTACACTCACATGACTTTACTTTCTCTAGTTGCTCTACAAACAAACTTCATACAAAAGATTATTCTTCTTTCTACACATTGCTAATCGAGGTAAACATTAGCAGAATATTCTTATTACTTAGTTCCTAATAAAGAGAAGGGAACTAAAGGGGACACAATGTAAATGGCGTGTTATTTATGGACGCGTCCTATTCTATACATGAAAGACCGATTAATTTTGCTCAGATGCCTCTCTATCAGGCTTGAGGTTCTTTTACGTGCCGTAAATCTACGACACGGGACCAACGGCTTAACTTCCCTTCCGAAGAAAGCCATGCTAAGGATTTTTACGCCCGAAAAAAAAAAAAAAAAAAAAGAATACACTAGGCTAAAGTGGTAGTCAAATGTTTTAAAAGCTGTCGTTATTGTCATTGCAAATCGCTTCTTTGCGTGGCCAGGAGTAGAACAAAAGAAAAACGGACACTTCCTGTGTGAGAAAAGTACAAGTTCTTCACAATTGAAACCAATAACAGAAATATCTCGGAAACGGTTACCTCCACAATAAAAACGTAAAGGACACAAATTGTGTGTTTTGACGAGATCTACATTTTTTGTGCAGTAAGTTTTTATCTATCTCTTACGGTGTAGCAGTTAAGCAAAATTCGGCAAAATTCATCCAGAATAAAGAGGTCTTCAGAGGTTATTCCCAGAAAATTCAAGATATGCATTTTATTTGGGATGTAAATATCTTTGCATATACGGATTTTAACCAAAATCGTTAGCCATTTTTGAGGAAACAAAATTGTTGAACATTTTTCCACGTAAAGGGTAGTTTATAATGGGGGAATTTTCTTGTAAATCTTCGTGTCGCATTCTTGAAAGATACCAAACCTAAATACCAAGTTTGGTATTTAACGGTCTTCTCATTTTTTAGCTATGCTGTCCACAGACACATACGGACCTTTTCTAAAAATGCTTTTTTCGGACTCAAGGGACCCCAAAACATATTTTTCCGATTAAATCTCAACATCGATTTTTGAGTGGAATACAATACCTTCTCTATCCACTATCTACACTGACATGCGGGCTAGAGAAAGTGAACATGAGAATGAAAAGGGCAAGGAAGGTTTAGGTTTCTACTAGACTCCTTTTTATCTACACATGACTCATATAGTTTCTGGATAATGAAACGAGCACGATCGTCGAAGTCCAGAACCTAGACAAATGAACGTACGGCGATGGCACAATGAGCACGCTGAGATTTGACCGTGAACTGCCAACATAAGAATGAGTATGCTTGACTTGTATGGGGGAAAATTGCAGCAGCATCCAGTAATTACAGCGTGTGTGTATGTGAGGATTTCGTTCACTAGTCGTTCAGCTAATTAGCAATTCAAAATGGCATAGCTTCAGGGGCTTAGAGGAGAGGAATCGCTGATCTCCAACAGTGGTGCCACTCCTACATTCTCGGTAGTTGTGTGAGGGTAGGTATGTGCACTCTTTTTGGTTACTCTTATTGCTACCATATGTATCTCCAATCTGGTTTTGTTTGCTTTCACTATTAAGAGTAGCAACTATAATTCGCTATATACCCTAAAAATCTAATGTATTCCATTCACGTGACTTTCTCTACCTGTATCACAAACAGAAGTTCCTTACAAAAGATTATTCTTTTATCTACGTCATGCTAGTCGAGATAAACATTAGTAGAAATGTCTTATTACTTGATTCCTTGTAAGTAGAAGGGAAATAAGAGAATACACTAGGCTAAAACGATAATTTTAAAATCTCATCGCTATGTGAAACAATTGAAATTCTGTTGTATTTTGCACTCGGAAGTAAAACAAGAGATAAAACGAGGAATATCTCGGAAGCGGTTAACTCTCCGAAAAATGTGTATGGCATACATTATATGTTTTGATTAATTTTTTTTTTTCAGTAAGTTTTTGTCTATCTCTTACGGTTTACCAGTTCCACAAAATTCGTCCAGAATGAAGAGGTCTTCACAGGCTATTCTCGGAAAATTTAAGATATAAATTTCGTTTGTCATGAAAAAAAATTGATATACATATATTACCGAAAGTATGTTTTAAGGTCCCCTGAATAAAAAAACATTTGTAGAAAAAGATGCGTGCGTGTGTGCACCAAATTCGGTATTTAAATGCTGTCCATGGATTCCACACGCCAAATTTCAAGAAAATCCTCCACCCAAACTAAGCTTTTCATGGAAAATGTTTTAAAATTTTGTTTTTCTCAAAAATGGCTGTAACGCTTGTTATTAAAATAGCGTATATTAAAGATGACAAAAAGTATATCTTGCATTTTCTGGTAATAGCCTCTGAAGATCTCTTCATTCTGGATGAAGTTTGCATAACTGGTAAACCCTAAAAGATAAAACTTTACTACACCAAAATGTAAATGAGGAATGTAGCTCCAATAATAACATGGATACCATGAAATCCTGTCGCTACAAAAAAGGTTGAACCGAAAACTCAGTCTGCAATAGTAAAAGGTACTTCAACATATTCAAATAATTGCAAAGCTCTCGTTAAAACACACAATTTGTGTCATATACTTCCGAGATATTCCTTGCTATTGTTTTCAATTTCAAGCCACGTATACTTTTCTCAAACAAATTATGTTCCATTTCTTTTATTTTGCTTCTAGCCGTGCAAAGCGAACCGGATTTCAATTGCTTCACAAAGCCACCAGCTTTTTAAAAGAGTTGACTATCGCTTTACCTAATGTGTTTACCTTATATCCCTTCTACTTAGGACTAAGTACATTCTGCTACTGTTTATCTCGATTACCACGATGCAGATAAAGGAATAATACTTTGTAACAATAGTTTGTAGAGAAAGTCATGTGAATGGAACATATATTTTTCCTGTTAAAAAAATGTGTTGCGTGATAACAGGAAATCGTTTACGCCAAAAAAGGGTGCATTTGTAGTTATCTATTACAGTGCCATAAAAACAACCAAAAGGAAACAGTAAAATAATTCTCGGTGTGTTTGATGGATAACTTTGATAGTGGTAACTTTTGATAAAGCGCGATAAATAAACCTCACATAACCTAAAAAAAGGGAAATTATTGATGTTTGTACTGATCTGCGAATTATTATATATATATAAAGACACACGAGAAAACTATTAAAAAGGTTCATAGTACTTGAATACCAGGCCATAATCATAGCACAATTAGGATGGTTGATAGTATTGCGGTGAAGTAGAGAAAAATGAAATGTGGCCATAAAAGGGGTGATAAGAAAATTCGCGGATACAATCATGCAATCCAACTTTGCCGAACGACCTAGGAAAACGTTGGGTCAGGAGGTTGTTGGCTCCAACGGTTTGAATCTGGGACTTTCCGAATGTGAGTCGTCCACTTTACCCCGGCGCCTTCTCGTTCGGCTCTTTTAACACGTGTGTCATAAATAACTATTTTTCCTCTTTTTATAAAATAATATTTAAATCTTGTACCTTCATAAGTAAGAAATACATGAATGGTGTATTATATTCCACTTTCACATGTCAGTATCCTTCAGCACCGTTTAAATAAACAATATCCTGTGGATAGGGAATTTATATCTCACAGTTTTTTTTTCTCAACAATTTTTACTTTCTCTACGCGTGTGTTGTACAATTTATAGAGAAGGTATTGTAATCCACCCAAAATTCGATACCGAGATTTTACCTGAAATACATGTTTTAGGACCCCGTGAATCAAAAAGAAAAAGTTTAGAAAAGTCCGTGTGTGTGTGTGTGTGTGTGTGTGTGTGTGTGTGTGTGTGTGTGTGCGCGCGCGCAGCATAGCTCAAAAACGAAAAGTCCGTTAAATACTAAACTTGTTTTTTAAGTTCAGTGTCTCCAAAGGATTTCAAGAAAATCCCCCCACCCCAGCTTACCCTTTACATGGAAAAATTTTCGAAAATTTTGATTTTCTCAAAATGGCTCTAACGATTTTGATTAAAATATTGTAAATTAAAGATGTTTACGTGACAAATAAAATGTATATCTTCAATTTTCTGGGAATAGCCTTTGAAGACATGTTTATTCTGGATGAATTTTGCGGAATTCTGCATAAGTGAAAAACCGTAAGAGATAGACAAAAATTTACTTCACAAAAAATATTAAAACACAATTTCGTGTAGTTGACCGTTTTTGAGATATTATTTGTTATTGGTTTCAGCTTTAAAATACGTATACTTTTCTCGTGTGGGAATTTGTCAACTCCTGTCTATACAAAGAAAGGAACTTCAATCACATAGCAACCAGATTTTAAAAGATTTGCCTGTCACTTTAGCCTTCTGGATTCCCTTATTTCCCGTCTATTTACAAGGAAGCAAGTAATAATACCCTTTCTGCGAATTTTTTCTCGATTAGCATAAAGTAAATAGAAGAATAAGTTCTTTAACAATAATTTATTGGAAAGAGGTAGAAAAAATCATATAAATGGAACACGTCAGATATTTTTTCATTATTTTTTAGCATTGCACGGCTTCACAAAATACATTGTTCATTACACAATGTGTTTTGACATTTTCAGATTTTTAAATGTGATTATCAATATAGAGTTTAAAGCTTTATTTTTGTCATAATTCCAGTGAAACATTCTCTCAAAATGCGACCCCCAAACAAACCAATATAATTCCGTGCACAGAACAGTGTGCTATAAAATGTCAGAACAAATGGAAATGTATGACGACATTCTCTCTAAATCTGTTCATCTTCGTAAGAGAAGCTTGTGCTTGTTGAGTTGAAGATGAAGTGAAAATGGAAGTGTTACAAATGAGATTTGTTATGTCTCTTTTAGCAATCACGAGTTGCAAGAGAAAAAGAACAAGTCAAATGTAAGAAATGGGATGAAGCTACGCTGCATAATAGATGAGATAATAGGCTATCGGAGGAACTGGATACGGCATATCAAAAGCATACCACAGCGAGTATACATTAGATCCCCATGTAGGGAAAGAGACCTAGAATCTATTACTAGTGAGCAACTTTATAAATCAGTCCTGTGAAGAAAAGGAAGAGATTCGTTGCGCAAGGAATCGCATGCTCGAAAGCTATGAGAAAATAAGCAATAAGGCAGCTAGTAACCTTTGAGTAAATAACTAGAATCGAAAGCATGAAGTTGCAGCAGACTTGGGGGTTTGAAGTTTGTGAGGAATTAAGTCAATGAATTAATATGACCATAGTAGTAGAATCTAAGAACTGTCACACAAGTTAGGTAAGTATTATCCAAAAGGCAAAATAAAATACACACTGAAAATGCAATTATTCTGATGTCAAATGAAAATCCTCGTAACTGAATATAAGTGCAAGATAAACAACTTAGTGATATAAATTTACTTCTCTGTCTCATGTTAGTTTTACATTTTAATAAATGCTCAGCTAGTTTGTTTTGTGTTTAAGATAAAAATGTCAGCACTACCGATTAGTTTCATTCTTGGCACGGGTAATCAAAATATTACACAGTGAAGATATATCGCAGATATATTTATGTATTCCAGTAAGGTTTGGCGGGTTGCTGAATTTTAAAGAAGTCTAAATAGTTTTTTTCACTTACAAATTTCTGTCTAGAGGAAGATGCCTTTATAGGCGGTGTACAGAAAAGTAAACAGTATTTTTTTCATGCTGATACCTCAAACACTATAGAGACTAGGTATAATCTAAGTGTTAATCATTTTTAGGAAAACAGTAGTGAAGATTCTGCGCTAAATGGTTGGGAGGGAATTGTCTTGCATCTTTACAAGGAGCCGTCTGACCTGTGCATATTTGCTATTGTATGACTTCCTTTTTGGCCCATTTCTAAACAATGTCTTGATAATTCAGAAACTGGGAAACACGTATTTCCGGTTAGAACGTAACGTCAAATATTTGGTTGGCATGCAATACTTCTCTATGTTATCCAAGCAAAGGAAAACCAAAGGATATCGATACCCAAGTAGCAGCAAATACCATGTTTACTTTCTCTACTACGAACATACAGTATGTAGAAAACTTGATATCCAAATTTCAGCGGTAATATGTTTTGAGGCCGCTTCACCGCAGAAGAAAGCATTTTAAAAGAAGATCCGTGTGTTTCCTTGTGTTTGTGAATATTATAGTTCAAAAAATCTTGACATATGTATGTAAATTCAGGTACTTCCAAGAATGCAACATGAAGGTTTTGAAGAAAATCCTTCCCTGCCCAAAGCTATCATGTATATGAAAAGATTAATTTCTCAAAAATGACTCTTACTATTTTGATTAAAATACCATATGTATTTTTCATTACAAAATGTGAATGTATAATTTTCTAGGAATAGCTTTATAGTCTTGAAGTCCTCTTTATAGTGAATGACTTTTTAATTCCTAAACTACGAGATGGGCAATATAATGTAGATACGTTAAAGAACGAAATTTAGGTCAACTGTTTTTATGGTGCTAACAATTTCCGAGATATGTTTTTTTAATTTTAAATATTTTATATTTTTCACATTTGCAAATGGCTAATTTCTTTCCCGTTGCTATTTCGTGTTCATGCAAAAAGAGAACAATTTTAAAGACATCAGCGACCGGTTTTGAAAAGTTTTGAATAAGCTTTAGTTTACTGTGTTGTTCTTATATCTACAACGAAGATGGTGAAGGTTTATCTGTATTAACAAGAAGTAGATAGAAGAATAAGATTTTGTAAGAATAGTTTGTAGAAAAGTGAGTAGCAAAATTCATGATTGTGCAAGTCATACTTTTACTTTATAAACTTAATGTTTAACATCGTTGCAGAATATAATAATCACTCAAATGTTCCACAGATTTTGAATACCTCGTGTTCTGAAATTTGAAAGGTGAAATATGAGGTTATCTCGGGCAGTTCTGTATGATATGATTACATCAGTCACAATAGATTGCCTAGTTTGTGTATGACGTGTTAAAGAATCCCCGCACAAATTAATAGTGACTGTTTTAACACATCCCATAGCAGAAAAGGGAAGAGGAGGTTCCCGATAGCAACTTTTTTGCATTATTTGTTCAGAAACCACCCAGAAGAGTAATTAAGGATTATGTTCAGTGAAGCATACTTTGTTTGCCCTGACTTGATCTCGGTGGTTAGTAATTAAATAAGAAACCAATTAATAACAACGCCGTGATTGGCTGCCTCTTTTCACGGCAATTTCATATCGTAAGAAAAATGCCATTTTGAGTGAATTTATAAATAGATGATGCGAGAAACGCCTATGTATAGTTAACATGTCTTAACTTGCGTTATAACATTTTCCACTAAGGCGATAATAATTAACAATTCCAAAATTGCTGGATTAGCTTATGACGTTAAGCAGAGTTTGCCATAACGCTGAGGTATTTTCGAAATTAGAGTAGCAATGATGACTTTCTATGTATTAAATAATCAGTATATGGATACAAAGCTATTACATAATGTAAACTAATTTTAGAAAGATACAGTGTGTCCGAGAAAGAGGTGAAAAATTTGATGTGTTCCATTCACATAACTTTCTCTAGCAGTTACATAAACATCTTTCCTTATAGAAGATTATTCTTTTATCTACGGCATACTAATCAGGATAAAGCAGAAATTGCCTTATTACTTGCTTCCGTGTAAGTAGAAAGGACATAAGGGAATACACTAGGCTAAATCGATAGTCAAATCTTTTAAAAGCTGGCCCTATATGAAACAAATGAATTTCGGTTAGCTTTATATGGCCTGCAGTAATATAAAGAAATGAAACGAAGCGTCGCTTCCCGTCTGAGAAAAGTTTAAATAGTTTTAAATTGAAACCAAATAAGGAATATGTCATGTACATACAGGGTGAAAATTATTTAAACCGACAAACTCTGGGAGGTTGTAGGGGACACCAAAACAAATATTTTTCCTTAATGTCATTTTTCCTATGAGGATTATTTAAACCGGTAGAGGGCGACCTGCAGTTGTCATGAATGCAATTGCTGTTGATGGTAGGAATTGTTTTATCCACCAGTGTAGTGTGCATACTGTACAGTATCTGTTTACTAATGAAGCGATACACCTGGAGTGAGTACACTGATATGGTTGGTGCGCCACGTGCTGCACAGCGGCTTTATCAACAACAATATCCTAATCGCTGTATCCCTACACTCATATCTTAAACACAGATTTTTTGTAGTTTCAGTTGCGGGACACAAATCAGCACCTAGGCCAGTAAGAGGCGGAGTCCCCGAAGGCTCTGTACTTTCCCCTACGCTCTTTAGCGTCTACATGGCCGACCTACCAACAGTGCAGCAAGTCAACATAGCTCAGTATGCTGATGACGTGCTGTTATACTGTACAAATAAACACCCACGCAGAGCCTTCAACCCTATCCAGAGACACCTCTGCCTCATCCAAGAGTGGTGCGAGCGTTGGCGATTGTCCATAAATCCGGAGAAAAGCCACGCTATTCTTTTCACCAAGCGCCGCTTTCCCGCAAACTTCCCCACATTCACGTACCTCAGACGAAGGATACAATGGACCAACACCATCACCTACTTGGGGGTGAAGCTTGACAGGGGCGTCACTTTTAGGGAGCACGTCCGGGGGCTGTGGTGCCGGGGCAATGGGGCTGCGGCCTCACTGTACCCGATGCTGAGGTCGTCGATGACGGTTCCCCTTAAGTTGCGCCTTTTGAGGGCTCTTATTATCCCCTTATTAATCTACGCCTGTGAGATCTGGGGCATGGCGGCAGACTCCAGTCTGCTGTTGCTTCAGCGGGTACAGAATAGGTGTCTCCGGGCTATCTATTCTGTGCCTCGAGGCTTTCCAACGAGACTCCTGCACGAAGCCTCTGGTCTGCCATACCTGGAGGACGAGATTAGGCGTCGGGCAACAAAATTCAACGAAGGGTTACCATTCCATCGGAGCGCCCTCGTTAGGTCTCTTGGGGATTACGATCCCACAAACCGCCGCTTCAGGCGATACCGGCTTCCCCGCATGGCTTGCGGGCATCCCCGGTAACGAAGGAGCACCACCAACAGCTGCTACGGCTAAGCTCCTTATTATTCTTCAAGAGTTGCTTGGATTCAAAATTTAACCTCAAGAAACATTTTGATAAAAACACACCAGCGGTGCACAAGGGCCGTTGCACCATCAAGGCAACCGTCGAGGAGCAATATTCGCCTCCTCCTGTCACTCCACAACCCCAATACACACCCGCCATCCTACAAAACCCACAATCCCGTCAGAACGTGGTTAAGTTCTCTCTGAGAACGGGGACACGTCTAACACACCTCGGGCTGCCCTCAGCCTGCCAATCACACTGGACTGGACTGTATCCCTTCAGTTCCCCCCGCTAGCCGGCACTGCTTTCCTTGACAGCCCGCAAGCGGCTGGCCAAGGTAAGCAGCATCGGGCCTGGTCCCTCTCTGGGTGGGTGGCCACTCAGGTAGGTAAGCCAGCCCGCGCCGGCTGCACAGAGGGAAACACCCTGTCCACATTACTTTGACACAGACAAAAACGCTTGCATAAGACTACATCTTTTGTATCACACGGGTAAATCCGCGAGAAAAGCGGATAGGTACCGTGGTGATTTGCCTCCGCCCGAGTACACTCGGGCGACTAGTTCCTGCTCCTGGCTCCTGGCTGTACCCCGCATCATTTAGCAGAGGATCTGGACAGGGACGCCGTCGCACAGTAAGAACGCTGCAATTTGAGGAAGCTGTGGAGCGAGATCCTTCTATCAGCACTCGTGCAATTGCGCGTAACATGGGGACGAATCAGACGAATGTAAGAAACGTCCTTCATGAGCAATACTTCGTCCATTTCACCTACAGCGTGTCCACAACCTGGAACCAGTTGATTATGCACCCAGAGCACAGTTTTCGCAGTGGTACTTGGAACAGTGTCAAATGCATCCCACATTTCCATCCTCTGTGTTGTTTACAGATGAAGCAACGTTTGCGCATGATGGAGTATTCAACCTGCATAATTCGCATGTTTGGAGTGAGGATAACCCACATGCCACAGTTACTCGCGCACATCAAGTGCGGTTCGTCGTTAATGTGTGGGCCGGTGTTGTTGGGGACTGTTTAATTGGGCCATATCTCCTACCTAGGCCATTAAATGGCAGGCACTATCACAATTTTATCGCCAGAGCATTGCCAGAATTGCTGGAGGATGTCCCGCTCCCTACAAGACAACGCATGTGGTTCCAACTTGACGGGGCGCCGGCACATTTCAGTCGTCCTGTGCGTCGATTCTTGAACCGACAGTTTGCAGAAAAGTGGATTGGCAGAGGTGGTCCTGTACCATGGCCTGCTCGATCCCCAGATATGACCCCTATGGATTTTTTTTGTGTGGGGAGAGATGCGCAACCTAGTTTACAGAACTCCTGTTGAATCAGAAGAGGATCTGGTTGCCCGGATAGTAGTAGTAGCAGCAGCAGCAGCAGGAGCAATTAACAACACTCCTGGAGTTTTTGCCCGTGTTAGACAGAACATGATTCGTCGGTGTCAGCTTTGTTTAAATGTCAATGGAGGCATTTTTGAACCTCTACTGTAATTTAAGTACTTGCGTTGTGTTCATGTGTTGTCTCTTGGTAATAAATAATGCAAAAGTGTTTGTTGGTGTCTCTTGGTAATAAAAAATGCAAAAGTGTTTGTTGGTTTTTTTGATGTCAGAGAAATCTTCCTCTACCGGTTTAAATAACCCTCATAGGAAAAAATGACATTAAGGAAAAATATTTGTTTTGGTATCCCCTACAACCTCCCAGAGTTTGTCGGTTTAAATAATTTTCACCCTGTATATGACATGAATGAGTGTTTTAACGATATCTGCATTTTTTGTGTAGCGAGTTTTTGTCTATCTCTTACGATTTACCGCTATGCAAAATTCTGCAAAACTGGTCCACAATAAAGAAGTCCCAAAATATACAGTTTATTTGTTTAATACACGGTATTTTAATCAAAATCGTTAGAACCACTTTTGAGAAAAACATTTTCAAACAAAATTCTATGTCAAGGGTACTTTGTGGTGGGGAGATTTCTCGAAAATCTTAGTATCGCATCCTTGAAAGATACTAAACTTAAATAGCAAGTTTGGCTTTTAACGGTCTTTTCGTTTTTGAGCTATGCTGTCCACAAATACACTCGCGCGCGCGGACGGACGAACTTTTTTCTAAAAAAATATTTTTCGGACATATATTTCAGGTACATATATCTAGGAATTGACTTCCATTATTTACATTGTACATACGGCTTAGAGAAAGTAAAAATATTTTTAACGTTTCCTAAAGCAGAGCTAACCTGTTGAGAAGTCCGTGGTAGTAGAGAAAATGGACTGCCTTTATTGGCAGTTTAAAATTTACAAGTCTCCATTTCAGGAAGCTGCATATGCTCTTCTCCAGAATCTCCATTCTCACTTTGTAAATTCTACTATTACAAATATAAGAGATTAAACTCTTAACATCGTTTGACTGACTGATGATCAGTTGGCGCATCCAAGTGTTGTTTTTACTTTCTGTATATAGTACATGATGCGTGGTAGAGAAAGTATTGCACTCCACCCAAAAATTCGGTACCTGGATTTCACCGCAAATGCACGTTTTAGCGTCCCTTGTATAAAACATTTTACTTTCTCTAGCACGTATGTACAATGTGCATAGTAGCTAGAGAAGTTATTATATTCCTCCCACAAATTCGATTTCGAGATTTCACCAGAAATGTATGTATGTTACGAGGTCCCCTGAATCCGAAAAAAACAACTTTTTAAAAACATGTCCGTGTGTGTGTGTGTGTGTGTGTGTGTGTGTGTGTGGACAACATCCCTCAAAAACAAAAGAACTGTTAAATACCAAACTTCAAACTACCCTTTACATGGATACATTTTAGAAATTTTTATTTTTCTCAAAAATGAGTAAATGATTTTGATTAAAATACCATATATTAAAGCTATTTACATCACAAATAAAATGGATATTTTAAATTTTCTGCCAATAGCCTCTTTATTCTGGACGAATTTTGCAGAATTGTGCATAACGGTTAAATCGTAAGAGATAGAAAAAAACTTACTACACACCAAATGTAAATCTCGGTAAAATATAACATGTCCGGGTTTGTAGCCGTGGTCGAATTTTAGATTATTAAAATTATTAAAACTTGACGTTTCGTCCTCAGCTATGGAGGACATCTTCAGATATGAAGCTGACAGGAACAGCTAGCGACTGCAGATTCATGGAGCAGTGGACGGCAATATATACTGCTGGAGTATACATTTCCCGGGCATGTTATATTTTACCAATAATAATACCGGCGGTGAAAGCCTACAAGCATACTTAAATGTAAATCTCGTTTAAAAACATAATGTCATACCCATTTTTCTTGTAAAGCTGACCGTTTTCGAGATAGTCCTTGTTATTGGTTTCAATTTTAAGCTGCCTAGGTTTTCTCGAACGGACCATGCAAAGCGAACCGAACCTCAATTGTCTCACCTAGCAACCAGGTTTTAAAAAATGTAATATCGCTTTAGCCTAGTGTACTGCCTTATTTCCTTTCTACTCACAAGGAAACAAGCAATAAGATCCTGCTATTGTTTATATGTTAGCATTATGTGAATAAAAGAACAATCCTTTGTAAAAATGGTTTTATATGGAATAACTAGAGGAAGTTGTGTGAATGGGACACATCAGATTTTTAGAAAAAGACCCGTGTTTGTGTTCGAGTGTCTTTGAATATAATTCCAAAACGAAAGGTCAGTAAAATACTAAACGTTGTACTTAAGTTTAGTATCTTCAAACGCGAAGACTTTTAGAAAAATTCCCCCATCCCAAATTACTCGTTATATTGAAAATATTGAAAAATTTTAATTTTCTCAGAAGGGCTCTAACGATTTTGATTAAAATACCACCTATATATGATATACATGATAAATAAAATGTATATCTTGAATTTTCTAGGAAGAGCCTCTTTATTCTGCATGAATTTTGCTGAATTTTGCATTAACTGGTAAACCATAAGATATAGACAAAACATGTAGATCTCGTTAAAACACACGATTTATATCGCATACATTTTTATCGTGGTTGGTCATTTTTGAAATATTCCTTGTTATTGGTTTCAGTTTTAAAATACTTAAACGTTTCTCGTACAGGAATTCGTAAACTCCTGACCATTCAAAGAAGCGGACTTCAAGCTCATGGCAACCAGCGTTTAAAAGAGTTGACTATCGTTTTAGACTAGTGTATCTCCTTATTTACCTTCTACTTACAAGGAAGCAAATAATAAAACCATGTTTGCTAATGTTTATCTCGATTAGCATGAAGTAGAGAGGAGAATGAGCTTTTTAACAATAATTCATTACAGGGATTTAGAGGAAGTCATATGAATGGAACATTTCAGTTTGTTTGTTTGTTTTTTTAAATGAATGGTAGTACACTGCTTTACTCTCAAGAAACATTTGATATAATTTGAAGTTTTACAAGACCATAACATATGCATATCTTTTGAAATAGCAGAAGCCGATCTATGACATCAACTCATCAGAATTATCATTGTTAAAGTAAACCAAGGCTTGTACACGTACAATGAGGAACACGAAATATCAGCAGAACTATATTTCCATCATTTTAGATGTTTAGCTGAAGAAATAACGATTTAGGGATTTCCAGGACTATGCTTGGCATTGATGCTATAAAGATAATAGGCGAGAAGCACATCCTGAACAAATTCTTTATAGTGAAAGTGTTAACTAAACTTACCTTCACCGTAGAGGACTTAAACCCCCAAGGGTTTAACGCGTAGATGCCTAGGGTCAGTATTCTGCTGAGCAGCCAACTATGTTTGGTCATAGACTGAAGAACCCACAAGGAATGTAGAAGTATATGGTATGAAATGAAAGGAAAACGGATGATAGGAAAGATGATGATGGAGCAATTGGTGAGTTGAATGGCGGGAGAACCTGGAGAAAAATCGTCCAGACGTAGCTTTGTCCACCACATATCTCACAACAGTTAGTGAGAAGCGGTCTAACCATTCGGCCATGTTGTGGCGCCGCCAACAGTATTCACAAATCTCTTGTACTTCAGTTTCTGTTCTTATTTTGCATGTCTGTAGATGTAAATATTTTTGCAGAGGGGTTATTGATGGAATTTAAGTGAAAATGAAATGGAGTTTTATTTACGGACGCTCTTTAACTGCTGTGGTTCTCAGCGTCCTATTCTATACTGGGGTGAAAGACAGCTTAATTTTGCTCAGAGACCTCTTTTATCAGGCTCGAGTTACTTTTACGTGCCGTAAATCTACGACACCAGCGGCTTTACTTCTCTTCCGAAGGAAGCCATGCTAAGGATTTTTACGCCCGAAAAAAATCCATCGTCCTCCGCCGGGTTTGAATCTGCGACCTTGGAATTTCAGTGATTGATAGTATTCTGTTTTGATACAGAAAGCACCAATTCGTTTCTAAATTATAAACGCGTGTCTAAGAAGCACAATTTTTAACGGTGTCCACTGGTATTCACGTCTGGAATTCTACACACGTTGTAAATTGTTATAAAGGTTAAGGATATTTACGAAATAAGGAAACCGGGCCCTTTAGTTAAGCTAACTTATTTTAACAATTTCTGAGAGGTTTTCTTTACCTCTGCGTAGTATAAAATAGAAAACCAATCGAATTATAAAGCGAAGGCAATCTGTTTAAGAAAGCACGTTCGCAGCTTTCAGAACGGGTTGCGTTTAGCAAGAAAACTTTTATATATTTTTAGAGATCTCAAAGAAGACTGAAGGTTGCCGATAAAATTCTGAACTTTGTTTGATCACATAGACTGCTTCTGGGAAAGTGTAATTTAATTCAATAAATATCTACAAATACATATCTGTTTGAAAATTGCTTTATTTCCCGAAGAATTGAGTATTCTTTTATGCAAAGTTTTGTTGGAATCTAGCATGCCTCCTTGATCAAAATATTAATGATTTCAGAACCATGTGAGAATTGTGTGAGGAACTTGCAATGGAATTGGAGGAAGCAAGGAAGAAATAAAAATGGAAGAAGAAAATCACATAGGTAATTATGATGCAGACGAAGATTAAGGAAACAAAGAAGAATACTTTTGACGTTTGATTTAGTCCATCGCTTGAATGAAAGTTATACATTGGTGGTTTTTGTGTGCATAACATTCTATTTGCTGCTTTCATTCCAAAATAAATCTGAAGCGTATATTTTATTAACTAAAATTATAACAATAAATGAATAATGGATATACACGCGCCCAAATCTTTTTAAAATAAGTAAATTCCCAATGTTTTCTATTGAGGGGAAATGTAAAGGAGGAGCTGTGTATTTTACTATACACCTGTACAGGAATAATTATGCTCATTTCATTGGTAATTTCAACCACTTAAGTTAAAGTTATGAGAATCTGGTTATATACCTACCATATTTTACATTACTCTCGTAGGATGTTCTCAAGCAGCTGCACTGATTCTATTTTCAAGTTAAGGTATGCCCACACAAGACATCATTAAGCCACAAGGTTAATTTTAATATGCGGTGCCATTATCGTGACAGTAAATCCCACGCAGAACTGTGCAATCATTACACCAGTATATTTCATGTCCCCGCCAACACCGTGTCTTCTCACTTCGTGCAATTCTGTACACTCTTGCTGTGGTGTAGAATTGTTACATACTTTCTTTGTCGATTACCCCACAAAACTTCGAAGTGTTCTTTTTAGTTCTAATGTATTTCTTTGTTTAAAACTATGGTATCGTATACGCATTAAAAAAAAGTGTGTTCGATTCACATGACTTTCTCTAGTTGTTCCACAAACAGACTGTTCTTACAAAAGTTTGTTCTTTTATCTACACCATGGTAATCAAAGTAAACATTACCAGAATTGGTCTTTCTTGGTTCTTTATAAGTAGAAGAGAAATAAGGGACTGCACTAGGCTAAAGCGATAGATAAATCTTTTAAAAACCAGTCACTGTATGAAACAATTGAAATTCGGTTCTCTTTGCTTGCTAAGAATAACAAAGGAGATGAAAATAACGATGCCTTTTCGTTTGACAAAAGTTTGAAGTGTTGCATAAACTGAAACCAATAACTCGGGATATCTCGAAAACGGTTAACTCTACAATAAAAATGTATATGACAAATTGTGTGTTTTGACAAGACTTACTTTTTTCTGCATTAAGTTTTTGTCTATCTCTTACTGTTTACTAGTTATACAAATTTATGCAAATGCCATCCTGAATGAAAAGGTGTTTTGACTGAAAATATCTTAAGCATGTGGCGCTTAAATCAAAATCGTTATAGCCATTTTTGTGAAAATAAAAAATTTCGAAAAATATTCCATGTAAAAGTTATTCGTGTCGCGTTCTTGGAAGATACTGAACTTAAATACCAAGTTTAGTATTTAACCGACTTTTCGTTTTTGCACTGATGCCCACAGACGCGCGCGCGCACACACACATACATACACACGAATATGTTTCTAAAAATGCTTTTCTTTTTTTGATTCAGGGGGTCTCAGGGGTGAAATCTGGGTGTCGAATTTTTGTGTGGAATACAATAGCTTCTCTATCCACTATGTACATTGTACATGCGGATTAGAGAGCAAAAATGAGATAATAGTATGATGATTCAACCCAGCGGGATAGCTCAGTCGGTTTCGTCTGCGACCCGCATTCGAAGGTCGAGGGATCGCTTCCCGTGGCCGGCCTACCTGACTATGGGTATTTTCAGGAGTTTTCTCCGCATCGCCAGGCGAATACTAGGTAGGTTTCTATATCCTTGTCCTTCGACTTCGGCTGCCGAAGATGAGGACCACTCCTGGCAGGGGCGTTTGGCCCTATGTGGGCGGAGGCCCCGGTTTGACTGTCCGACAGTCAGGTTGCTTCAATCTGGAAGCATCGTGCCATCGTTCCTGGTTCCGGTCGCCCGTTGTTTCATCTCACCTCATCACTTCCTCGTGGGGCGTAGGTACAATAGCTTCAGGTTCGTGCGGAGTCGTATCCAATCCAATCCCTTGGTGGTTTAGCAATGACTCTGCATGAAGTTAGACTGTTCTCATAGTCGAATTTTCAATAGTTCCTTCACAGTTCATGTATTTAAGCTATTGAACTTCAGATACTTCTCTTGTCAGTGATACATTCACTTAGGAATATAACGTAAAACATACGTTGTGAATAAAGCGTCTCTCTTCAAATTTTCTCGGGATTCGAGCTAGATAAATATATGGTTTGAAACCGCTGTTTTTTTAAATTAATTTTTTGGCGCTCTATTCTAATTCTCTATTTTCTGTTTTTTTTTTTTGTCGCTATTTTCTCTAACTTTCCTTTATTTTCTTCTTTGTTTACCGGTTTCTTTTTACCTACAAACACCCAATCCAATGCGGGACTGGAACCCACGATTCCCTGCGCCACGAAGAACTAAAACTAGGCTCTTAAGCGAGCACGACCATGGGACTGGCTCTGTTTGCAAAGTGACGAAGTGCGGATCTCCATATTTTGATGTTTTCTAATGGCTTACTGTGTTTCATTCCCCTAAAGGAATTTAAAATAAATGTAAGTTCGGTTAAATGCAGAGTTCCGCAATAGGGGCTGCGTGGGGCTAATATTTAAATGAAGTAATACTAATATCTTCACCACTGATCTTTAAAATAGCATTCCTTAAGAGGGGGGCACTGGCACAGCATACCTGACTGATCGATAGATACAAAGAAAGAGCAATCTTCTCCCATCCACTTTGAAAGTTTGTAGCTGCAAGAACAACTTGTCCCCAGTGATTTTGACCCATATTAATTGTTTAAGTGCTTGCTATTTACCTCTGGAATGTATTACAAGAGAAGAGAAAACAACCTTTTAAAACCATCTATCAAGTTACAGCTTGGTTCTGTCCTTATTGGGTCGGGCAGTAAAACTCCTGCATGCAAAATGTGCCAACATTTCCCTTGTGAAACTAGAAATTCCGGAATTCTAATTGGTAAGTGTCCATAAATTTGTTTCAAAAAGCCAGTGACAGGTGTTTCTATGATCGGTAATTTTTATTCCTTCTTTTTAGCAATTCCCGTAACTGAAAACATTTTAGGCCCCTTTTAAAAGTATCATGGCTTTGAATGGATATTGAAATACAAATACAGAAAATGAAACCTCTCTTACAATTGTCGTTATGTCAACAAATGTTTAGGATAACACATCGAAATGTCTACGTATTCTTTTTAGTAAGATGAACCGCATAGTGTACAAACAAATATTCAGCAATCTTTTAAATAAATAAAGTGCTATATATACGTAAAAATAAAATATAGGTTTAGGTAGTCAGTCAATTTTCAGCTAAAATAACTAACGACAAATTGATAGTGTTATCTATGCTGTTGGCTCTCTGAAACTCGGTTTATTTTATCACTAAAATACATTTGTTTTGAACTAATGATATTTTAAATACGTGTTCTAAAATGTCGTTGGACAACAGTTGCTGATTGCGTTCTAGCAAATTCCAACACGCAATATGCCTTTTCCACAGGATTTTCCGCCATTTCAGCTTCTGCAACAACAAACAAAACACTACAGCGTTACCAATAGTAACAAACGAAACTTTGAGAGTTTCTCAACATACCTCCAAAATAATTAGGTTGCTATCTCTAATAGTTTTTGTTTTACAGGCAGTTAAAGTTGTCTATTTCTTTTGTAGTAACCCTGTATTTTGTACTACTTTACTGATGGGGTTATTACTTTCTGTACGCGTACTATGTACATAGTGTATAGAGAAGGTATTGCATTCCAGCCAAAAATATGTGTGTGTGTGCGCGCGCGCGCGTGCGTGCGTGTGAACACGATAACACAAAAACAAAAATAAAATACCAAACTTGTTGTTTAAAGTTTACTATCTTCCAAGGATGCGACACAAAGATTTCGAGAAAAATCCCCCCCCCCACATCCAACTACCTGAAAAAGTAATTCGAAATTTGTTATTTTTTCAAAAATGGCTCTAACAATTTTGATTAAAATACTGTATATTAAATATATTTATATGGCAAATAAAATGCATATTTTGAGTTTTCTGGAAATAGCCTCTAAATACCTCTTATTTCTGTCTCTCTCTCTCTCTCTCTCTCGTGTAATTGACCATTTCTGAAATATTCCTTGTTATTTGTTTCGGATTTAAAATACTTTAAATTTTCTCACACGGAAAGTTGTAAACCCTTGGCTCTGCAGAGAAACGGATTTCAATCACATGACAACCAGCTTTTAAAAGATTATACTATTACTTTCTCTATACGCGCTATGTACATTGTGTATAGAGAAGGTATTGCACTCCAACCAAAAATTCGATAGTGAAATTTCAATGGAAATATATGCTTTAGGGTCCCCTTTATCCCCTTTATCATTTTCACAAAAAGGTCCGCGCGCGCGTGTGTGTCTGTGTGTCCGTCTGTGAACACAATAACAAAAAAACGAAAAGTCGGTAAAATACCAAACTTAGTATTTAAGTTTAGTATCTTCCAGGGATTTTGAGAAAAATCCCCCCACCTCAAACCACCCTTTGCATGGTACATTTTTCAAAAATTTCGATTTTTTCAAAAATGGCTCTAACGATTTTGATTAAAATATCATATATTAAAGACATTTACCTGACAAATAGAATGTATATCTTGAAGTTTCTGGGAATAGCCTCTGAAGAGTACTTTATTCTGGATGAATTTTACGGAATTTTGAATAACTGCTAAACCGTAAGAGATGGACAAAAACTTACGACACAAAAAATGTAGAGCACGTTAAAATACACAATTTATGTCATATACATTTTTTTCGTGGAGTTCATCGTTTTTTAGACATTCCTTGTTTTTGGTTTCTGCTATGAAAAACATATTTTTCTCATACAGGAATTTGTCAATTGCTGTCCATACAAACAAAGGAACTTCAGTGACATAGCAACCAGCTTTTGATTATCACTTTAACTTATGGTACTCCTTTATTTCGCTTCTACTTACAAAGAAGCAAGTAATAAAACTATTTCTAGTATATTTTTTTTTTCTTTTTTGATTAGCATGAAGTAAATAGAAGTATAAGCTTTTTAATAATAATTTGTTGTAGAGATGTAGAGAAAGTCATGTGAATGGAACACCTCAGATTTTTTTCCTGCGAGAAACGTTTCACATGCAACAGCATTGCTATATGTACTGCCAAAACATAAGATCTATTTAGACAACATAATGCAGCTGAAAGTGTGCGTCGTTGACTAAATTTAAAGCACTCCAAGGATGACTAGATCAGGTATTACTTTTTTCGGCAGGGCAGCGTTATTGATTGGTTAAACGTTTTTTCTCTTCCTCGTATTTTCATCAAGGAAACGACTCGTGACCATTATGGATAATTAAAAAGGTGTTGTGCTTCAACTTCATAGATGTGTATGCCAAGTTCAGATATTCTATACATTTTATCAGCATAAATTATATTTTACGAGATACTCTTGTATAATGTTTACCTAATACTATAGGAATAAAGTGCCGTTATATTGCATATATATGGTGGTAAGGTCAAATTTTGTGTTTTATTGAACATATTTTTATGGGTTTTTCGGTCATAAATGGGTGTTTCCCTAGTTTTTAGGTCATAGAAATCATCCTAATGATTGCATGCGCTTAATATGCGTAGTGTTACCGTCTCCTATCTGAATCCAGGCAAGTTTTAGCTAAGAAGTATGCGTCATATTTTTGGAAAAACTTATCGTGACGACAAGATGTCACCAACGTCATAGAAAATTGGAGACAGCGCAAAGCATGACATCAAAACTATTTCAGTTCACAATCTGCATTTTGATAGAGCGAAGTGTGTTGATATCGCTGACCTAATGCATAACTCTCTGACAGTAATATTCCCCTTCTCCCTCCTCTTAACATGTCATTAAAATAAATGGTCTCACTGGGCTAAATCAGCTTTCGTGTCTATATCCAGCCAGCTATTCATAGAAGGCATTTCGAATCTTGCTATGACACAATGTCCCCATGCGGTTTCACAGCAGCAACTTGGTTTTGTTTGCGAATATTTTTTTTTTTAATGTTTTTGGTAGTTTAACGTCCTTTAACCTGGTTGGTCATATCGGACGATGAATGAAATTGTTACATGTATTTTAAATGTTTAATACGTATACATTTTTATACATGAATATATGACTCACGGTTATTATTTAAACCTCCATTTAAAATCATTTAGAAATTTATGTTTTGCTATTCTATTGAACCCCAAAATTGTATACCGATATTTCACTAGAAATACACAATTTGAGGTATCCTGATTATGTTTTCAGAAAAAGGGCATGTGTGCATAAACCAAAAACGAAAACTCGATGTAATACCAAACCATAAAATACTCAATTTCTCAACTATCCTGACCTACACACGGCCTGTGTGAAAAAAACAATTAAATTAATACCAATGACCATAATAGTTGGCTATACTATGAACACTGGGACTTAAAATACTTACAGCATTGTAAATTGCCATTGGGGTTGTAATCTCAAAATAATTTGAGATCACTTTGTGGTTTACCTGAAAACATGCGAGTCAGTTGAGAAATTCAATGCTATGTTGCCATGGTAGCTCAGTGGCAGAGAAACCGGCTAGAGACCGGGAAGTCCGTGATTCAAATCCTGGTTATGGCATTGCATTTTACAGTGTGACTCTACCTATCCAACTTCTGTCCTGCACATGGCTTGTGTGGAAAAACAAACACAATAAAATTAACACATACTTTGTTACAGGGATGTAGAGAAAGTAATGTGAATGAAACGCATCAGTTTTTTTTTTTTTTTTTTTTTTTTTTTGTTTTTGTTTTGTTTTGTTTAAATGAAAATGTGAAAAGCAATGAAAACATGCTCGTGAAATCTTACCTTAAGTGAAACAAAATGTTTATAACATTTTTGTATAAGGGTAGCAAAAGTCGCAAGAAAAGTTGCTGAGATTTTCAATCCTGTCACCGCTTCCGGAATAGGTATTTTTCAATATATTCGAAAACTTAAGTGAAATTTATCACATCACATTTTTAGAGTTGTTAATATGGATAGTCTTTCTCTTTTAATTTTTTGAAAATTTTCATTCCCAGTTGGTGGAAGTTGTGTAGAGCAATAAATATTTAGCCTGCCTGCAAATGCTAATCAATTTATCATACATGTTACAAATATTTAATTCGCTAAACGACAAAAAGATTATCAAAACTTTACTTGAACAGTTCTGTGATATATTATATATAGCATCCTACCTACAACATAGATATTTCAGTAAATACAATTTCATTTTAATAACATATTTTTATTTTACTAGTAGTCCCTTAAATACGATTTTAATTTTAAAGTAACATTACGCCAATGAACATTACCTGTTTATCAGTCATGTTCTCTCTTGCAAATGTATAAACGTTACAAGTTGCTAAATGTACATATGCTCTTGCTACAAATTCCACCATGATGTCGCCCTCCGTGGTGTAATAGTTACCATGCTGACTTCATATACCCAAGGTCGCGGGTTCAAACCCGGTGGAGGACGATTGCTTTTTCCGGGCGTAAAAATCCTTAATATGGCTTCCTTCATAAGGAAAGTAAAGCCGTTGGTCCCGTGTCATAGATTTACGGCACGTAAATGAACCTCAAGCATAATAGAGAGGCCTCTGAGCAAAATTAAGCGGTCTTTCACGCCCAATTTAGGATGGGACGCTGAGAACCACAGTAGTTAAAGAGCGTCCATAAATAACACGCCATTTTTTGCAACATGACTCAAATGTGCCAAAATACCACTCCTAATTTATTCTTGTGTATGTATGGTTAGATTGGAAAGTAGAATAAGAATGAACCATTAGTAGTATCAAAATTACCTCCCGCAATAAAATATAATATGTTTTAAGATATTTTAATGACAAATGAAATGCATATCTTACATTTTCTGGTAATAGCCTGTGAAGTCCTGCCACCACTATCCCGCCTCCGCCGCATCCTCCTTCATCACCACCACCTCCACCACACTACATTGATTACACCTTTGGTCTGACTTAGAATACGTAAATATTCCTATACAAAGTTTAATGGGTTTACAAATAAGAATTGCTTTTTTGGCGGTTCTCATAAGGTTGAAGCCTAACCTAAAACAAAATTGTATTCGTTATTGACAGTGACAAATAACAGCCATTATAGTTAACGTTTACTAGAGATTTGAAAATATACATATGCATTTAGTTATAGTTTTAACATCTATAACGTAAACAACTGGTCACATGTGAACCGTCTGCTGCAGAAAGGCGCATTTCTTAACATAGAATCTTCTTTTTGGGATTACCCTCTTTAAAGGACCTGTATCTCTAAGGATTTACAAGCCGACGCCTTTTGTCAGTAGTCTGCCGAGGAGCAAGCAAACCGGTCAGTCCAATGTCTTGTATGATGGTGTACAAGAAAGAAATTAAATATACTCGTAGAATGAAAGGGATGATAGGAAATTTCGTGTATAAAAAAAAAAATATCAAATCAGTATTGGCCTAGCCACTGAGGAAATCCGCGGTTTACAGAGAGAAGACGAAGAAGAAGAAGAAGAAGAAGAAGAAAAGAGCACCTTGTTTGGATTGGTTAACAGAATCTAAACATTGAATTAAAGCTTCCCTATCTGCAGTAAATACAAAATTGAGGGCGTTGCCAGGTCTATGCTTTCACGCAGAAACGTTTTCTTTCTGAAGTAAACAATCCATGACTTACTGAAATTTGTTCCTCAATAAAGGAATAGTATAACTATTGGTCTATTTGCCGTTCTGCAGTAAGCGGTTCGTGTATTTAATATCCGCCCCGTGTCAGTTTTGAAAATGACAGAGTTTTTTATTTAAGTAACCGCAACAAGGGCTTATTCATTCACCAGATATTGGGTATTACAAGGACAAATGACGATGCCAAATTTAAAGGCAATCAATGTAATATTAACAATAAATATTCACGAAGGAACCTACTTAAGAAACGGAAATCTATATCGTCGCTCGCACCTTACTCATTATCCGAAACGGAAATTTCAACATAGACTGAGATATGACCACAGCTGAGTGTGCATTTTGGAATGGATCAAAACTCTTATTAGTGGCGGAAGAAATACAACGATATTAAGTGCAGCTTTGTATCTACATATTTACTTATAGGGGAATATGCCATAAAACAATTTCTGCAAATGTTTATCTCGATTAACATGAAGTAGATAGAACAATATTTGTTTTCTTGTAGTAGTAATACAAAAGTTTGTAAAAAAGGCATGTGAGTACAACACATCACCTTTTTAGGGTTTAAATTATATTCCAATAACTTTTACATATCCATAGAAAAAAAACACATATAGTAGTATAAACATTTCTTTATAAAGTATTGTGGCTGTTTATGTTATAATACTGTATGATCTAAACGTACTAAGTTCGACAGGTTTTAGTTGTTGAGGCGCTATTGTGAATACGTAGGAGATGACGTTTATGATTTGACCATGGTGAAGATGTTTGGTGATGCAATAGTAACCACCATTAGATGCACTGTTGCCCAAGAACGTGACTTTCTAAAGCAGTAAAGCTGTCATTTTACGGCAATTATAAATGGAGCCTCATCTCTTCCTAATGAAGTCCTGAGATGTGTGGTCCGGTGAAAAAGCGGCCGCCCTCCTAGAAATGACTGCCGGACACAAGAATGTCGGCGATGACATCAGCGGAAAGGTCAAGTCATTTATGTTGTTCAAAGAAAGACCGCAAAAGACGGGAGTTTCTTCACAAGTTCCTATAATAGCGAGCAGCTTTTATCTCTGACCTTGGCCTTAATACGTGTGTTGGGAGTTGTAAGTACGTACTTGCTTACTTTACTTGCGCGCTAATAGTCATTTCCGCCGCGAGGTGTGAAGGCCAGTAGGACTGCATAGCAGGTGACTCTTGACTAAGAACCTACCTACTCAAGTAGAATGCTTCATATTAGAAAGCTCAAACTAATCACTTTCTGCCTAATAGATTTGCCATATTTTCCATGTTGGGCTATGAAATAGGCATGGAAATGTGTTTCTCAAGCTTCAGTAAGTACTACTGAACCGTATTATTTAGTTGGATAGGAAGAATCAGACTGAAAAATTCATAGCCGTAACCGGGATTTGAACCACGGATCTCCCAGCCTCTAGCCGGTTGCTCCTCTACAATGGCAACAAACCGGCATAGCATTGGATTTCTCAACTGACTCGCATGTTTCCCGGTAAACCACAAAGTGTTCTCAAATTATTTTGAGATGACAACCCCAATGGCGATTTACAATGTTGTAAGCATGTACTTAAGTCCCAGGATTCATAGTATAGCCAACTATTATGGTTAATTCGTATTGGTTTAATTGTTTTTCACACAAACCATGTGTAGGACAGGCGTTGGACAGGTAGAGTCAGACTGAAAAATTCAATGTCATAGCCGGGGTTGCCCTTCCACTGAGCTACCATGGCAACATGCCAGCATAGGAATGCCCGTATTATTTAGTTATTTATATCAAATAACGCAAATCTGTTCTTTTTTGGTTCAGAATGTTGGACTATAGCGATAAAATCAAAAACAAAAGATAGGAGCATCAGAAATGCGATTTTTGGCTATAGGACAGAAAAAAATCTTTCATTCGCATGACTTTCTCTACTTATGCTTTATATGGCATAAATTGTGTGTGTTTTTGTTGTATATTTTTGTCTTTTGCGGTTTACCAATTATGCAAAATTTATCCAGAATGATAAGGTCTTCAGAGGCTACCCCCCTAAATTCAAGATACACATTTTATTTGTGATATAAATATCTGTAATTCACGGTATTTTAATCAAAATCGCTAGGCCATTTTTGATAAAAACAACATTTTCAAAACCTTTTCCGTGTAAAGGGTAGTTTGGAATGGGGGAATATTCTTGAATATCTTCGTGTCGCATCCTTGGAATACCAAGTTCCCTAAGGTATTTTCTTAAGTAATAATACGTGCTTGAAAGGTGAATCATCTGACAAATTGATTAGATACAGCGATCCTCAGCTGTTACCGCTGAGCTAGATATGAAAATCCCGTAAGCGCATTTAACCCTCTCATCTAATACAAGTATTCCTGCAAACCCTCAAAGTGATTGTAAGCTTAATCAGACGAGACGGTATTGACAGTCGCCTTGATAGCTCAGTATGATTTGAGTCCTAGACTGGGTTTTGCTTTGTTGAATTTCTGATTCAACATTCCAGCTTTTTGCCCAGGTACACGCGCTTAGTGTGATAGAAAAATTATTTATTCGAGTTAACCTTGGAAGTAAATGCCACGCAAATGCCATAACTTCTCCAGTAATTTCACTAAAGCCTTTAATTTTATTTTTGAATGAGCGATAAATCGCGCATAAAGTAACAAAACAGTTTACTTCGCAGCAACGAATTCATGCAGACAATGGAAATAGAATATACCTATCTTCTAACATAAGCGAAATTTCTAAGGCTACAGAAAGACGCCGAGTACTTTACTATAAAGAAAACACAGCTTTATACTTTTAAACTGTGTATGTATATTGAAAACCCAAATGTAATCTCTCTGGACAGCCACAGCCAGGAGTCAGTTGAATGATAAATCCGTAGCGATAAACTTTTATGTCTTCTACATTTCTACAACGCAATCTGCTGATAATGCCAGGTTTTCTTAATGGCTTAGTGTATCCAATACATTTGTAACATTACAAATAAACTTTTGCGTCGAACCTGGTTGCTTATCTTAACCAGGATTGCGAGAATTTAAACGAGGGAAGTACAGAAATGTCACTAAACTAAAGGATTATTAGTTAATATACTTAACGGTATATTATAAATACTGATTGTTATTTATTTTAATGCGAGGCAAACTATTCATAGCATTAAAAGCTTGTATTAAAGGACTGCTATTCATAGCATTTCTTTAAACTTCGATTTTTGCCTCTTCTGTTCCCTATTGTTTTCAAAGAAGGAGAAGTCTAGAAAATGTTGTAGAGTAACATCAGGGAAACAAAGGGATAACAAACTGTTAAGCTATGTTAGATGGTCTAAATACGAGTACCACCGTTTATTACCATGTGTCTGTCAGACATTCAAGTTAACATTACGTATACGTTACATTAATTTATTCGATATTCTTGCTGCTGTGAAAGCATAAGCTAAACAATATTAACCATTTTATTCCCCTATTTAATTTATGCTTGAGTTTTAGATGTGAGAATTTGCAAATAACCCTTTAAATACTTCGCTTATTTAGCGACCGTGTGATGCAGACACAGCATAACGACGGGGGAGAGAGTTGTTGGGTTCGCCCCCCCCCCCTTCTAAAGTGGACAATTGCACCGTTTGTATTCATATTTAAGGTGTTAATAGCATATGATTGAGGTAATTATAATTACATTGACATGATTCACGTTTTTTTCCCCTGCCGACCAATTCCATCTACAATAATCGTCGGTAGCTATGTGGAGCACTCTGTTGCCGAAAACTAACGTGTGCCGTCACCGAACAAAGAATGCACAAATTCTGCACACACTGTATTTCAGCAATGATGTCATTACTGCTTAGTGAATTGGATGCGAAGTTGCCATGTTTATAAGGAACTTTTGCGGTATTTGTGTGTGGTTTTCCAAGTCTTGAAGAGTAATCAACAAGCCCCGGTTACTTAGTACTGACCTATTTTATTACTGATCTCTTACTCTCCAAATTTTAGTTTATTTTAATATTATAGGTAGCAACGAGTAATGTACTTCATTTTTATAGAGCCTACTTTGACCTAATTTTGCATTAGGACCTAGTAACACCAATTTTTCGTGATAGAACCTAAAATACCTAATTCGGATATTTAAATGAATAGACTGCACTTATTTATAAACCTTTTCAATGCGAAAGAAAGTTCCAAAAAATCTGATGTGTTCCATTCACATGACTTTCTCTACTTCTGTGTAATTAATTATTGTTAATAAGCTTATTCTTCTATTTACTTCATACTAATCGAGAAAAAGTTAGCAGAAATAGTCTCATTACTTGCTTCCTTGTAAGTACGAGAAGAAGCGAAATATGGGAGTATCATAGGTTAAAGTGAAGTCAAAAGCTGGTTACCAGGTAACTGAAGTTCCTTTATTTGTATGGATACGAGTTGACAAATCCCTGTATGAGAAAAGTAGAAGTTTTTTAAGCCTGAAACCAAAAACAAGGAATATCTAAAAAACGATCAATTCCTCGAAAAAATTTATATAACATAAATTGTATGTTTTAATGTGTTCTACATTTTTTGTGTGGTAAGTTTTTATCCATTTCTTACTGTTTAGCAGTTATGCAAAATTTCGTAAAATTCATCCAGAATAAAGTAGTCTTCAGAGGCTATTCACAGAAAGTTCAAGGTATACATGTTATTTGCCAGGTAAATATCTTCAATATACGATATTTTAATCAAAATCGTTAGAGCCATTTTTGAGAAAATCAAAATTTTCGAAAAAAATTCCGTGTAAAGGGTAGTTGGGGGTGGGGGGATTTTTTTGAAAATCTTCGTGTCGCATCCTTGGAAGATACCAAACTTAAATACCAAGTTTGGTATTTAACGGTCTTTTCTTTTTGAGCTATGATGTCCACAGACACACACACACACACACACATACATACACTCACAGACACACACACGCACACGCGGACCTTTTTCCAAAAATGATTTTTTTTTGGATTCAGGGGGACCCAAAACATGTATTTCCGGTGAAATCTCGGTATCGAATTTTTGAGTGCATTACAATACCTTCTCTATACACTATGTACATAGTACGTGTAGAGAAAGAAAAATGATGATCTTATGAATCTTGCGTAATAGCCAGATAAGAAAGGAATTAGTTGTTTTAGTGCACAGTCCAGATTTAAAGGTTGTAGTAACAATCGATCGCATTCTCTAAGAGAAAAAAAAATCATTAATCATTGATTTGGAAACCTAAGGAACTAGCCGAAATGAAGTTAGCACCTGTAACTTCATTGAAGTGGGACTCAGTTTCTCCACTTTCACGCACATTGTGAATACCCTTCCGTAATGTACACGCGCGTACACACACACACACACACACACACACACACACCTAAATATCCGGGCTTTGATCATTATGTGAAATTGTGAAAACCTTTTATGTCGAAAATTCTCACAATGTAAAAACGTAAACTTACCAGTTTTTTTAAACGAACTAAACAAGCCAAGAAGACTGAAACTTGTTTTGTAAAAAATGTAGAAGATAACTTAGAGAGAGAGAGAGAGAGAGAGAGAGAGAGAGAGAGAGAGAGAGAGAGAGAGAGAGAGAGAGTGTGTGTATTTGTGAATACATTGTATTCTCAGCAGGCACTCCCCTCCCTCCCAGATAAATTCCAAATTGGACCTGGCTGCGCAAACAATGTTCTAAGTTTAATAATTTCCGCGAAGTTTAACACCACGATTATAATTATGCACTATATGCTACCTCTACTGTATATCCGCATTACTCCCAACAATCCAGGAACAAACAATGCATTCACCGCGAAACGCATAGCCACCTGCTGTTCCGCTCCTCAAAACAATGTTATGAGAGTCGTGTTAAAAGCAGTATTAGCAATGATATCCCAAACTTAAACGGCATGTACCTATAAAATGCATATGGACATAAAAACTTTATTGCATAAATGGTGAAATTCAGTTCGTTCAGTATCCAGGGTAAAAGCGGCCTAAGTCATAAACATAAGATATGTAGCTCGTTCAGACGAGCGATAGTACTTCCCAGAACACAAAGATGTACTCACGAAGAAACCGGATGAGTACCATAAAATGTCCTGCGCTCCGATGGATTTATACGTCGCGTCGTTGACAGCCAGTGGTTTCCTTCACGACGTAATTCTGTCCATAAATGCTTTTAAGATAAACATATTTTTTACATTTAACTATTGTTCAACTTACAGTTATTGCAGTCTGACTCACATTTCCATGAATATGTATTCCCTTCCAGAGTATAGAAATGTGAATTATTTTGTGTTGCCGAATTATTCTAGGTGTGCGTTCACTTCTAATAACAAATTGCAAAACTTCCTATGTGGATTACCGATATTTTTACAATTTTGACATCTTCCAGTTAGTGATCCAATGTCTTTCCTTTACCTAACCTCCTGTCCCGCATCTTCAATATTTTGTTTTGTTTGCTTCCAAAACTCAATTTTGTGCATATTTCCTGCAGTGTGATTTCACCCAGAAGGCTACAGGGGAATGTAAAAATTAAGTCTATTAGTCCTCCTTTTATGGAGGCCTTTCACTTCACTGATTTCATTACATTTCATGTATTACAGGGCTTTTGTAAACAACATACAAGTTGAAAGCGAAGGGTTACCAACTTGACTAGATTGTGTGGCTGAGCTGTAACGAGCCTCACACCAGTTTCCATCGCCTCAGGTGGCAGTAATAACAATTATTAACAGAGATTTGCTCGGCATATAAACTTCGTTGGTGATAAATTAATTGCTGTCAGTTTCAGCTATCGTATGCCATTTCAGTGCAAGCGCGTGTAAATAACATGTGGGGGTGTGTGCCAAAAGCAAGGCCACAGAAAGTATTCAGCGAGACATCATCTTATTAGCTGCTACATAATTAATGTTGACACTTTTGTTTTTGTGGCTGAAAATAAGAGTCTTTCATTTGGACCTCAGCGATTTGAACTTGAGCATTACTGGTAACGAAATTGGATAAGTGCAACCGCATGTTAACATTTTTATGCACACAGTAGTAGGACAATGGCTGACACACATTTAAACTAATTTACTTTTGTAGTCGCACTTTAAAATTAATGCACATTTTTTTTTCGGTTTACTGAAAGTTGTTCTACAGCTAAAGATCGGACAAAGGTAATAAAAGCATCCATTAAAAGTCTGCCCACATGGGCCGCGCCGTGGCCGAGTGGTTAAGTAGTTAGACTACTTGTCTTTCATCCAGGTGGCCCGGGGCTCGCTTCCAGGCGCCTGCATGTGGGATTTGTGGTGTACAAAACGGCGCAGAGGCAGGTTTTCTTCGGGTTCTCCGACTTTCTCACAGGTGCTCCATCTTCATTCCATTTGTCATCAGTGTCTTCGCCTGCGGTGCCATATGTAATAAAAGCGGGCATTAAACACTATAAAAAATTGCCCACATAAACATGGTTCACACAGTCCTGGAAAGTCAAGATTGGGGAAAGTAGGGGAAATCAAAAATTTTCAAGTAAATTATTTTTACGAGATAAAATCGGTGAAATTAATTCTGATTGGCACAATTGCCAGAAATGTTATGTAGTGCTCTAAAAATTATGCAACTGTGACTCATGTAAATTTGTTGTAATAATTGCCCAGAATCATTAGTGGTTGCCGGCTGGTTTATTGTATTTTCAGTAGTACCAGGGAATCATTTCCTCAAAGGCCTACATTCTAATCTTTATTTCAGTAATTTGACTATGGTTTAACTTTTTCTATCACGTATGTAGAATGTACATAGTGGGTAGAGCAGGTATTGCATTCCATATTGCAATCGACACCGAGATTTTAACATAAATCTGGACACCTGAATGGTGGGAAAATATATTAAAATATCCGTGTTTGTGTGGAGGGAGAGTTTGTGAATAGCACTCGAAAATGAAAAGTCGGTGAAGCACCAAACTTGGTAAGTATTTAAATTTAGTATCTTACAAGAACACAAAAGGAAGCTTTTCAAGAAAATTGCCCCACCACAAACTATTCTATACATTTTTCGAAATTTTCAATTTTCTTAAAAGTTGCTTTACACAAAATATGTAGATCTCCAAATTTATTTCACACACGTTTTTTCCGAGATATTCCCTCTTATTGATTTCAGTTTTAAAATGCGTTCTTTAAACGGGAAGCCGGCATTCGTTTTTCCTCTGTTTTACTCCTAACGATGCAAAGAGAACTGGATTTCAGTGCCATCGCATAGCGACACGTTTAAAAGAATTGAATGCCGCTTTAGCTTAGTCTTTAAAACACGTTTGTTAACGACGCTGTCAATTCCAGGATCAAATCAACGCCGCCGTGCTCCGAAATTTCGTCCCGTGGCTATTCTTTAATATACCAGTAAATTTACTGACATGGGGCTGTCGCTTTCAAGTACACTTAAAAGCTGTCAGTTTGGACCCGGGACTTTGAGATAAGAAAGCCAGTGCCTAATCAAATGAGACACTCAGACCGACACCTAGTCTATTCCCTTATTTCGCTCCTACCTAGAAGGAAGGAAGTAATAAGAATATAAAACCATTTCTGCTGATGTTCATCTCGATTGGAATTAAGTAAATAGAAGAATGACCTGCAAGAAAAGTTTGATGCAGGGCAGGTAGCGAAAGGCTGTGAATAGAACACATCATATCCCCCTTCCCCCTTAACCTACTCAGGGAAATGTAGGTGCAATTTTTTGTACGAACCTTGTTAAATGGGTTTTTCCAGGCACACTTTAAAATTAGTGTACTTCTGTTTCAGTTTACCGAAAATTGTTCCATAGCTGAACATCGAAAAAGGGTCGAACATTTACACAAAGCATGTAAACATGTCGCATGATGATATAGATACTAGATACTAGGTGACTAGATAATATTTATGATAACATAAACCTGGCGCACATGGTATATAAACAGACTTCCAAGTTTGTAGCTCCCTAAAAAAAATGTTAATGTCAATTAATGAGTTATTACTTTCTCTATACGTTTTATGTACACAGTGTATAGAGAAGGTATTGCACTCCATCAAAAAATTCGATACCGAGATTTCACTGGAAATATATGTTTTAGGGTCCCCTTTGTCCAAAAAAAGTATTTTCAGAAAAAGATCCGTACGTGTGTGTGTGTGTGTGTGTGTCCGTGTGTCTGTGAACCGATAACTCAAAAACGAAAAGTCGGTAAAATACCAAACTTGGTATTTAAGTTTAGTATCTTCCAGGGATGCGACACGAAGATTTTGAGAAAAATCCCCCCACCCCCAACTACCCTTTACATGGCTCTTTTCTCGAACATTTTGATTTTCTCAACCGTAAGAAATGGACAAAACTTACCACACAACAAATGTAGAGCACCTTAAAACCCACAATTTATGTTATATCATTTTTTTTCGTGGAGTTGATTGTTTTTTAGATATATATTCCTTGTTTTTGGTTTCAGCTATAAAACTTTTCTCATACAGGACTTTGTGAACTCGTGTCATACAAACAAAGGAACTTCAGTCGCAGAGCAACCAGCTTTTGACTATCACTTTATTTCGCTTCTACTAACAAGGAAGTAAGTAATAAGACTATTTCTGCTAATTTTTGTTGCATTAGATGAAGTAAATTGAACAATTTGTTGCAGTGATATAGAGAAAGGCATGTGAATGGAACACATCAGATTTTTTGAGTAATATCAAAAACAAATTGATGTAAACCTAAAGCAAGAACCCCACGAAAATAAACTTATATTATAGAGAAGTCGTGAAGGAAAAATGTAACCATTTTAATTTTCATACATGTAAATAAAAGCACGATGAACGCACCTTGTAAAATGCAAGATTGTAATAGTAAAAAAAAATCTTATGTTCCAATCAGATGCTTTGTTCCATAAACAAAGTTTGCTTACAAAAGGTCATTATTTTATCTTCGTCATGCTAATCCAGATAAGCTTTAGCAGAAATGCTCTTATTAATTATTTCCTTGTAAGAAGAAGGGAGATAAGGAAATACATTAGGCTAAAGCGGAAGTCAAATCTTTTGCGTTCCGGGGGGGGGCGTTAAGTAGGTGGTTTAAAACAGAAACCAATTACAAGGAATATCTCAGAAACGGTTAGCTCTAGGAAAAAATGCATATGGTATAAATTTTGTCTTTTAATGAGACTTATAATTTTATGTAGTTTTGGTCTATCTTCTATGGTTTACGAGTTATAAAAAGTCATCCAGAATGAAGAGGTTTTTAGAGGCTATTCTCAGAATATTCAATATATAAATTTCGCTTGCCATGAAAATATATTAAGCATATGACATTTCAATCAAAATTATTATAGGCATTTTTGAGAAAACAAGAAAAATGTCCCATGCAAGTGTTCCCCCAATTAGATTTCTTGAAAATCTTCGTGTCGCTTAGTTAGAAGATATTAAACTTAAATTCCAAGTTCGGTATTTAACTGAATTTTTGTTTCTGAGCTATGCTGCCCCCCACAGCCCCCACACACAAACATTTTTTATAGTTTGTTGTTATATTCAGAGGGTCTCAAAATAAATAATTACCGTTCCTTTGTTTCACACTATTTCTTTACTTTTGCGCAAGTTCGTAATCACAGACACTTGGTTGGGTCCTAATCTCTTATTAAATTTATCTTTGTGTTCGGTGTAACATTTATTTATTTTTGATAAAGTCCCATATATTTACTCTGGTAGACAACGTGTTGTCCTATAACTAGTTTGACCCTAAAGTGAAGCCTTCTGTCCAAATATGGTCCAAATTACCTATCTATAATCACTACCGGCAGCCTTCGTATCTCAACACATGTAGTCAAATCATTATACGAATTTGATGGGCGGATTACCTTTCTGCTATTAGCTCCTTTTCATTATTTTTTTACCTTCGGATCTTTAAAAATCAACTTTCGCAAACATCGACTGTTTGTGGACGCATGTCTAGTTTAGTGAAAGCGGTGCTTAACCTCGAGATATAAAATAATCACATGGTTGCTTTGTTCCCTTCGTTTAAAATCACAACGGTTTACTTATTATTTTCTCTAGCAGTATGTATAATTACATAGTAGGTTGAGAAGGTATTGTATTCCACCAACAAATTCGATATTTCAGCCTCTGCGTCCATTCTCCTTGTACCAACAACGAAATTTGTAATGAAACTATTTCTGCAAACGTTTATCTCGCTTAATTTGAAGTAGAAACAGGAAGGTTTAAAGTTTAAAGAAGGGTGCGTGCAGAGGGCATATAAAGTTTCTTTTTCAAGTTACAGGACCATCTATTATATAGTCTACATAATTTTTGCAACTGTATTCCCTCAAACATAAACATAAGCGTTGCCAATATAACACTACCAGTTGTTTATGTATTGCATTGAACATTCAGTTAAAATTACATAGCTAAGTATTCATGTAACGTTAGCCACCGAGAACTTTTAGAAAGTTGTTTTCTAATAAATTTAAAAATGTAAATCTCAAAGCTCAAAGTCATGTATTTAATTAATAAATTTTCAATTCAAATCATACAAATTGCTCACGCCATGTTGGCGTATTTTCCGCCACCGTTAAAATGTTTTTTTAATCATGGAATTTCTAGTTCGCGAATTCGTCACTATGTGCACCTAGTGATCAGGGATCAGCTCATCGTCCACAGATGGCACTATATAATAAATCACGACTTGTGGACGTTAAAAATGGCGATTTTAGTCCAGGCTTTACTTCCCTACCGAAGGAAGCCATGCTAAGGACTTTTACGTCGAAAAAGTCGATCACCGTCCGCCGTGTTTGAACCCACAACCATGGGTATTAGAGGCTAGAAGGGTAACCACTACATCACGAAGTTTGCTCGTTTGAAATATGGTATCTTGATTTATCCCCAAAATAGTAAATGAATAATATGTATAAATATCTTTTACTGGTCTGTAGTTCAGTTATCAGAACCCCTACCTGTTATGTGAGGTGTTCCCCTGTGATTCCCGACTGGGATCCAATTTGTTTTTCTTTAAACGTATCTCGACTGTCTCCGTGGTTGAGAGGTCAGCGGGCCGACTTCTCACCTCGGGGTCTCAGGTTCGATTCCCGTCTGGGGCGGGACAATTTTCTTTAATCAGGATTATTCCTTATCCTCCACAGAGTGTAGTGTTTAATTATACAAAATCATTAACCTAATGCCCATGATAGTTGATATGAGTTGTTTCACAATCAAAGCCCCTCATATATCCATAGAAATTAAAGGGTGCTATTAAAAAAAAGTTTTACGGTATGCTTAGAGTCTAGTGCGTGAATGTGATACACTTGCGTGTGCAGCGGGTACGCGCTCGAGCTATTGGACAGTTAATCAATTATAAGTATTTCAGGATTTCCAGGTTATACACCTGAGCACACGTGCCTATAATTACCTAAATGACAATCTGCAATGAGCACAATTATGCTAAGTTAACAGGGTATATGGGATTCCATACAGAATAAATACTACACATTTATTTAAAGCACTACTAGGAAATGCAGAGAATGGTTATTTATGTAACGAATGTTACATGTACACTATTACATACAACTTTTTATGTAATTTTAGCAATAAAATACGTAAAAATAAGTAATGCGTTTGCTAAAGGAAAATTATAATGTATCAAAGATTACAAATGTATGACTTATGGTGGTTACAAGCAGATGTTTTATTTGTTTCAGCACTTATAGAAAAAAAAAATGAAGGTAATGTTAAAACTAGTGAAAATAGGATTCTATTCCGCTTGACACCATATTAAGGAGTAATAAGCGTTTGTATAATTACCAGCTCTGAAAAGTATGCCATTATTTCATTAGTCAAACTTACGAATTTTTGGTTTCTCCATTTGCAAAACTCTTCATATTCTTTTTCGTAAACATCTTTTGTGTTTTCTGGAATTAATATGCTCTCAGCACTCTTGTTTCGTTTAAGGAAAGTAAGTATACCAAGTAACGTAGGCTCTGATTAATATGTATATTGTTATTGGATTTAAATTAAATTTAAGGCGATTTCTGGTTTGAATGTTGCGAGATTGGCGATTTCAAGTTTTCTTAAGGTACATTGGAGAGAATTATATCTGGAGGTGATGACGTTATTGCTGTCTTGTTGCTATGGTAATTACGTCTGGCACACTGGTGCCAGAAATAAGGTAATTTCTACGATTTATGCCGTCATAATAAGCCGTTTTATGCTAGGATTGCATAAAATATAATTATAATATTGAGTAGATATGTTTATAAGCCTTCTGATGTCAGCTAATTGGAACGGTATTTCACTTGTCTGTGAAAAAAGTAAGACAGAACTCAGTCTCTTGATTCTTAAACTGCAGTTATGAGAACGAGTACTAAGTTGCCCGGTCACACCGATTACCGCGTTCGATTAGTTCGGTTAAGTAGTTAAACATTACCAAAGTAAACGGTCCACTTTTCTGAAAGTTTTGAGTTTGTTCATTTCAGACTTTTTGTTAATTAATCTCTAATTGGCAGTAGGCATCGTGTTAAGACTTGAAACGAGTGGTTAGTGTAGAATATCAAGTAGTTTTGTTGAACGGGTTTCCCCTGCACCCTTTGAGAATCAAATAGACAGCTTCCGCTGACCGAGACCCTTAATCAGGTCAGGTTACCTTGGGGTTTACGCCTCCTCTTTTCTCAGTTGAAGCGGAAAGGGAAGAAACGGGATCTATTGTTCATTGCAGGGAACATGAATTTTATTTTAGAATGGGGCCGAAAGCAATCTGCATAAAAGTAAGCTTTAAACACTTGCAAGTGAGAATACAGCAACAATACACTGATACATGCAACTGTTCAAGGTTATCATTTGTTTATTAACAATCCGGGTTCAAATCTGGCGGAGGATGATGCATTTTTTCGGGCGTAAAATTCTTAACAGGGCTTCCTTCGGAAGGGAAATAAATCCGTTGGCTCCGTGTAGTAGATTTATGGCACGTAAAATAACTTCAAGCCCAATAAAAATCATCTGAGCAAAATTAAGTTATTTTTCGCGCCCAATATAGAAAGAGACCTGAGAACCACAGCAGAATAGCGTCCATAAATACAAATCGATTTCATTTCTGTAGATATATATTATTGAACTATCATACTTGTTACTTTTCTTGCTTTGGTCAAAGAAGCTCGCAGTGTTCCCAAATAAGGCTTAAGAACCCTGACAAACCATACTATAAATTCAATGTGATTTTAATTTCACACTTTATCATTTAAACATTAATTTTTTTAGTGTTCATTGCTTTGTTCAAAATTGAAGATTGAAAACCTCTTATAGTTGTATATACCACACTCATTTAAGCATGGCATTAACATAGTCAAATGCTATAACTAAAAAATCGTAACAATTTCACAATTGTCAGTCTATTCAAATAACTTGAACAATCTAGAAATAGGTACATAAATTATTAGTAAAAGAAAAATCTTACAGACTTTTCGGTCCCAACAGATTCTAGTTACTTTCTCTATACGAACTATGTACATAGTGTATAGAGAAGGTATTGCATTCCATCAAAAATTCGATACCGAGATTTCACCGAAAATGCCTGTTTTAGGTTCCCCTGTATCTAAAAAAAGCATTTTCAGAAAAAGCTGCGTGTGTGTCTGTGAACACGATAACCCAAAAACGAAAAGTCGGTAAAATACCAAACTTGGTATTTAAGTTTAGTATCTCCCAGGGATGCGACATGAAGATTTTGAAAAAAAATCCCCCCACCCCAAACTACCCTTTACATGGCTCTTTTTTTTCGAAAATTTTGATTTTCTCAAAAATGGCTCTAACGATTTTTATTAAAATATCGTATATTAAAGATATTTACCTGAAAAATAATATGTATATCTTGGATTTTCTAGGAATAGCCTCTGAAGACTACTATATTCTTGATGAATTTTACGAAATGTTGCATAACTCCTAAACTGTAAGAGATGGACAAAAACTTACTACACAAAAAATATAGAGCACATTAAAACACACAATTTATGTTATATACATTTTTTTCGTGGACTTGATCGTTTTTAGATATTCCTTGTTTTTGGTTTCAGCTTTAAAAAACTTATACTTTTCTCATACAGGAATTTCAACTCCTGTCCATACAAACAAAGGAACTTCAGCCACATAGTAACCAGCTTTTGACTATCACTTTAACATATAGTACTCCCTTATTTCGCTTCTTTACAAGGAAGCAAGTAATAAGACTATTTCTGCTAATGTTTTTCGATTGGCATGAATTAAATAGAAGCATAAGCTTTCCAACAATAATTTGTTGCAGAGATGTAGAGAAAGTCTTGTGAATGGAATATATCAGATTTTTTTACTTAGGTGCACTAGAACGTGGCCATGCACATAAGCTTGGCGGAGGACGGTGCATTTTTTGGGGCGTAAAATCCTTAGCATGGCCCTCCTTCAGAAGGAGAGTAAAGCCGTTGGTCCCGTGTCGTAGATTTACGGCACGTAAAGAACCTGAAGCCTGATAAAAGAGGCCTCTGAGCAAAATTTAGCGGTCTTTCACGGCCAGTATAGAATGGGACGCTGAGAACCATAGCAGTTAAAGAGCGTCCATAAATAAAACTTCATTTCCATTTTAATGCACATAAGCAACGTTATATACAGGGCTGTGATTACCATGTGTCTGTGTGGTTACCAATACAAGACAGTGAATGAACATGCGCAATTTTCCAGTTGCAATCCTTAAACAGAATGAAATACGGAATTTTTTACGTCCTATATAGCAGTAACACGCATTTTCTTTTTTGAATACGGGAAATTCCGTAAAATACGACATGTCTGGTAAGACTAAGACTAATAATAATAATAATAATAATAATAATAATTTGTGTCCTGAATTTTGTTCAAGATGCAGCATGTGACTACTACTTATATTATCGCTATATCAGTACCCTAAATTTGAATGCTTCTGAGATTCTACATAGTATACACTCTAAAGGCTGTTTTTGCCAGTCCCTTGTTTGCTGCATTTAGGCTGTTGATGTGAAATCGTTGTCCCTGGTGGTATTTCTCATCTGGTGTCATAAATGTTCTAAACTCGCGGCGCCACGTCTACTCAAGGCGTGACAGCCTCAGTAGGGTGGGCGTGAAACGTGAGATCAAATACTTCACACACGCAGTTTAGTGGTCAACATTGGGGTCAGACTTTCGTTCCTGGAGAACAGAATTAGTTCTCAGAGAAACTCTTGATATAGTTATTTATCCATGGTTTGAACACAACCTGCAAAGTAATGAAAATAATTTGCGAAACAAATGAACCGAACAAGGCATTAAAGGTTGTTCAATCGCTATGTTCGTCAACGAATAATCTGATGTCACAATCATGGACTTTCCTACTCACACAATCATCTATTTTCATGTCTTCTATGAACTACACCACAAAATATAATTGTTCCACTTGGAGAAATTATCGTTTCTGACTGTCTTGTAGGCAAACATAAGCATAAGGAGGTTGAGGTGGCAATCAAATGTTTAAAACGCAGGTATGCTGGCTCTATGTTGCGTACTCTGGATGATTATTTGAGAAGCAAATTTTAAAACTCTAAAGTGTTACATTCATAGGACTTTCTCCAATTATTCAGCAACAAACTGTTCACACAAAAACTTATTTTTCTATTTACTTTATGACAATGACAATAACTATTAGCCAAAGTGGTTTTATTACACATTTGCTGGCAAATATAAGGGGATCAAGAGAAGAGTAACATCTTTTAAGAACCGGTCGCTAGATGAATACGTTGAAATTCCTTCTCTTTGCTTGACCATGCGGAGAGGGCAACAAATAATTACTTTCCATATGAGAGCATTTAAAGCAACAACAAGGAATATTACGGAAACGGTTAACTCTACAAAAAATGTCTTTGACAAGAATTGTGTGCTTTACCGCAAGATATAGAAAGAATCTTAAAATACAATATATTTTAAGATTCTTTCTATATCTTGCGGTTTACAAGTTTTGCAAAAGTGAAATTCAAAGGCCAAGGTTATACCCAGAAAAGTTCAAGATTTACAGTTCATTTGTCATTAAAATGTCTTAAACGTGTGATATTTTAATCAAAATTATAAGTAATTTTTATAAAAACAAAACTTTCGAGATGCGAAACTAAAATATTAAGTTTGATATTTAACCGAATTTTTATTTTTGAGTTACACTGTTTATGGATGCAAGCGCAGGATTATTATTATTATTATTATTATTATTATTATTAAGAGAGCCGCAAACCCTGTATTCTCGTTGAAATCTCGACATCGAAGTTTTGAGTGGAATGCAGTATCTCCCCTACAATAGAGAAAATAAATATGTATTATATTGGAAAATTTAAATTAAGCACGGGGAATATCTTTGAAAAAGTTATTTGGCAGTTTATGACTATTTCGATATACTTGTTTGTTTTAAATAGGTTCCTTTATTTTGTAGTTTTCTAGCTGTATACACTTTTTAAAATTTCAAATAAAGAGGACTTCAAAGGCTAATCAAAGTAAATTCAAGATTTACATTTCATTTTTGCCAATACCTTATGATATTTTAATGATAATTGTTGAAGCTGTTTTCGAGAAAAGGAAACAATTAAAATGGTTCCATATAAAGTATAATTTTTAAAGGAGGGGGGCATTTTATTTAAAACAGGTGACTTCAGGTAAAATCTCATAAAATTTGGGAGGGGGAATACAGAGTTTTCTTTCTTTGAAACAGTTTATAAATTCAGAGAGCTCTAAATAAAGATATGACAATGAATATTTCCTTCGTGTTCAATATTTTATCGGACAATGTTCACGGAATGTTTGTATTTACTACTTCAGAAGCAGTGTACACAAAGGCATGTCTTCCGCATACCAAAGCTGCTACAAGACAACTAAGATTAAAGGAATATATTACAATGCTTAGAGAAGCGGAAACTATCATTGATAGTAACCTTAAATACTGAATCAATTGCGTTCATTCATTCTTGCCGTGCAGACTTAATTCGAGTGCGGTAGATGAAACTGATCAACTTCTCCACGTGCACTTTTCGCATACCGCATTCAGTAAGTTAAGACGCTTTCCCATAGATGACAGCGCTATCGCCGGTAACTGCATTGCTGAATTGGGAAGATATAACACTTCGCACAAGCAAAGCGTCTGCTCGCAAGTCGCCAGCCAAATATAACCCGTAAATTCTGGCATGAAAACAGTAATTAAATACTTTCGTGGAGTATTGTTTTATTTTAGGCAATACTACATGATATCAGTATTTTATATACGAAATACGGAATTCATTTTAGTTAATGGCTATTTATAGAGTTCAATAAGGTATGAATAGTACAACCAGGCACCCATATTAGTGAATGTTACATTTTTTGAAATAATATTTCATTTAGCCTCCTATGTTTCCTTCTCATTCCTTCCTTTTGAGAGGTGGTAATCACAGTAATTTAAGTTAAGTCGCAGTCCCATATTAACAACGATGTGCTATTAACTCGCGTCACTTTACTATTGTAACAAAAACAATCAACTAAAACGCGCTAATTCTACGCATACGAAATAGCCAACATGTAATAAATAAGAAGAAAGCACTAATTTATTTTTAATAATGTAATAATTTGTCCAGCTACTTTAACCCTTTCGGAAGCTATTTTCTAAATTAATTAATAGGCCAATCCCAATTAAACATTCAAATACACAATAAATAATATCCTTTAGAATACAATACATGTTAAAATAAATTGTAATAAGAAATCTATCATTATTTATGGTCTATATAGCTAATTATAATATTACATTTTAAAAAGAGTTTTTTATCTTTAAATCATCATGGTTTTTTCATGAATTTAAGGGCTTTCACATTATTTTCTGTACTACATATAGTATTAGAGGAAGTGTTGCGCTGCACCCAAAAAATCTATATTTGTGTGAATGTGTCTCAACAAGTTCATGTGTTTGTGAACAGCATAAAAAGTTTTCTTAAATTAAGTTCAGCATTTTCCAAGAATGCGACTCGAAGATTTTCAAAACATTCGCCATCCCAAACTACCTTTATATGCAAAAGTTTTCGAAAATTTTGATTTTTTAAGAAATTACTAACTTATTTTTTTAAATTATATCATAGGCATTTTTATGACAAATGAAGTTCAGATCTTGCTGTTTCTGTGAATAACTCTTAAGTCCTCTTAATTCTGGATGCCTTTTGCATAATTGGCAAACCTTAAGAGAGAGACAAAAATGTAGTCTTCATTAAAAAAAAAAAAAAACACAATATATTTCAAATGATTTTTTTTTTTTTTAAAGTTAATCATTTTTGAGGTTTCAGTTTAAATCGCCTATACTTTCCTCAAATGAGATTTTGTTATTCGTTTTTCTTACTCTTGGTAAAGCAAAGAGAACGAAAATTCAACACCATCACATAGCGACCAGATATTGAAGGATTTGACTATTGCTTAAGCCTAGTGTAATTTCCTGTTCCTTTATGTCTACGAGGAACTATGTAACACATACATACACTAGATTAACGCGATGTAGATAGAAGAATAAGTATTTTATGAAAATAGTGTGTTGAAAAGTACAGAAAACCGCTGAATGTAGCACATTACATACGTTCTCAATCACATAGAAAATGACATTGCACTGATAATGTTTTAGGGCTCAAAATATTTCTTAACAGCACATCTCATTGCTTAGGACGACCCTCTATCAGCAAAACATATTGAAGTGTTTAATATCGATGCTTAAAAATCTTATATGTTACATACACATGGCTTTCTCTAACTGTTCTGCAAACAATCTATTCTTACAAAAGATTATTATTTTATCTACGTCACACTGATCGAGATAAACAATAGCGGAAATTGTTTTGTTACTTACCGCCTTAAAACAGAAGGGAAACGAGGGAATACATTAAAGTCATAATCAAATTTTTTTAAAAGCTGGTCGCTTTGTGAAACAATTGAAATTCGATTTGCCTTGTATGACCAGCAGTAAAACAAAAGAGATAAGGCGAAAGGTAATTTTCTGTTTGAGAAAAGTGTGTAGTTTAACATTGAGACTAATAACAAGGACTACCTCGGAAGCGGTCAACTGTAATAGATATAAATTGTCAACATTTTTTGTGAAGTAAGTTTATGCCTGTCACTTACGGCTTACCAGTTATGCAAAATTCATCCAGAATGAAGAGGTCTGCAGAGGATATTCCCAGAAAACTCGAGATATGCCCATTATTTGCGATTTAAATATATTTAATAATAGGCATTTTAATGAAAATTGTTAGAGCCGTTTTTGAGAAAAATAACAGTTTCAAAAAGTTTTCCATCTAAACGGTAGTTTGGAATAGGTAGATTTTCTTGATATTTAATGGTTTGGTATTTAACAGTTTTTTAGTTTTTGACCTATGCTGTTCACAGACAGAAACATACACATATGGTCCTTTTCTTAAAAAAGGCATTTTTGAATTCAGTGGGTTCAAAAATATATTTCCGGTGAAATCTCGAAATCGGACTTCTTGGTGGATTACAATATTTCCTATTTCTACATGTGCATACTACGTGTAGAGAAAGTAAAGAGATACTCATGTGAGCTTATCAAATTATCAAGGCGTATGTGCTTGCATTGTATTTGCGGATTGCATGTAGATATGCTGTAAGTGGTATTGACCATTCCTACGTAGAAATTAATACCCAAATAAGCGTGACTCTAAGAAATACTCTGAAATGTAAATGAATTTCTTTGAAATTGACGTAGAAAACTTAGAAAATGGCACCAATTAGATATAATTGTACTACTTTGAACGAACCTTTGTGCTGTTCGTCTAAGCACAGCATTTATAAGATTATTCCTCAGAGTAAATTATAGGCACAGGAAAGAAAGAAAATTATATATCTTTTTATAGCACCTCATTTGTTAAAAACTTTTAAACTGCCTTTATGGCTGTTCTTTGCAATCAGAAATAAAAACAATGTAATGTGGCCTTTAACATTTGGTGATAATCGAGGAGAAATAAAAAGAATGGAATGTCTACTACATTTCTCACCTGGGAGGTGATTTCCCTCATTGCCTCATTTCACACTGTGGCTTGCATCCTGCGGAGGAAATAACATACTAACGAAAAGAGAATCGCGATGACGTCAGTTAATTTAAAGTTAAAATCGCGGCGAAAGGAAAGTTTGTGTAGTAAATGGAACCAAGGGTATTATTTTCTTCATTGCTTCCTTCTTCCATTGCTTCCTGCTTTTTCTAACAACGCTACAGATTCTTGTTTCATTTCATTTCAAACTTTCCCACAATTGTATCAGCTCTTACCTTTAAAACTGCTGCTTGGAGTTAACTTTCATGCATGATGTATGCATGATAAATATTTTTTGTTATTGTTAGCATCTATATTTTCAAAACATAAATAAGATAGCTTCAGAAAATTGTATTCACCGAGGGAATGGAAAATGCATGAAAGGTATAACATTTTAATAGTACAGTTTTTTTTATGCTTACCGCTTTAATTCCTGGTTTAAACACCCTTCACATTTGTGTTAATTTGATATGTATACACGAAATGAAAAACACATATGTGTCTGTAACTATGTTATCAACTTTCAGCAAAGTTGCTCCGAAAAATACCTTTCCTGTCATCCATTTTTCCGTTGTTTCATATCAACTCCTTCCCCACTCATACCCACATCAGGCTGAAGATCCATTCTGGCTATTCTCTCTCTTATCCAGAGGTCATCTGATCCTCAACAGGCATCTGATTCCAGGTGCTGATCCCATTTCTTTGCTTATAAGTATTCTTAGTAATTATGATAATTTATTTTAAAGTATGAATAATTTATTTTAAATTATGTGTCACAAATATTGTCATTACTTATTACCAGGACCCGACTTAAGACTTTCGATTAGTTTCATTTCAGCATGACATGTGCAAATCAAACAGTATATAAAGGCAAGCATAAAATTAATTTAAATACATTTTATAATAACAAAAATTATGAATTCAAAATCTTCTCGGGCTTCTAGCCAGGTAAAAACTTGGCTTGACACCAACGTTTCGAAGAATCGCGAACCAATCAGATGTTAGCTTCATCCCAGCTCTTATAAATACCAGTCTCCGCAAGCTCAAACCATCAGTTCACCCTGAAGACGAGGAAGATGCACTTCTTCGAAACGTTGGTGTCAAGCCAAGTTTTTACCTGGCTAGAAGCCCGAGAAGATTTTGAATTAATACGTCGCCAGGAAAGCTTCAGTTCTTATTTTAAAAATTATGAACTCAGTTAATTATTGTATTTATTAAACTCTATAGAGTCTTCTCGTGTTATCTTTTAACTGTCGTAGACATTGCTAAAATGTAAATAAATCCTTATCACGTGTACCAGATCATGAAAATGCATTTTTAAGTAATTTTCTGCCATTTTCTATTTTAGAAGATTGTTTAGGTTTTGAGCCATTGTTTTGATATTTTCTTTCCCATATCATTTTTATATAGTAATTTTCTTGCATTTATATCGAGTAAGTATATAGAGTTTTATATCATTCACATTTTACACGAGAATAATGTTTCAAACATTAGAAATATCACTATAAGAAATAAGAACAATTCTATGAAATTTTTCCTAGCATTTTGAGGGGGGGGGGTTACCTTTCAATGCAATTGTTAGAATGAAAAGGGTTGCTTGTGGACGGAGTAGTGGCTGTTTTCAGACGAGCAGGTGTTTATTGTGGTTATGATTCACACTTGAAATTAGGGATGACACAGAGCAGTTTTTCCTGTTTTGTGTTAAATCAGTGCGTGCAGTTACCCCTGTATTGTGTAATAATTGTGAAGTCCTTGAACTTTATATATTCTTAACTCATCAGAAGCTTCAAACAAAAAGATGGAACAAATGTGGCATTTGTGTTCATTTCTAGAATTATCTCATTATTATTATTATTATTATTATTATTATTATTGTTGTTGTTAGTAGTAGTATACGTATTTATAGGAATTATTATATTCCACCCAAAAATTAGATGTCGAGGTTTCACCGGAAATATATGACTTGAGGTTTTCTGAATTCAAAATCATGGTAGGTCATATCAAACGATGAATGAAATCTGTGAAATTGGTGCTCAAGTGAGGCCGGGGGAGCTTAACACTTGACCTTTATCTTCTCAGGATAAGGAAAAATCTAAATCCACCGTATCTGGATAACACATCTTAACCGAGATTCTAACCCGGAACCTCTTGGCTGTGAGTAGACTCACTACCCCCACACTAAAGAGGCAGACTGCAAATGTTTATTTTAGATGTACTGAAATAGAAGAATACGTTTTTTTTTTTTTTTATAATACTTTGGTGATGAATGGATAGAGAAAGTCATATGAATGCAGCACATCAAGCGTGCGCGCGCTCAAAAATCACTCTTAACAAGTTTTGATAATCCTTTCACCATTGAAAAGCCTAAGTTTTTCTGACGGACTTAGAATTATTAAAAAACACGTAATTTCATTTCATATACATAATTCTCTATCAAAGAACTCGCTGCTTATGATGAAGGCCTTGACGTTTATTCGAAAGTGCCATGAAGTAAAACAATTGTTACTCCACAGAAATAAATAGTTCTTGCACTTCGCAGAGTAGGTATAAAAATGAAAGCCGATTATTTTGTTGCGAGGAATATACATATATACACCGATGATGTGACATCTCAGTAAACAAAACCTTTAAAAATATTTATTCTAAATCAATAAAGGTATGCACTGAAGTTTCTGGATGCCGAAACCTTTTAATAAAACTTATATAAGACTTGTTTTCTTGCTTTCTTTCTTCGTATTCATGTTGTAATCAAGTTCGGCAGCAGGTGTGTTAAATATAGAAGGGAGAACTGCTAGTATCAGAAATCAGTAAACTGAGATTTAATATTACCAAGATTATTTTTGTGATGGTTGCAATGTGTCTTTTTCAAAAAGTTTAGCTTAGCGGGCTTGGAGTGCGGAATATTATTTCGCTGTACATGTTAAGGGTTTGTATATTGTGTTCTTTGTTCTTATATACCTTTTTGGCGGCTTCCAAGTTGAACTTATATGCTATGCAATATTTCCAGAATTTGGAAGACTATCGGGGGAGGTTAAGGAAGTCGGACGTTCCGCCGATGTTTCAAATCCTTTTTATTTGTTACTAAGAATAACTAGGAGTGCACGTATATAAACGTCCATGTATAATTGAGACTATAAAGGTACAGCCTACTTATGAATTTATTATTATGCAATATAAGAAATGTTAAATATTAATGTTAGAGCTGTTAAAATAGCATCTAATATTAATAGTTAACAGTATTAAATCGCCAAATATTAAAATGTTCAATAATATTAAAAAATTAGTTTTTACTTTCTCTACACGTATTATGTGCGTAGATACCGAGATTTCACCGAAAGCATGTTTTGAGACCCCTAAATTGATAAAATCTTATGTGTTCCATTCCATGAATTTCGCTACATCTCTGGAACAAATTATTGTTAAAAAACTATTCTTCTATCTGATTCAGATAAACATTAGCAGATGTGGTCTTTTTACTTGCTATCTTGTAAGTAGAAGGGAAATAAGGGAATTCACTAGGCTAAAGAGATAGTCATATCTTATAAAATGTGATGGCTTTGGGATTAAAATCCGTTTCTATGCATGGCCGGGAGTTGGCAAGTTCCAGGATAAGGGAAGTTTTAGGTATTTTAAAACTGAAACCAATAACAAGGCTTATCTTGGAAACGGTAAATTGTTTGAAAAAAGTATATATGACATAAATTATGTGTTTTAATGAGATCTGAAGTTTTTATGTAGTAAGTTTTTGTCTATCTCTTACGGTTTACTAGTTATGCAAAAGTCATCCATTACACCGCGGGTCAAAAACAAAGAAAATCATTTTGTTTCATTAGCAAAGCTGCTCCTTTGACGTAATAAAAGCACGCATTCCTTTTGTTAACAACACTGTAATAGCTAACACAAAATGTAAGTGATGCGCTTGTAAAATAATTTTACTTTCTCTAGCACGTGTCTTTAATGTACATAGTAGATAGAGGAGGTATTGTATCTCACCCAAAATTTCGATACCGAAATTTCACCGTAAATACATGTTTTAGGAACCTCTGAATAAAAAAGGGCATTTTCAAAAAACGGCCCGAGTATGTGCGCGTGTGCGCGCGTGCGTGTGGACAGCATAACTCAAAAACGAGAAGTCGGTTAAATACTATACTTGGTATTTAAGATCAATATCTTCCAAGGATGCGACACGAACATTTTAAGGAAAATTCCCCCGCCGCAATTTTCCTAAAAATTGCTCTAACGAATTTGATTAAAATACTATATGTTTAAGACATTTTATGACAAACGAAATCTATATCCTAAATTTTCTGAGAATAGCCTCTGAAGACCTCTTTAATATGGATGATTTATATAACTGGTAAACGTAAGAATAGATTTTTTCGGGCGTAAAAATCCGTAACATGGTTTCCTTCGGAAGGGAAGTAAAGCAGTTGGTCCCGTGTATTAGATTTACGGCACGTAAAAGAACCTGAAGCCTGATAAAACAAAATTATTCTGTCTTTCACGCCCAGTATAGAATGAGACGTTGAGAATCACAGCGTTAAAGAGCGTCCATAAACAAAATGCCATTTCTTTATTTCACAAATGCTTACTACTCAAAACATGTAAATATCGTTAAAACACACAGTTTATGGCACATACATTTTATTTGTAGAATTAATTGTTTCTGAACTATTCCGAGTTGTTGGTTTCAGGTTTAAGCTACGTACACTTTCTAAAACGGTAGGTTATCTTTCTTTTGTTTACTCCTGGAAACCAAAGAGAACGGAATTTCAATTGTTTCACATAGCGACCGGCTTTTGAAGAAATGGACTATCGTTTTAACCTAGTGAAATCCTTCATTTCCCTTGTTTACAAAGAGGCAAGTATAACATAAATTCTGCTAATAATTAACGAGATGTAGATAAAAGAATAATCTTTTGTAAGAAAAGTTTCTTTGCGAAATAGCTAGAGAACGTATGTGCATGGAACATATAAGATATTTTTGAAAGCATTTTACTGTATATACGTGAACAAACAATTACACTTTTCTTTCATTCTTTTCAGATTAGTTGTTTTGAGGCTTGCTCTTAATCAAAAGAAATAGTTTGCAGCGCAGTGATATTTAACGAACATTAATTTTTAACTAAACTTGCTTCAGAATACTAATTTTTATATTTTATAATATTATTTATACTGTGGTTAGTATAGTTAGTAACCAAATACCAAAGAAATGAATTAAAGAAAGTAGTAATACGTCTATTTCTACCAATATGCTATCTGAGATTGAATAAGAAAATGTGCTTTAAAATGTATGTAAATATACTTAAATAAATATGTTGTAGCAACTTTGAAATGTCAAGTTATTCATTTACCTTTCAATAATACTAGTGCACTACCATGTTAGGGGTAGTGTATCGGCCATATTACAAAGTTTGAATCCTATTTGGAGTGCCTAGGACTTTTTGTGGAATTTTGTCTTAAGTTGAGAAGAGGAACATCGATTAACACTAAACTCTATAAAGACCGCAGACTCATTTGAGCATTCATTTACCTTTGGATATTACCTACACATTTAATGCGAATAATAACAACAATAATAATAATAATAATAATAATAATAATAATGTATTCAACAGGGTTACAACGTAAATCGTATCTTCGTGTATACTCTCTGCTTATTTCTCCATTCTTCTCTTGCTCCCAATCGAACTCTTCTAAGCCTCTTCTCTCCTTATACCACCTCTTATATCGTCCAACCATGTCTTTCTGGCCGAATTCTTTCAAATCTGTGTAGGTATTCTAATTTGTTGCATTCTATGCACATGACCATACCATTCTAGTTTCTTAGAGCTTACAGTATCTAATAATGTATCGCGGACTCTCATCTCATGTCTAATGATTGCGTTTCAAATGTTTTCCAATTGAAGGCCCGAGCGCCTAAAACAACCCATTTCTGCGGAAAATAACTTGATCTCAGATTTCGTGTTTAAATGTCATGTTTCCGCCTCATAAATTATCATACTTATTATAGATTTGTAAATTTGTTTCGTATCTCCCTTTCCCCACAAAAAAGACACAATTTAGCATAGATATTACCAATCTTACTTTTCTGGATTCTATATTTTGTCACTTTCTCTGGTGTAGGTTGAGCTAATTTGTAACCCCAAATAATATTCCTCAAAATATTATATACCCCATTCCATCTTGCAAAATCAAGACATTCTTTCCTCACCACAAGACATAATTATATAGTTATTTTATTCAAATTATTTTTAATCTCTATTTATTATATTCTTCCATAAGTTTTCTGCTCCCATATTCCATGTCATCATAATCCTATGCTATAACCAACTGGTCATCTGCAAATACTAATGTATAAATCGTAGAATTTCCAATAGGTATTTCTATACCGTTAAACTGTTTCTTGTACATTCCTTAAATAAGTTGGGAATAAGCTACATTCGTGACAATAACCTTTTGTAACTATAAATTCTTCAGAAATATTCCTCCTGAGCTTGATCCTAGGGGTTGGCTTCTCATATAATTTACCTATGGCATTTAAAATATGTTTATTTTTGACATTCTTTAATGCCTCGCTTAATTTATCCAATGGGTCAAATTAACCAGCAAAATAATAATTAGTTTTCCGTTAGCATTGTTATTATCATTATTAAGAAGCATATATAATAAAATGTTAACCAGTATTTTTATTGCTGGCGAAAGCTACTAGATGTCGCTGTTGTTGGCACTACCTGGAGAGACTCAGCTTCCACTACCTCATCCTCTTTGTCTCCTTGAGGAAACTCTCTTGCCAATCTTCCACCACGCCCTCTGCCCGCAAGTCGCGAAACCAGTTCTGGCTCTGGATGCTAACAATGTGATCTTTTAATATCGCCAGGAAAGGAGCACGCTTTAACTTTAAAACCAGTCCTGCCTTACCAAACTTTACCATCAGACATTCGGATTCCTCCCGGAACTCCACTTGAAGTCGTGATTACAAGCATTCGTTTAAATTGCTTGGTGTAACACTTGCTGTTGAACCAGAATTTTAACCTGTTTTTTCGTTCACATATATAATAAATCTCTAGTATTATTTAAATATTAACATTAATATTTTTGTAATTGTTTCCATGTTCTAGCTGGCACTGCAGCTCCTCCCCATAAGCTGTGCAATTCTCATGGTCCTTATAGAGATTGTAAATTGTTTTTCTCAAAACTTAATTCAAAGATAACATGTAGAATAAACGAGGTGGTTGTAATAGTTTGCTAAATTTGCAAATCCTAAACAGGATGTGTGGATGAATCAGTGATGTATATAAATGTAAATAAAAATTGGCAGGGCTTACCCGAAGTTGGGTTTGGCTTTTTCAACCACGAGTGACGATTTTATTTTGTTAATTTCCTCCTCGTCGATGAACTTGTACATTGATTTGAAAGAACGTATGGTGAAATTTCCGCTTTACTCCTTATAGCTATGATTTCCTAAATTCTCCGTAAAAACTAAATAACAGACGAAAAATCCCCTGTTACTCACTGAAATCGGAAATATTGGCGGATATTGCATTTGAATTCCTTAACGTTCCCGCAGCAGCCTTCCAAATTCTGGAAATGTTGTACAATCTGTAAGTATATTTTAATAATTAAAGTGTTGTTGAGATAGTCGAATACTCTTGTATTAGATGAATTTTAAACCATAATCCTTTCTCTTTGATTCCGTAGTTATTTAAGATTAGCAATTCAAACTTTTTGGAATAGTAGACGGTCTGTGACCATCAAGAAAAATAATCTTGTCAGTTGACAGTGGAGCAATTTCTGATGTTACGATGGATGATACAATTTTATTTAGTAATAAACTTGTTTATAACATTCAGAAGAGATACAGCAAGATTTTCTTGCCTAAGGTATATTACAAGGTGCTATCATCTAGAAATCGCACTACATACATTTGTGGAGAGTTACTCAGGTGTATTCTATTTTGAATCTTGCACTCATCTGCAACATTTGAATAAAATTTGAATCAAATAAATAATGAGGATTTAGCCCAGGGCAAATACCAGCACATTCCCTTTTTATGGAGAATATTTTAAAATATTTACCATGTTTTTACACTCTAAAAAACTTGGGGATATGTCGATTCTTCAGTGTAGTAGCTGTGTTTGTATGAACAAATGAATAATGATGTCATCATGAGCTCATGTGTATGTTTGAGTATGCCAGAAGAAAAATAAATTTTATTTGATGTCAAGGATTCAAAGATATCTCTGAAATTTGCCAATGCTGTTGAAGAAACGAATTATGACAGTTGTTTTTGAGCAACACAGACCACTGTATGGAAGAGTAACTACTACTGCTACTACTTCTCCTTTATGATATTGAAGAGCAGTCAAAACCTCCGCAAGTACGATGTTCTTTTCTGCCTCTAGGGCGTACGTATTCTAAGCATACACACCTTGTAAAACCTTTAGTCCTAAAGCTCATCTTTAAAGAGAAAGGCTTTCAATGGCGAATAATTGTCAAACTTGGATATAGGACATTGGATGCTGGAAGACTATTCTCAAATAATGTTTTGAGTCACAATCTCAAAATAAATAATACAGGGAAGGGCCTGAGCAGGTATACAGTTGTGCGATTTGTATATTTAACGATTTGAGATGAGTAATTTTGATTTTTATGGGTGTTTATTTCATTGTTAAGCTTCCCAGACTTGCTCACTTTAGTTTTTGTTTATTCATTGTTCAATCTCTTATGACACGATGGCTGGGAGTTTAGCTAAAGATAAACGAATCTGGATTTTGGAACACTGCGAACGGGTTAGAAGGAATGGCTCCTTTCAGAATCACAGTTTATAGGCTACGCAACAGATTTCAGACAGCGTCTGTCGGTAATGTCCCCAAAATGGTCTACCAGTCACCAATATAACGCCTGAAAATGAAATATTAGTTGCTCCGATGTTTGTCCAAAGAAGATCAAAGAGAAGATCAGCTATGGGACTGAACACCTCACGCAAGTCTTTTGAGTCGTATGGTGTCACGTCTGACGTTGAACCTGTGCTGACAAAGATTGATACTGTATACCTACTTATTACCCTCCCTGTATAATAGTGAGATACGTGTTTTATATCGTCAGGATTACACATTTCCGTTAACACTAAAACAACTAATAGAAATTCATAATGCATTGTATGTGTTATATGAATCACCAGTAGCTATGAGTACCTAAAAAGCTGATATGTTCCATTCACGTGACTTTCTCACCTAATCCGCAAACTATTTTTACAAACGTTTATACTTCTGTCTACTCCATCACAATCAAGAATACGATTAGCAGAAATTGTCTTATTATTTAGTTCCTTGTAAGTGGACGGGGAAAAAAGGGAATACACTTGGTTAAATCGAGAGTCAAACCTGTTAAAAGCTGTCGCTATGCGATTGACTTTGAAATCCCCCTAAATAAACGGAAAGTATCTTAAAATTAAAATCCATAACAAGGAGTATCTCGGAAATCGTTAACTCTTAAAACAAAAAAAAAATAAATAAATAAATAAATAATAATAATAATGTTTACTACTTAAATTATATGTTCTAACGAGCTCTATATTCTTTTAGTAATATGTTTTTATCTATCTCTTAGGACTTACCGGTTACACAAAAATGATTTAGAATGAAGAGGACCTCAGAGCTATTTTCAGACAATTCAGGATACCTATACATTTTATCTGTCATGTGAGTATCTTTAATATAGCTGAGCTTTAATCAAAGTCGTTAAAGCCATTTTTGAGAACATCAGCATTTTCAAATTGTTGCCATGTAAGGGTAGTTTAAGGTGGGGCTTTCTCGAAAAGCTATGTGTCGCATCTTTGGAAGATCCTGAATTAAATATCAAGTTTATTATTTAACCTGCTTTTCATTTTCACACACACGCGTGCGCCCACACACACACACACACACACACACACACACACACACACACACTGCATTTCCAGTGAAATCTCGGTGTAGAATTTTGAGTGGAATGCAATACCATCTCTATGTCCTACAATGTACGAAATGCAGAAAGTAAACAAACGTATGATGTGTTCTATTCTCATGACTTTCTCTAGCTATCCTACAACAGATTATTCTTCCCTTCTATTTCCTGCTAATCAAAATAAACAGAATATAGTAAAAGTTGACGTATTAATTTCTTCCTTATAAGTGGAAGGGAAATAAGGGAATACACTAGGCTAAAGCGACAGTCAAAGCTGTTAAAGACTGTTGCTATATGATTAAAATTCGTTTTTTTGCATGGCTAGCAGTTCATAAATTTCTGTGTGAGAAAAGTTGGACATATTTTAAAACTTGCAGTACCTTCAATATCCAAAACCAATAATAAGAAATATTTCGGAAATTGTCAACTCTACGAAAAAAAAAAAAAAATGTGTATGACAAATTGCGTGTTTTAACGAGACCTACATTTTTTTGTGAAGAGGCTATTTCCAGAAAACACAAGATATACATTTTGTTTGCCGAGGAAAATCTTTAATATACGGCATTTTCATCAAAATCGTTAGTGCCACACACACACACACGCGCACGCGCGCACGTGCATACATACATATTTTTCTAAAAATCCTTTTATTGTATACTGGGGATTCTAAAACGTGAATTTTCGGTGAAATCACATTCTTTATACTTTATATACCCAGTACGTGTAGAGAAAGTAAAAAGGCTCCACAGGCTAAAATACATATGTATACGCTCAAGCGGATTAGCTTGCTGAGAATTTGTTTCGGTGCCTTTCGTGCTACAGTGTCCATATATGCTTGCTTTACACGCATTAGTCACAGTCCCAGATAAACATTTCCTTGTTTCACATGACCATAAAACTGCTATTTACGATCCTCGCTTGTTTCATGTAGCTACCGCAAGCAATTGCGTCATTTGCATACCTAAATTTTTCCCCAAGTTACTACTTGTCCATTTTCGTTCTCTGTCAGTCTTAAGTCACAACTTTTATACATTTAACCTTCGAAGAAAATATAAAAATGAGGCAGGAAGGTAGAAAATTATACATACAGAAACAAAGCCAGTTGTAGAACATTGATATTGCAGCGTGTTAGAATGTCGAATGTGTTTCACTGTATTCAGAATGTGTTATTGTAAAATTTGAATTCTAGATATATGAATGACCCAAACATTCCTTGCTTAAAATGAGATTAACTAATCGGTTGCCGAAGTCGAAAGAAAAATCATCTGAATAACATGCTGGTACATAAATATGTAATTGGCTGTTGAACGTTTCTGTGGTCGTATGTTTTTTTTTTTATGCTTGCATTTAGCCGCCTTAACCGGGAAAACCGCATTTCTTACACCTTATCGCAAATTGATAACGCGCTGGCATGGTAAAATGGAAAGCATTGTTGGCCTTACATTTGGTTGGGAAACGCTGATAAAATTCACAAACATGGTGAAAGTGGATATTTTCAGCGAAGGTGCTTTTCAAAGAAATTCAGGTCCTCAAATGCAGACATTTTATTAAGTTTCTCTTATCTATAGACCCCTTAGGAGTCTTACCTATAGACAATTTTGCATTCCACCAAAAAATTCAGTACCGGAAATAAGAGTTTTGAGGCTTCCTGAAAAAGAAAAGAGGATACAAAGAAAAGAAAAAAGTGTTTAGAAAAATGTTCCTCTAGACCTATTTTATAAACACATAACTAAAAACATTTGTTACATTCTAATGATTATCTCTACCTATTCGCTACAAAATATTCTTACATAAGTGTATCTTCTATCTACTCTATTCTAGAAGATAAACATTAGCATAAATGGTTTTATACATATTTGGTTATAGATTCAAGGAGAATAAGAGAATACACTAGACTAAAGCAGTCAAATATTTTAAGAAGGCCATGTCTGGTCGTTATATGATGACCTCGAAGCTCCGTTCCATGACCAGGATAAAAAAAATTGTTTTCCATTCACATGCCTTTCTCTACATCTCTGTAACAAATTATTGCTAAAAAGCTTATTCTTCTACCTATTCCATGCTAATCGAAATTAACACAGCAGAAATGCTCTCTAGTAAGTAGAAGGGGAATAGTGGCATACACTACGCTAAAACAATAGTCAACTCTTTTAAACCCTGGTTGCCATGTGCTTAAATCGCTTCTTTGCATGGTCAGGAGTATACAAACTCCCGTATGAGAAAACCAATAATAGGGAATATCTAAAAAAATGGTCAACTCCAGGAAAAAATGTATATGGCATAAATTGTGTGTTGCGACGAGATCTACATGTTTTGTGTAGAGTAACTTTTCGCCTCTTACCTTTTGCTAGTTATACAAAATCAGCAATATTCATCAAGAATAAAGAGGTCTTCGAGAGTATTCCCATCAAATTCAAGACATACATTTTATTTGTCGTGTAAATATATTTAATATACGGAATTTTAATCAAAATCGTTAGCCATTTTTGAGAAAATCTTATTTTCGACAAATTTTCCATTTAAACGGTAGTTTAGGATGGGGTGATTTTCCTCAAAATCTTCGTGTCACATCCTTGGAAGATACTAAGCTTATATACCAGGTTTGGGATTTTACAGACTCTTCGTTTTTGAGTTATCGTGTTTACGGACACACACACCACACAAGCGGACCTTTTTCTAAAAAATGTTTTTTTTTATACAAGGGACCCTAAAACGTTATTTCCCGTGAAATCTCGGTATCGAATTTTATGATGGAATGCAATACCTTCTCTATACACTATGTGCATAGTACGTGAAGAGAAAGTAAAGTATAGTAGAAAACGAATGGCGATTTCACTTGCGAAAAAGTAGAGACATTTAAACAATAAACAGGCAATATCTCGGAAATGTAAACTTAAAAAAAAAAAAAAAAAAAAAAACAACAACAACAACAACAACAACAACAACAACAACAAAAAACCAATGGTATAAACACTGTCTTTTAACGAAATAACATTTCTGTATGGCAATATGTAGTCTATGGCTTTATCAGTTATGCCACAATGATCCAGAATAAAAGATTCAGAAGCAATTCTCAGAACATCCAGGATACACATTTTATTTGTCGTGTAAATATATTTGTGTAGCATTTTAATCAAAATTTAAAAAGCCAATTTGGGAAAATCTAATATTTCGAAAAATCTTCTATGTTAAAGGAAGTTTGGGGTAGGAAGATTTTTCTGAAAATGTTTGAGCCACATCTATGTACCATGTTTGATGCTTAACCGAATTTTCATTTTTGCGTTCTCTAGCTCTTATAAACATACAATGTAGGTGCATAGTAGCAAGAGAAGGTATTGCATTGTACTAAAAAAATTGAAATTTCACCGGAAATATGCTTTGAGACCCTCTGCCTGGAAAAAAAAAAAATTACAAAAATGTCCGTGAGTGTCTATCTCGATAACCATGAAGTAGATCTTTATCTAAAAATGCTTTATTTTGTATTCAAGGGTTCTCAAAACTTGCATTTCTCTAAAATCTCGGTACCTATCGAATTTTTGTGTGGAATGCAATACCTTCTCTACCTCTTACCTATACTGTGCGTGGTAGAGAAAGTAAAAACCAAAAGTTAGTTACATACCAAATTTAATATTTAAGTCAGCACCTTCCAAGAATTTGACACGGTTTTCAATATATCCCTAGTCCAATTTCTGTTTACACCTTCCAGGAATTTGACACGATTTGTTATGGTATATCCCTAGTCCAATTTCCGTTTACAAGGACTTATCCTTTTTATTTTCTCCAGCACGTTTGTACATAGAATGTAAATTGCTAGAGAAGGTATTGTGTTCCTTCCAGATATTCAATTTCAGTGGAAATATGTCTTTCGAGGTCTCCTGGGTCCGAAAATTTTGTTTGTTTGCTTTATCCCGTATGTAGGTATGTATGATGGATATTGAAGTTATTGTAATGCACTAAAACTTTGACATCGAGATTTCAGCCGGAAATACCTATATGTTTGAGACCCCCTGAATAAAATAACCGTGTGTGTTCCAAAGATGCGACACGCAGATTTTCAAGAAAATCCCTTCACTCCCAACTACACTTTACATAAAACATTTAGCGTAAATGATTATTTTCTCAAAAATGTCTCAAACGATTTTGATTGAAATGTCATGTGTGTGAGATATTTTCATTACAAATGAAATGTATAATTGAATTTTCTAGGAATGTTCTCGTGAGACCTCGTCATTCTGGAAAATTTTTATATAATTTTTGTATAACTAATAACTGTAAGAGACAAACAAAACCTTACTACACAAAAAGTGTAGATATAGTTAAAACACACACTTTATGTTTATACATTTTAGTTTCTATACGTGATATATATCTAAGTGCAACAATTGAGGTTCGGTTCGGTTCGGTTCGCTTTACATGGTCCCGTTTGATAAAAGGTAGGTTAATTTAAAATTGAAGCTAATAACGAATATCTCAAAAACGATCAATTCTACAAGACGTGTCATAACCCATGTATTTTAACAAGAATTACATTTTTTTTTTTCTCCAGTAAGTTTTTGTCTATCTCTTACAGTTTAACCGTTTTGCGAAATTCTGCAAAACTCATCCAGAATAAAGAGGTCTTCAGATTCTATAACCAGAAAATTCAAAAGATACATTTTATTGTTGACATATCTTTAAAATACGGTATTTTAATCAAAATCGTTAGAGCAATTCTCAGAAAACCAAAGCTTCAAATATGTTACCTATGTATAGAGTAGTTTGTGGTGGGAGATTTTTCTGAAATTATTCATCCTTGGAAGATAATAAACATAACGTTTTTTTTATATTATTTAAAGCTATGCTGTGTACACACAAGCGCGCGCGCGGACTTTTTTTCCCATAAATCTGATGTGTTTCATTCATATGACTTTCTCTAACTGTTCTACAAACAACTTTTCTTACAAAAGGTTATTCTTTTATCTACATCATCCTAATCAAGACAGACGTTACCAAAACTGATATTATTGCTTTTTGTAAGTAGAAGGGAAATACGAGTGTGCATAGGTTAAAGCACTAGTCAAATCTTTTAAAAAGTCGGTCGCTATGTGAAACAATTGATATTCGATTCTCTTTGCTTGGTAGGAATGACTTCTCATTTGAGAAAATGTATGTTAAACTGAAACCAACACTTGAAATATCTCTAAAAAAAAAAAATGAGTGTTCCATTCAGATGACTTTCTCTGCATTTCTGTGACAAATTATTGTTAATAAGCTTATTCTTCTATCTACTTCATGCTAATCCAGATAAACATTATTAGAAACTATTGTTTACTTAGTTCCTTGTAAGTAGAAAGGAAATAAGAAAATACACTAGGCCAAACCGACAGTCAAATGTTTTAGAATGTGGTTGTTATGGTATAGAAATCCGCTGCTTTACGTGGCCAGGTATATATATGTGTGTGTGTGTGTGTGTGTGTGAGAGAGAGAGAGAGAGAGAGAAGGTATTGTATTACACTAAAAATGCATACCGAGATTCCACCGGAAATGCATGTTTTGAGACCCCTGAAACAAAAATATTTTTTTAGAAAAATGTCCATGTGTATGCTAGTCTGTCAGTATAAGTGTGTGTGTGTGTGTGTGTGTGTGTGTGTGTGTGTGTGTGTCTGTCTGTCTGTCTGGGGAGCATAGCTAAAAAACGAAAGGTGTTAAATACCCAACTTGGTAAAAAGTTTCGAAAAGTTGTGTTTTCTCGAAAATGGCTCTAACGATTTTGATTAAAAGATGGTATATTAAAGATATTTGCATGACAAATAAAATGTATACCTTGAATTTTCTGGGAATAGCCTCTGAAGTCATCTTTATTCCGGATGAATTTTGCGGAATTTTGCATTACTGATAAACCGTAAGAGATATACAAAAACTTACATAACAGAAAATGTAAAGCTCGTTAAAACACAATTTCTGTTATATCAATTTTTTTCATGGAGTTGACAGTTTTTTTTAGATATTCCTTGTTATTGATTTCAATTTTTCTCATATGGGAACTTGTCAACACCTGGCCACGTAAAGCAGCGGATTTCTATACCATAACAACCACATTTTAAAGCATTTGATTGTTGGTTTGGCCTAGTGTATTTTCTTATTTCCTTTCTACTTACAAGGAACTAAGTAAAAAATAGTTTCTACTGATGTTTATCTGGATTAGCATGAAGTAGATAGAAGAATAAGCTTATTAACAATAATTTGTCACAGAAATGCAGAGAAAGTCATCTGAATGGAACGCACATTTTTTTTTTTTTTTAGAGATATTTCAAGTATTTGTTTCAGTTTAACATACATTTTCTCAAATGAGAAGTCATTCCTACCAAGCAAAGAGAACCGAATATCAATTGTTTCACATAGCGACCGACTTTTTAAAAGATTTGACTAGTGCTTTAACCTATGCACACTCTTATTTCCCTTCTACTTACAAAAAGCAATAATATCAGTTTTGGTAACGTTTGCCTTGATTAGGATGATGTAGATAAAAGAATAACCTTTTGTAAGAAAAGTTGTTTGTAGAAAGGCATATGAATGAAACACATCAGATTTTTGAAAAAAAAAAAAAAAAGTCCGCGCGCGCGCGTGTGTGTAGACAGCATAGCTTTATAAAAATAAAAAAAAAAAAAAAAAAAAAAAAAAACACGTTATGTTTATCATCTTCCAAGGATGAATAATTTCAGAAAAATCCCCCACCACAAACTACTCTATACATAGGTAACATATTTGAAGCTTTGGTTTTCTGAGAATTGCTCTAACGATTTTGATTAAAATACCGTATTTTAAAGATATGTCAACAATAAAATGTATCTTTTGAATTTTTTGCGTATAGAATCTGAAGACCTCTTTATTCTGGATGAGTTTTGCAGAATTTCGCATAACGGCTTAACTGTAAGAGATAGACAAAAACTTACTGGAGAAAAAAAAAATGTAATTCTTGTTAAAATACATGGGTTATGACACGTCTTGTAGAATTGATCGTTTTTGAGATATTCGTTATTTAGCTTCAATTTTAAATTAACCTACCTTTTATCAAACGGGACCATGTAAAGCGAACCGAACCGAACCTCAATTGTTGCACTTAGCGACCAGCTTTTAAAAGATTGACGATCCCCTTACTCTAATTTAGCCTTATTTCTCTTCTACTTTCAAGGAAGCAAGTAACAGACTAATTCTGTTAATGTTTGTCTCGATTAGCCTGATTTAGATAAAAGAATAATCTATTATAAGAATAATTTGTATATGGAACAACTAAAGAAAGTTATGTGAATGGAACGGATCAGATTGTTTAAAAGTATTTATTTTCTGAAAATATGGCTACCTTACAATTTTCATTAAAATACTACATATTTAAAATATTTGTTGGAAAAATAAAATGTATACCTAGTATTTTCTGAGAATAATCTGTGAAGTTTTCTATTATTAATGATGTTTGTATGATTTATAAACTGTTAAGAGATGCACAAAAAATGCAGATTCTTAAAGCACACAATTTATCGCAGCATTTTCAAATATTAATATATTCAAAGAGGTAAGCCGCTGTTCATGATTGCTTTGGTCTTGCAAGGAATACAGAATTTAAAATCCATTTCATAATTATTAACCGCGGTTTAAAATTCTGGTTATGGCTTTAACTATATCGTTCTTATATATGAAGTGAGGAATGGAATTTTATGCGAATGTCGAAAAATCGTCTTTTAAGCAGTAGATATAATTTTCAACTTTTGTTGTTTACTCTTAGCTAAACAAATTTCATACTAAGGAAATAAATAATATCTTAGCATTGTCCTCATTCAACGAAATAGGGGTCGAAAGGGGTAGAAATGAACATTTACTTTCTCCTAACCATAAATTTAAAGATTGGGCTTCGCATATAGTGTGAATCTATTGAGAAACATCTGATGTGAACCTTCACATTCTCTAGATTATTCTTCTCTCACTTCTGCTAGTCAAGAAAAAAGAAGATGGCAAAAGCGATACTTGTTGCCTCCTTATAAGTAGAAAGGGAATAGGGGAATACACTAGGCTAAAGCGATAGTCAAATCTTTTAAAAACTAGTTGCCATGTGGTTCAGTTTCGTATGTTGGCATGGCCAGGAGTTTACAAATTCCCGTATGGGAAAAGCTACTGTTATAAAACTGAAATCAATAACAAGGAATATCTCAGAAATGGTCAACTCCACGAAAAAAAAATATATATGTATATGACACAAATTATGTATTTTAATGAGATCTACATTTTTGTTCAATATATTTTTGTCTATCTCTTTTGGTTCTCAAGTTAACAAAATTCAGCTAGAATGAAGAGCTCTTCAAAGGCTATTTCCGAAAAATTCAAAATGCCCATTTCATTTTTCATGTAAATATCTTTAATATATGGCACATTAATAAAATCGCTAGAGCCATTTTTGAGAAAATAAAATTTTTCAAAAATCTCTCCATGTAAAGCGTAGTTTGGGGTGGGGGATATTCCTCACAATCTTCGTGTCACATCCTTGAAAGATATAAACTTAAATACTAAGTTTGGTATATTACCACTTTTCGTTTTTGAGTTATCCTGTTCACGGACACACGGATCTTTTTCTAAAAATCTGATGTGTTCCATTCACATGTCTTTCTCCAGTTGTTACACAGCTTCCCTTACAAAAGATTAATACGAATACTAATCGAGATAAACATGAGTAGAAATTGTCTTATTACTAGCTTATTTGTTAGCAAAAGGGAAATAAAGGAATACACTAGGCTAAATCGATAGTCAAATCTTTTAACAGCTGGTCCTATGTGAAACAATTCAAGTTCGATTTGCTTTGCATGGCCTGCAGTAAAACAAGAGAGATGAAACGAAACGTCACTTCCGGTTTGAGAAAAGTTTAGTAGTTTAAAATTGAAACAAATAACAAGGAATATCTCAAAAACGGTAGGCTGGACATAAAAAACGTATAGTAGGTATATAGATTATATGTTCTAACGAGATTTACATTTTTTGTGCAGTAAGTTTTTGTCTATCTCTTACACTTTCTGCAAAACTCATTCAGAATAAAGAGGTGTTCAGAGGTTATTTCCAGAAAATTCAAAATATACATTTATTTGTGATTAATGTAAATATCTTAAATATACGGTATTTTAATAAAATCGTAAGAGCTATTTTGAGAAAAATAAAATGTACAAAAATGTTTCCATGTAAAAGGTAGTTTGCGGTAGGGGGATTTTCCTGAAAATCTTCCGTGTCGCTTACCTGGAAGATACTAAAGATAAAATTCAAATTTGGTGTTTAAATGTATTTTTGTTTTTGAGCTATGCTGTTCAAAGACACACACACACACGCACGGACGTTAAGGGAATATATCAGTTAAAGATATAGTCAAATATTTTAAATGCTGAAGGATATGTAAACAATAGAAGTTCGGTTCGCTTTCCATTTCCAGAAAAACAAAGGGGAGAAGAGACGAAGGGTAACCGTATTTAAGTAGATGCATAGTTTACAATTGAAACCAATGGAAAGGAATATCTCGGAAACGGCCAATTCTACAACAAAAATGTATGTCATTAATTGTATGTTTTAACGAGATCTACATTTTGTATAGTAAGTTTTTGTATATCTCTTACGGTTTACCAGTAATAAAAATTCAGCACAATTCATCCAGAATGAGCAAGCAGAAGGTATTCCCAGAACATTCAATATATATTATTTTTGGTGTAAATAGGTTTAATATACGGTATATGCTGTCACACACACAAGGACCTTTTTCTAAAAAAAATTTTTGACTCGGGGGATCTCAAAACGTATATTTCGTGAAATCTCGGTATCGAATCTTTGAGTGAAATATATATGTACATAGTGTTTGTAGAGAAAGCTAAACTTTTTTTTCGGACTTATGGAACCTCAAAGCATATTTCCGATGAAATCTCGACATCGAATTTTTGAGTGGAATAGAATAGAATACAATCTCTATCCATTATGTACATAAGGGCTACAAAAAGTAAAATGCTTTATTGGATACAGAAGACTCTAAAACGTGTATTTCCGGTGAAATCTCGGTATCTAATTACTTTCTCTACAGGTTTCTCTATTTGAAAGTAATGAATCGAAGAAGACGATAATAACTATACTCTAGCACGAAAAGCCTCAAGAATGCTATGAAAAACTAATAGGTAGAGAAAACATGTTGTTTACTACCTTACCTAAGGCAGAGAAAGTATTTAAATCCATAAAATATTCATTGTAAAATTGCATTTTAGGTTCCAATCCAAAAAACGAATCGTTTTGCAGTTTAACTTCCTTAACCTGGGGGATCATATCGGACGACGAATGTATGAAATTGGTGAAATGCTACTAAAATGCACCCGGGCTTAATAGAGTTTACAGGCCCTCGACATTCATCTTCTCGTAATAAAGTAAAATCCAGTAAAAAAAAAGAAAGAAAGAAAAAAAGAAAAGAATAAAAATTATCCGGCTAACTCACCTTAACCTAAATTTGAATTCTGCACCTCTCGAATGTGAGGCAGACACCATACCACCACACTAAAGAGACTGGCAAAAAGTGATTCTTGTTAGAAAAATTCTGATGAGCTCCATTCACATGACTCTCTACATCTTTGTAACAAATTATTGTTGATAAGTTTATTCTTCTATCCACCGCATGCTATCGAGATACTAGCAGAAACGGTCTTATTACTAAGTTCCTTTTAAGTAGAAGGGGAATAAGGAATACACTAGGCTAAACCGACAGTCACATATTTAAAAATGTGGTTGTCATTGTAATCAGTTTCTTTGCGTGGCCAGGAGCTGTCAAGTTCCTATATGAGGAAAGTTAAGTATTTTAAAACTGAAAACCAATAAGATGGAATATCTCGAAATGCTCAACTCCAGGGAAAAATGTATATGACATAGACTGTGTGTTTTAAGGAGCTCTGTGTGTTTTGTATAATACATTTGTCTTTCTCTTACAGTTTACTGGTTAGACAAAAATTTAAAAAAAAAAAAAAAAAAAAAAAAATCCAGAATAAAGATGTCTTCAGAAAATTCAAGATATATATTTTTCATGTACATATCTTAAATGTAAGAGATTTTAATCAAAATCGTTAGAGCCATTTTTGAGGAAATGAAAATTTTCGAAACTTGTTCATGTAAAGGTTAGTTGAGAGTGGAGGAGCTTTCTTGAAAATCTTCGTGTCGTATCCTTGTGGGATACTGAACTGAAATATGAAGTTTGGTATTTAACGGACTTTTAGTTTTTGAGCTATGCTGCCCACAGGCACATACACACACGGATTATTTTCTAAAAATGTTTTTTTTTTTTATGTCTCCGGTGAAATCTCGGTACCGAATTTTTGGATTCAGAACAATACCTTTTCTATACACTATATATAATATTGTAGAGAAAGGAAAAAGGGGCACGTGTCCGAGTTTGTCTGTGGGTAGCATAATTCGAAAGCAAACATCAAATATAATTCAATAATATTTTAATATTTTTTGTTTGTTTGTTAAATTTCCTCCACATAAAGCAACCCATTACATGGAAATATTTTCGTTACTTTTTGTTTTTCAAGCTCGATTTTGACTGAAATTGTTTGAATGAGACAATTAGTACAATGCATACCTTGATTGTTCTGTATTAGTCTGTAAAGTCATGAGAGGGAGGAAGACAGAGAGGAGATGGGGGAGAGAGAAGGATATCGGTGTATATTTTACTTCAGCTCAGCATTTGTTCATGTGTCAGTTCCGAAACAATCGCAGTGGTTCTTCAATTTTCTTCCCACAGTTTTGAAATATTTTGTGGGGCATAACTTAACCCATAGTGGTGCGGATTCCACGTTAACCTGTAGGTCCTCAATGTACATTTGGATGTATTCCCTATTTAATCAGTTTGTAAAAAGTTGTAAAATAATGCACTCCCTGTTGTAATGGATACCATGAGCTTCATATACCCATCTTCAAACCCGGCGGAGGACGATGGATTTTTTCGGGTGTAAAAATCCTTAGCATGGCTTCGTTCGGAAGGGAAGTAAAGCCGTTGGTCCCGTGTCGTAGATTTACGGCACATAAAAGAACCTCAAGCCTGATAAGAGAGGCCTCTGAGCAAAATTAAGTGGTCTTTCACGCCCAGTATAGAATGGAGGATAGAAACTCCTCCTCCTCTTTTTGCGAAAATTATTCTCTGTCGTCCTTATAGTGTGAGAGCATGACTGAAGAGTAAATAAGGTGGACGTGAATTTAATAGGAATATGACACCTTAATAGCTAAATGTGTCTTGACGATTAAGCTTTTGTATTAATTGTAAAACGAAGACGGATAACTTATAGAGAATTCACGTAATCATGTAATTATTATAGTTTTTTCTTTATTTTTAGCTAGGAATTTTGCGCCTTTTTAAGGGTACAAGGTAGTGTCGTAAGACTTTAACACTTTTTCAAAATTAACCCCTCACATATCAGGAAGTACTGAATGAATTTTCATGAAACTTTTGTGGCATGTACAGTAAAAGTTTGCATTCCTCCTGTGAAAAATTTGTTTTTATCAGCCAAACTTTATTTTTTAAAAATTTTGTTGTGTGGAGGGGTAGGGGAGACAATTTACACGAAAAAACATGGGTGATTTCATGTACCTCTTATTCAGAAACCTTTCAAAGCAGAATATTAAAATTTTTTACACATGTTCTGATTATACTTATGTACTCTAACTGCCAGAATCAGAAGTATATGGCTCAAGATAATTATTTTAAGAATTACCACATTTGTGGGGGGAGGGAGAAGATTAAAGTATCTCTATTTTCACATGGTTAAAATTTTTTAATGTCCATAATTTGCAAGCTAGGCTTATGAATCAGAAAACTTCAGAGAATTTAACTATGCCAAAAACAAAAATTGTCATTTTTAACTCCTTCATAGTACCGTGTACCCTTAATTTAAATGTCTTAGTAATGCACATTATACTGACAGCACTAACTGATGAAACTCTTAAATATACAGATTATTCAGGCTCAGAAGATTTTCTTACAATGACTGAATGATTTTTTTCCCCTTAGTACTGTGTGCTATATTTTTTAAAATTATATTTCATAGTTTAGGCTCTGGATGTGAACGCTTAAAGCGGTTGTTTAAAAGTGTATGACGCGAATAAAATACGTGTAGGTATAGATAAGCTATAGATTATCTTTGAATACTAATCAAAGTCTAACCTACCTAGAACGTTTTGCTTTTATTTATTTTGTTAAAATAACTAACAAAGAGGTGCAGGCTCCTTCACAAAGTAATGCATTTGATAGTCAGAGTAGTTGCAGAAAGCATACAAAATACAGTTCAAAAATAAACAAATAAAATGGAGGGGGCGGTATGTTATGGAAACGTGCATCGTCACGTAAAATGGAAGTTTTGTTGATTCCCTTTAAATAACGTCCTTGCTGTATTGTAATTCAGCACGAAATTAGAGCTAATTTTGAGCGCCGTGGTATAGATGCTTATTAAATAACGAAACATGAAGTAGACATGAATCGCACGCAAACTAGCATGCTCGACTGGGCGTTTAAAGCGAAAGTGCAGTATCTTTCCTCTTGACGATGTTTGGAGCCAACTCTACCGGTTGAACGTGGAACTTGCAGCCGGTGAGCGTGTTAGATTTGTTCCTGCTGCCGTGAGTGGGTTGGGAGGCAAGTCCAGTACACGTAGGCAGATGGCTATTGGAATAATAAAACGCTAATACGCGGAGACCGTTCGAAAATGTGCCGTGGGTGAAAATAATATACAAGCGAGTACTCTATGGAAGTGCAGCTGTGGCTTTCTCAGCTGTTTTTGTGTTGAAAATGCGACAAGTGCAAATAAGGACTAAAATGGACTCAGCATGTGGACGTGAATGACCAGTTCAAGTATGTTGATGCTTAGTGGTGCACATAACCGCGTGCCTAAACATCGACACGCTCCAATCATTGCTAGCAACTAACCGTGTGCTATAATAAACAATTGTGTGATAGTGATCTATATGTTGAAGTCGTCATGTAGCAGTTACATGGATTTTTACTTGCAGTTATTAAAAATCTGTGGCATGATCTTGTTTCTGTCACCAAGTTTTTAGCGTGTGAGTTAATGAATAGTGACAATATTAGTTTAGCCTCGCCTCCGTTTGCTTTAAACGCTTTTTCTTATTTCACCGTTGTAGGAAAGTTGCTAAACCGCTACGCCCCTTATCCGACAAACCTACTCATAGGTCTGGGATCCGGCATTATATTCCCCTCGTTGCCCCACCAAGTCTCCTTGCTCGCATGTGACGTCGAAAGGATGCTGGAGTCCAAGAAGGGTCAAAGAATAGTGACCACCATTTAAGGTGACAACCACACCACAGACATTGGGTCAGTTTTTTTTTTCTTCTGTTTTTGCTTCACTGTGTGGGGAGAAGTGGGTAGAGGCAGCACCTTTCAAAAGTTGATCCACCTACGGGGCAGAAGAGAAGGACCAGTTTTGCGTGGAGGTTAGGTTGTCCTGCCCACATGATAACACAGGGACATCGTGCATGCATCAACTCCGAAAAGTTTAACTCGGTTAAAATAAAAGTTATCAGTGTATCACTTGACTCTGTTTAGTGAAGACGCCGTCCAGCCTCACCTGTGGTTGAAGCAGCAGCATCGTGGTCCCTCCTCTGCTGCCAGTGGCATTCCAAGAACTCTTGATCAAGTGCATGATTACATCATAGTCCTTACCAGCAAGTCTGTGTGATTCATTGAAGACCTAACCACGCATAGTTGTGCAGAACATTCCTTGTCTCAGTAAGGCAAGAAACTTTAACGTGTTAACATTGAAGTGCCAGTAATCTTGCCATGAACAGTGCTTGAAACAGCTGTATCGCATTTAACTTCTGCTTTAGCTCAGTGCCATTAACCAATTAATAATTGTCATAAGTGATTTAAGAGTGATACAAATGCATTTTTCCTGAATGACTTTCCATTCAACGATGTCGACTCAGGCATACTACAAGGATCGACTTGGTTTCGACCCAGCCGAGGCCCTTAATGATGTCTCCTCCTTCGACAAAACCCAGCAGGGCTACGAAGAGAACCTGTGCAAGTTCAAAGGTTTGTGGGATTTCTTTATCGAATCCAGAGGTATGGGTCAGTCATATTTCTAAGCCTGCTGTGTGTGGCATGTACGTGTTGACAAGGTTTGTAGAATGCCACTAATTAGCGGTGCTTAATCCTTGTGTACACTAACATCATTGTCCCACTGCCTGGACTTTGGCCTTGGTTACAAAGATGACAAAATAATGTCATAGAGATGTAGTTAAAAGTGTTTTTCTTAATCTTGCATTTTAGTTCTGTAGAAAAAACTAAATAAAGTGTAGAGCTTAAATTGTGATTAAAAAGAAAATGTGTGAGGTAGCTATGCTATAGCTAAAGTACACCTTTTAAGTTGCTGAAATGAAAGCACGCAAGATACCCATACGAAAATACTCTGTGAAAATAAATAAAACCTCATTGCATTTCACACTAGTCTTCTGTCATTTTTAAATGCAAATTTTATTATTTTTTCTGTGTTGCTGCAGATGGAAGAGTTCTGGAGTGTTTCTTATACTTGTCGCACAAATGATCCCGGTTTTACAAGATATTTCAATGTCAAGTGCCATTCTTTTTCATTACATGTTGCTGTGTATACACAAAAATACGATTGTTTTGATCGCACATTGCTGTCATACTTTATCAGAATTTCTCACTTGCACTCTGTTTGCTCCACATATTTGTTTTCAGAGCAACTCAAATGCTATTTATTGCCTTCTTATCAAACAACAGAATTTTAAAAACTTTCAAATTTATTTATTTAAACAGTTTAATTTTTATGTGTGATGTGTTTATTACACTTCAGATTTTATCAACAAAGAAGTTTTGAATTAAATTACACTTCTTTTTTTTTTTTTTTTTTTCAAACTCTTTGGAATGTATTATTTTAAACCTGGCAGTCAAATTGTTAGTATCTGTGTAGTTAATTTGATGTTTTTTAGTGTTCGAATAATGCACTGTCATCACACATTTAAACTCTTCTAAGATGATTATTTTTATGTCATACTTTTACTTCAGACCTTTATCTATACTTCTATGTTCCAAGAAATGATATGCTTTCCATGAAAAATGATTATTCAGTATTTTAATATGTTGCAATTAACATTGTATATGGCGGTATTCAATAATTCAGTACTAGTGCCTGACAAACAAAATTTAAACCATACTTATGAACCTCTAGTTAGAGGAAAGTGTTATCCACAATTCAAGCAAATTCTGCATCTTATATATTAAAAAAAGCCACAGCTTAACTTGATAAATAACTGCACTAAACTATACTGGCCAAGTACAGAGGTGCATTCATTAGAAGGATAATGGAGAAAATCAACAGGCTGTATATTCTTCTCTCTCTCTGTCTCTCTCTCCCCCTCCCTCCCCTTTCTCTATCTCCCTTTTCTCTCTCTCTTTCTTTTCCCCGAAAAGTTTATTACTTTGTGCCTTTTTGTAGGCCTAGTTTAAAAGTGACTTGTCTGCATTCACACACTCTAAACTGCAATATTTATCTCACTCACTAATATTTTGCTCGTCATTTTAATATTCCATATGGTAATTTCCACAGTGACTGTGACAGCTTGAAATTGATGCATTGTCACTGAAGATAAAATTTGTGTGTATAAATGGGATTATGTTCATACATTTGCACTGTTGATGGGTGATATTCAGTTGATGATATTCGCACTACATTTTCTCGAAGCGTCCTGATTTGTTTTTTGTTATGGCTCTTAAGCCAGTCATTTAATTTTTCTCTTCTTTGTTATCTTGCATTTTGTGCTTTAGTTTCTTCATCCAATTGGAATTGTAATCTTCATTACATAAAGAGACTTAGTTTGATATTCAGAATGTGTGAACACGAAAGATAATTCATAGCATAATGTACATATATGCAGTGATTTTATTCACAAATTCTATGTGAATGTGGTGCCGTTCAAGTAGCTGTAAAATTGTAGGATATTTAATTTAATGAGTTGAAATGTAATTCAGTTTTCTTTTGTATAAATGCTATTTAAATGTTTAATAATTTGTAACTAGAAACTGCCGAATGGTCCGATTCCAACCGCTCGCGTGTAGGATTTGTGGTGGACGAAGTGGCGACTGGGCGGGTTTTCTCCGGGTCCTCCGGTTTCCCTCGCCACTCCACACGCCACAATTGCTCCATCACCTTTTCATTACGCTTGCATTTCATGTCATATACTTCCTCACACTCATGCCTGGCTACGGGCCGACCAGTCGTTCCAGGTTGTCCTTCCTTTGGTTTCGTGCCGTTGCCTCCCCAACAGGCTTCTGACCCCTAGGCATTCGATTGTATGTCCTAAGGGGTTGTCAGTCCTAAAAAAATCCTGGAAGGGTAGTTCGGCTAGGGGGGGGACTATAACCTGGAAAAAAAAAAGTAGAAATAATTAATTTTTAAAATTGTGCTATCAGCTCGTTATATAAATGTGTGTGTATATATAAGCTTTATAGTGGATTAGAAATTATTGCAGCCAAGCTTAAACATCAGATATAAATAAAAAAAGAAATCAGGTTATACGGAATGTCTAGTTATCAGGATTCAGGTGTTTAAACAAACCATGTATTAGAATATAATGCAATACTTTTCTATTTACACTCATTAGATTTGGAGTCACAATAGACGTTCTTGTTTTTAGAATTTGAAATACACTATAGAGAAAATGATTTCCATTTTAGTATATTAGTTTACAACATATACATAGATATAAAAAGCTGAAGAGCCCTTAGGTAATAACTTTATCATTTACTTAACTAAACCTTTAAAAGAAAAATTTTAAACCCAATTAAAAAAATCAACATATAAATCTCCTTCAACTAAATATATCAATTTATCATATCTATATCATTGTTAATGAAAATAAGCATTAGCATAAATGAGTTCATTACATTTGTAGATACAAATGGATATGGAAATACAGTAAGCTTAACCAGTAGGCAAAACTTTTCAGAGCTGATCAGTACTATATGATAGCTTTGAAATTCCATTCTCTTTGTTTACGAGGAGCAAGAAAAACAAATAATGACATTCAATTTTAGAAAAGTATATGTATTTTAAAACTGAAACCAATAATTAATGATCAACTCCACAAATAAAATGTGTAAGACAAACTGTGTTTTAACAGGATCTACATATTTTGTGCAGCAAGTTTTGTCTATGTCCTGCAGTTGATCAGGTATGCAAAAGTCACTCAGAATCAGAATAAAGAGGACTTCAGGGGCTATTCTTAGAAACTCAAGATATACGTTTTGTTATAGAAATCTTTTAGTTTTAATCAAAATTCTTACTTCTTTTTAATAGAAAATCAGTGCTCAAAATATCCAAGTAAAGGGTAGTTTGCGGTGGAGGGATTTTCTTCACATTCTATCTCTATCTGTCCCTCTGCCCCCGCTCTCCATCCCCTACTCTCCCCCTCCCTCCCTCTCTCACACACACGCATATATATATATATATATATATATATATATATATATATAAAGAGTTATATCAGATAAATAAAATGGATTAATATTGAAACATATAACTAAGAATCACATATGCATACATTTATCAATTTTAAAATTGTAACATTTACCTTCGATATATTGCTATATATTGGCATGTTATAACGTGGATTTAATTTCAGCTACTTGGTTAAAACATGTGTGTATTAATTAAATTAAAAAATGTACAGAATTATACAATTTAGTAAGAAGTTAAATTATGGAAAGAGTTCCTTTTATCTTAACGGCTATTCACACGTTTATTAGATACCTATATATAAACTTCACTTCCTTAACAGATGATATTCCGTTCTTTAAGCTGCACAAAATACCTTAATAAAAGAAAAAAATGATAGTTTCTCACAGAAATTCGACTAATAACAAATATCAAGTTCAATCAAGTTTAAATATTTTAATTATAAAATTGAGATTCTTCAGAAGGCAGAATAACGTTGGAATATATGCAGATACACCAGTTATTTTACAGGAGAATCTATTATTCCTCGGTGTCGGGGAAGAGGAATATTAGCCCAAAAATCTTATGTGTTCCATTCACATGACTTTCTCTACATCTCTGCAACAAATTATTGTTAAAAAGCTTATGCTTCTATTTAGTTCACGCTAATCGAAAAAAAAAAAAAAAAAAAAAAGTAGCAGAAATAGTCTTATTACTTGCTTCCTTAAAAGTAGAAGAATAATAAGGGAGTACCATAGGTTAAAGTGATAGTCAAAAGCTGGTTGCTATGTGACTGAAGTTCCTTTGTTTGTATGGACCGGAGTTGACAAATTCCTGTCTGAGAAAAGTTTGTTTTTTAAAGCTGAAACCAAAAAGAATATGAAAAAAAAATATCAGCTCCATAAAAAATGTATATAACATAAAATGTGTGTTTTAACGTGCTCTTCATTTTTTGTGTAGCAAATTTTTATCTATCACGGTTTAGGAGCTATGCAATATTCCATAAATTTTATCCAGAATAAAGTAAGTTTCCGAGGCTATTCCCAGAAAATTGAAGATATACATTTTATTTATTAGGTAAATATCTTTATTATACGATATTTTAGTCAAAATCGTAAGAGCGATTTTTAAGAAAATCAAAATTTTCGAAAAAAGTTCCATGTAAAGGGTATTTGGTGATGGGGAGGATTTTTCTCAAAATCTTCGTGTCGCATCCCTGGAAGAGACTAAACTTAAATGCCAAGTTGGTATTTTACCGACTTTTCGTTTTTGAGTTATCGTGTTCAGAGGCACACACACACACACACATACACACGGATCTTTTTTTGAAAATGGTGTTTTTTTTTTTTTTACAGGAGACCCCAAAACATATATTTCCGGTAAAATTTCGGTATAGATTTTTTTGGGTGGAGTGCAATACCTTCTCTATATACTATGTACATAATACGTATAGAGAATGTAAAAGCGTAAATTTTTCAGTAAGCAATTTTAGACCTCAAAAATAGTTGTTTCACATTTCGGTATTATTTACACCGGGCTTAGGTTAATAATTGAAGACTGTCCAAACCAGTTCTTGATCCTTTGTTTATACCTACTAAGGTATCATACTCAGTTTTTTTTTTTTATTTATTCGCGTTTCCAGCACTGAGGAATTATTGCCGTTGCAACCGGAATTTAAATAAGTCTGGCACAGGTACTTGTTACCGCTTTCGGCACACACTTAAGCGAAGCTCAATTTCTCGGGCAAGAAACAATGCATGCTGAGGGATGTTTTTAAGAGAGGATTGGAGCAGTATGCGGAGCGATAAAACGCAGCGGAGAGATCTGCGCTACTAAAACCCCAATCATCCAGGGCGTAAAGGATGACAGGTATGGGAAAAACTCGAAATTCTTTGTTAACTCTTAATCAGGTCCCTGCTATTTAGGCTCTAAAAAGTTAAGATTAGATTATATCTCTCAATATATTAGGGTTTTATAGGATCTTATATGGAATTTATAGAACTTTTACGTTTATATTTGTATAAATCACTGAGCATACCATTGTGTTTAAAACACTAATTTTAAACTGTAAGTTTTACAATGTATTGAAAGTACTCCCAGGATTAGTATGGCAGTGAAAAACAAATTCATTTCAAGCACTACATCCATAAAAATCCCTACTATACCCATTTTGCTTTAGTATGGCATCGAAAAACACAATTTTAAACATTACATGTGCAAAAGTTATCAGCATTCATTTTGCAAACCTAGTACGACACTGAGCAATTAAGTACTTTTCCGTTAAAATGGGCTTGAAAGCGAAGAAACCACTTCACATGAAGTGAGCGGTGTGAACTTCATTTCGGCTAAGTCCTTAGGGCTCCAAATCAATTATACTTACACAGTTTCTCCATAGAGAATGTATTAAGCCTTCAAATTTGGACTACGCACTAAAACAGTTTGTAACAAATCGGCAAGATTTTATAAGATTAATTATTTATCATTTTCTTATTCAAACGGTCTCCTTTTGCATTGAAAATAGTTTTAAATAAATGGATAGCTCTAGTTAATCGAATTAGTTCATTTTTAGGTTCTATCACTAAAAGTAGTCTCAATAGGCCCCAACGTAAAATTAGGTAAATTTAGCAAATTGAAGTATATTATCGTACATTAAAATAACTTGAAATTTGGAGAGTAAGAGGCCAGGACCTAAGAATCTGGGACTTATAACAATATTTGGCTAAAATTGTTCACGTCCCGCATCCTGATGAGCTGCAAAGCGTGTAACAAAGTATAAAAATAACCAAATCAGAATTTGTAAACTGTTTAGAGTTGCCTGCAAAAATACTCGTGAAGTTAATTCCATTGCAGTGTTATAGCATTGAACTGATAGTTTGTGTAATTTAAATTAATGTATTAATAGCATAGATCATCTTTCCAAAATAATGCTAGCAGTTATTTGGTTTGCATATATTTAGCAGCATTTACTTCGGAGCGTTATGCAGAATACAATTGGACATGGCGCCTCTTATTATTGCTATGGCACGGAGTGTGTGAAGTCTGCGGTCTTCTTTTGGTGTTGAGGAATGTCAGGAAGGCAGAACATACGCCCCCACACTCTCTTTATCACGAACTGCCACTGCATCCTCGCAGCAAGAGAACATAAAGCGATAAAAATACTTGAATATTATCATACTAGTGGCTGTATTACCTTATACGATATCGTTCTGTTTTCACTTTCAGCAGTGCTATAAATGGAAGAAGGGTTTCGAAAGGAAATACTTTTCTACCTGTCTCTAGGAAACATTTGATACCAACATTTCTTCATGAATATATGTTTGGAGACCTAATGTAGAAATCTTTTCTTTTTTCTTTTGCTAAAATACTCTATAATTTCAAAACGCCGTTGTTAAAAATGAAATTTGATGTGTGATAAAATTGCCTGTATTGTCGATGTTAAGCTTGCCATGTTTAAAATCTTTTAGAACGGCTGATAAAGATACTGAAATTAAAATTCACTTACTATATACCGATATTTCATACAATTCACTGAGATAATTGTATTGACTAGTCGAAATATACAAAAAGGAGGTATAAACAAAATACTTTTGCTATTATTGCTATTTTTGAAGCATTAATATTATATATATTTCAAACCTAATTGATGTTTCATATTAGCAGAGTATCCTGCATAAGTATGAAAAGTTACAAAGTTTCAAAGAAAAGTTAATAAGAAAACGGGCCATTAAAAAAAATTACTAATAGAAACTGCATATAAATAAGATGGGCCGCGCCGTCACCGAGTGGTTCGACTACTCGCCTTTCACCTAGACGGCCCGGGTTCGATCCCAAGCGACCGAATGTTAGCTTTGTGGTGGACAAATCGGCGCAGAGGCGGATTCTCCGGTTTCCCCCGCCATCGCATTCCACCGGAGCTCATATTTATTTCATGTATCACTAGTGTCACAGCTTGCGGTGCTAAAATATAAAAGTGGGCGTTAAACGCTACAAAAAAATATAAATAAGATCAGGGGCTGGCCGCATAACTATCCTTGGAGACACTGCTTGCTCTCAGGTTCGATTCCCGGCTTAAAGTGGGCAACAAGTGTATTCCCCAAATGAACTCTTATGAATGAGAGTGAATGTTCGTGTGATCTAATATATAAAACCCAAAGAAATAACAATAACAAAATTCAATGACAACTGTACATGAGTTAATTCCATAGTCGATAGGTAATGTTTCCAAAAGTAAAACGCCGCCGATCTGATTATTAAAAGTTAAAGGCGGGGTAGAATTGGAGCAAGAAAGATCAAGGTGGAAAGAGTAAAGAATTTGGTATCATATAGTAAATGCTATCACTACGTGCAATGGAGTTTCTAAGCTAAGCCTTCTACACCAAATGGGAGTAGTTTTCGAGGCACACAATAAGCCTAAATCCTAAAGTACTTGCTGAGTTGAATAGTTTTAAAAAGGCATACTAAAATATTGAGAAGCATTAAACAATTATAAATTCTAAACCAACATAACCAAAAATCTAAACCATTTAAAAAAAAACAAAAAAAAAAAAAAAAAAACACACACACATGTTATTAGTCTTTGCACTTTTAAGGGTTCAAGGCAACGATTTAAAAAAAAAAAAAAAAACCTTCAATTCACACATCTCTTTACTTAAAAGAAGAAGAAAAACAAATCCATAGCTCAAAAATAGCTATGATGATACTGACTTGTGATTATTGAGTGTTGGTACATTAATTTGTAAAGCACCTTTTTACGCATTCGTGTGGAATTTGCTATAATTTGCCAAATTGTCAGAATAGACTAAAACTTCGCAGCAAAAATCTGAACCTTATTTATATCAATACAAGTAATATGAAAATGCTGCAGCAACTCCTGCATATAACGCTTTGTGTATTACTCATAAAGCTGCAGGACTTACCTTGAAGAATCTGGAGCTTGTATTGTAATATTTTGACTTTTTACTAGTACAATAATAAATAAAAAAAAAATACATTCATAAAAATTACCTAACATGAACGTAGGAAATCTCCAATTTCCGTTTCCCTTTGCAGACGAAACTAAAGCGAAAAGGAGATAACAGCTGTCGACACTGAAGCTAAAAACCCATCAAAGTCGAGGTGACAAAATGGAAAAGATGAAAATTGTGATTGGTGAATTTTAACTGGTTTCTATCCCTATCGTGGGTATTTGAATGCGAGTGAAATAGCCTGAATAAAAACCATTCTTCTGCAAAAGTTTTTCTTGATTATCGTGAAGTGCATATAGAAAATGATGATTTGTGACCATATGTAAAGTCATTCTGAAATGAAAGCGGTGGAATATTTAGTCACAACAGTGGTTTCTATTTTATAGTAATTAATTGTTCGCATGTTGACTTTTTAACCCACTTTCACTTCTTAAACCCTTTACAGACTATGAGAGCAAAGAATAATAGTTTCTAATTAAATATTCCATCATCTCCATTTTGGAATTGAAATTAAGATCACAATGTATAGAAGCAAACATGCTGGCCACCAGACTGCAGAAAATATTCAGAAATTTGTGACTTTACACATAATAGCTTTTTTTTTTACTTTCTCTAGCACGTATGTACAATGCATGTGATCGATATAGAAGGTATTGTATTCCACCCAGTAGTTCGATACTGAGATTTCACCGGAAATACATGTTTTGAGACTCCCCGAATAACAAAAAATTAAGGATTTCTGTGTGCCATGTAGTTCAACAACGAAAAATATATTAAATACCAAACATCTTCCGAGGATGCGACACGAAGATTACCTGGACCCCCCCCGACTACCTTTTGTATGGAATATTTTTTGAACATTTTGGCTATATGAAAAATGGCTCTAACGTTTATGATTAAGATGCCACATTTTCCAGATATTTTCATGACAAAATGTACATCTTGAAATTTCTGGGAATAGCTTCAGCAGATCTCTTCATTCCGGGATGATTTATGTATAACGGAAAAGATGGATAAATACGTAGATTTCATTAAAACACTATGTAGTATACATTTTTTTTAAATTTTATTTTATAGAGTTAAGCGTTTAGGAGATATTCCTTATTGTTGGTTTCAGTTTTAAACTACCTAAAATTTTCTCATAGAGCAAGTCAACGTTTATTTGATCTTTCTTGTTTTACTTCGGGGAATGCAAAAGAGGACAAAATTTCAATTGTTTCACATAGCGATAGCTTTTAAAAGATTTGACTATCGCTTTAGCCTAGTGTATTCCCTTTATTTTCCTTCTGCTTACAAGGAAGCAAGTAATAAGAATATTTCTGCTTATTTAATCTCGGTTAACATGTCGCAGGTAAAAGAATACTTTTTTGCAAGGACAGTTTGTTTTTGAAACAAGTAGGGTAAGTCATGTGAATGGAACACATAAGCTTTTTTCGAATTGAGTTGTGAATTAAATTAAGGGATTGCAAAATTGCAGTTGACTGAGACTATAGAAAAAGCTTTTTTATCCGCTCGGGAACTGGTTTTTTCTCCTCTCTTCCCTCCAACACACTAGGCGATACTTGACTACAGAGTTGCAAGTTTAGCTTATTAACTTTGTGGTATTGTCTCTTTCTTTGAACAAACATTATGTAACGCGCACAGCAAAGACATTGGGTGTGTCCAAGTTGCATACTTTTGGCTACAAGCCATTTCTGTTGTGTAGCTTAAGTTTTTGTCGGGTTTTTCCAGTATCTTCTCATCTACTTGCACTATTGGTCATATAAAAAGTGTGCGAGTTCTTCAGTGTTCTGTGGTTGGTTATAAACGACCTTCGAAAGAATGCGTCCTTCCCCAAGTGCAAGTTGCCGAGTCGTGTAGCTGCTTCAAATAGTTTTGTCTTGAATGTAAACGGTTGGTCCCCATGACTCAGTTGTTCAAAGGAAATAGCTTGGTGTGTGCATCTGGCAAATATTTTAATTCATTTACATTGCAAATTAATTTGTCTTCTTTAGGTTCCAAGAGTCTTTTTCATTTTGCCTTGAAAGATGAAGGGTAGGACATTTGTGTACCAAAATTGTGCATCATTTACGTTTCTGAATAAAGCAGTGGCAGATTTTTCTGTAAAGCTCGGCTTCAATTCTTTCCCTTTCCCCTTAATGACTAATGTACATTTAAACTGTGAATTAGTATGACAAACCAGCCTTTTGCATTCAGGGCGATAAAATGTAAATGCTCTGTACTTTCGTATTTACTTTTCTAAGGCAGCTTCAAGTCTTGAGTTTCTACCAATTTGCTGATAGATAATTTACATGCTGCCCAGATGCATTATACTTCTGTCAGTGTGTTTTGAGGCAGTAAGCAGCAAAGATATTCAATGTGCCCAGTCGGTTTTGTTTGTCGGGGCTCTGAACTAGCTACCATGCAGTAATGTGACAGCATTATTTCCCTCCTTTCACTGTCTCTAAAGACTCGGTGCAAGCAGTAGATCTGTTATGTAATTTGGGGTAGAGTTAAACTTTTTTGTGAGAAATTTCAGATTATTTTTCAAGCTTCTGGTCCCCTAGAAATATTTTTTTAACATTAGCAGACGTGTAATGTTCAAGACATTCGGAAGTTTTAAGTTCGATTATGTTGTACATACATAAGGCATTAATGCTTTCTTTATCGTAGTTCTCTAAAGAATACAGGTTTGACGTGTGTATAAACGACGCCTACGTTTCCTACAAGCAGCGTATGTGAAGTAGGCCACCTCATTGTTTATTAGATACTTATGGTTTTTATTGATTTTTTAAAATTATTTATTGCCAGCATTCTCTTACAGCAGGCGTTTGGCAACGAGAGGATGGTGGTTTTAACGTTCAAGTAGAAATCGACATGCGTGATAGCTTTCTTGATAGCAGCTATTTGAAAGCCTTGTCGTCTTTGATGACCTATCACTGATGTTCGCCAGAGATTCCACCGCGATTTGGAAGCACGTAACTGCAGCTGTTGAATGGTTAAAATGCTCTTTCAAATCTTTATCATTTCTTCGATCAACTCCTCTACGAATACTCAACAGGAGTGCTTTGATATCTAACATCTTAGAAATCTTGCTTCAGTTGTTCTTTTTGAGAGCCTTTGAGGTTTTACAGCTGATACATTATCTACCTGTACAACTTCCAGCCAAGCATTAAATTGGCAAAAAGTTAGCGAAGAGTTATTAGAGAATTAAGTACCTATGTGTAAGAATTAAATGAATTGGCAAGAATTGGGGCACCGTAGCGTATAGGTATTCCTTTTGAACCCGCAGGCATCCCATGTAACTCCGCTTATCACATATCTCATACTGAACTCACAAAAATATACAAATAAATAGAAAATAAAAATATCATAATATGCTGCTGGTTGCAATGAATATGTCTGTTGAAGCGATAAAGTTTATTCATTGTATTAGCATCTTAGAATAAAACCTTAGTAAATAGAACTAGGCAACGTTAAAATATTAAATGGTGGGCCCCTGAACTAATTAAGCGCAATATTGATGCGACCGTAAACAACAATGCTACACAAACTTATCTGTGATTCTACTCACAGACCCATAATATATAGCTGGGATCTACATTATATTTGTTCACTTCTCTCTTATAGTTAAAACAAAATCAAATGTGGGATGTCATTCTGCAATTCAATATCGTCAATACAAATCCTAAATAATGTCTTTTTCATGGAGAAACTGAATATAACAGATCAATAAAGCATTTTAACATTGGCAAAGAAATATATTTAAATAGAGCGAACAAATCGTTTATAGTTACTACTATGTATGGACCCTTAATCGGGGGTGATATTATTCATGAAATTCTTTAGCATTTACTCTTGGCCCGGAATAATGATATTTTGCAGTAGCTTCTGTGTTCAACCAAATGTCCTGTAATTCTGGTGTTAACGATCTTTGTCTCATCTCTTTTTCTTAAAATCTACTTTTAGAAAAAGCGGGAAAGCACTAAGATTCGTGATAACAGCTATGTCAGCGGCAGTTAATAGCTTTCATTCTCGTAACATGTGTGTAGTGATTATTTCCTGCAAATACTGTGTAGGATGTGACTTTCTGTAGAATCAGTTGTACATATGCATTTGCTTGGTTAGCAGTTTATTTGGACTAGATAATAGAGTGGAAACTTAGTAATCTCCCATTTCTCCATATCAGACTGTTCCAACTCGTCACGTCTGATTCCGAGTATACGGACGTACTCAACCACAAAACTCGAAGCAGAGCTGGTGGGAGAGCTTGATGACCAATAAGTCATTGGGCAAAGTTCATACCACAGTACCTACTTGTATTCCAGCATTTGATTCAGACGACGTTACTCAATCCTGCGCCGTATATTGCATGTTTCAGGTGTAATGTGGTAGATCAATCCCTTGTTATTCACTGCACTTTTGGCGCGCACTCAAGCTGGAACAACCTATAGTTCAGCTGAATTACACAGGAAGTGTTGAAGTGAGTGTTTTGGAAGAAATGACCGCTTGTAACTTTTAGAAAGAAATGACACTCTCCAGTAATTTATGAAACGCACACAGTTTTCTGGCAAGCAATGTGGATGAAATAATAACATTGTTTGAATTTGATCAACCTCCTGCTAAGGAGTCAGCAATAATAATAATAATAATAATAAAAATAGCGAACCACCCCTCAGCGTCCCTGCAGATGAACAACCAGTCTGGCGGCTGAGGTCGTAGAAGGAAGTCTTTATGCACTCCTCCATTCCAACAGTGTCCATTTGTACGTTCCATTATAATTAATAAATAGTTAACAAGTGACCGGTGTTTACTTACAATAGTGTATTACCTAACCATTGCATACCATAATACCTAATAATAGTAACAATAATAATATTTTTTATTATCATCATTAAAGCATATTGGGTGATTTTATCTCAGTTTTTACAGTTTATATTTCACATAGCTTCGAAATTCATTTCATTTTATTTGGTAGTTTGTTATCTAGAAAGAACAGTTTATGTATTAACAGCGTTACAATTTTAAACAAACCTTGGCTGATCCTTGTTTGGCTGTTTTGTAATGTGTACTGTAGTGACGTTGCACGAAACCGTGAATAAATCTTTTATCTACTAATTTTGCACGGAAATGGTTGGTCGTGCGACCATTTTAATAAGTATAATACTCAAGGAATGTTATTTTAATAGAAAAATCTGGAAAAGGACGTTCACTCTGAATTTCTAATGTGTTGCTGTCAAATGAAAATTTCACGCGTCCTCATTTCTCAGTTGTAATAGTTGTGGATGCACTTGGATGGGATTTAAAACTTCTGGTGCGTCCTGCCACTGGTTGATTGTGATCGGCTGAATCTTTGCAACGCATTTGAAAAGGTTTTAAAGGGCGATCATGCAACTAATGAAGACGCTGCCTGTCAAGTGTTTAAGGTCGGGAACACTCTCTATGTATGTGATGGCTGAATGATTGACCCAAAGTTCGAATACTGAATGCTGTTCTTAAAAGTAGAAAATGGTTGCTCAAACATGTTGATTATGTGCTGGTGCAAATGCAATAGCAATTTTAACCGTGTGAAACGCTTTTCATGTGCGTGTTTAGTTGCATGTAGTGTGTGTTAAATAACATGAGCTGGATTAGTATTGTAGAATATAGTTTGTCCTTAACTTGTTTTCATGTGCAACAGTAATATGTGCTATAAACAATCAATATTTTTCCGGCAAGACACTTATATTCAGAGATATCCAGATCGTTTTGCCAAATGATGAAGATTTTGAAATTACCTATTATGTGAAGGGTTCTGTTGATTGTCATTGCCCCGATTTCCTCTTTTGGATTTAAACTTTTACCCTTATATTAACGTTCCTTCAAACGATCGGGAAATAATGTTTAGATGTAACGTAATAATACAGCCTGCTTTGACATAGGTCCATGCTGAAAGAATATTCTTGGAAGTGAAACTTAACTGAAAGCAGAGAAACACACTAAGTGCAATGTTGTGAACAAGTTAAACGTTTTTAAGGGCACTTGTATCAATGCACATAAATGTGTACTATAGTAAACTACTGCCACTGAACCGTGCAGTAGGCGCGTGGTTTTTTATTGGACGTTTGAGCGCAAGTTAGACATGTGCCAGCTGTCTTGGGGTCAAACTATTCAATGTGGTGTTCCTCGTGTTATTGTGAAAAAATGAAGTTATTTTCATAAAAAGAGGGTATATAGTTTAGAGATTAAAAGAAGCTAGATTAAAAACAAATCAAATAAGATATACCAATGTTTATATTATTACAATCTGTAATCATGTCTTTTGTCAAACTATCACAGTTTTGAAAATATTCAAAATTATTACTATTGTATCGATAATCGCGCAAGTGGTCTCATCGTTTGACGCTTTCACATTGTTTGTTATCTTAAGGTTAACCAAGTTAGGAACCCTATCTCAGTTTTAATAAAAGCTTCGCAGTTGATGTAACACCCAAAAGAATTCGTGAATATGGCTTCATTTTAATGGTATTTGAGGCAATGCGAATTTTTACTGCATTTTTCTACCATCTACCAGTACTGCATCCGAAGAAATTCTGTCCTCAATGACTTCATAATATTGAGTTTGCTAACTCTCTCTAAAATATATCCATTGTGAATGTATTCAGTAAATTATAGAAACCGACCATAGGCCATCTTGGGTTATATGAAAATACAACCCTAGGAAAAATTGATCTATCAAATTATACATAAACTTTTATCATGCTCTAAAACATTCTGGTTTTATAGTATTTTTACTTATTCATGTATTGTATTCTTATGTATAACTTCTGAGAGTAGAACTACGTTATGAGTTGAGGATTGGCTCATATTTTCTTTGGTTCAGCATTTCTGTCTTGTAGGTTTAAAAGCATGGCTTTAAAAATTTAGGAGCTAGTAAAACAATATCAATAATGGTTTTTCTATGCAATTCATATGGAGTGATATTTTGTACATTTGAACACATTTCTGAAAGAAGGAAGGAAGAAAGAAAGAAAAACATATTTAACTTCATCGTTAGTTGAATGGAGGACACTACCAAACATATTCTTATTTACACTTTTACTATAGATTACCAGTACAACTGCCAACATCTTGCTTTGAGACTTTTAGAAAGGTATTGAGTGTGGAAAGGTGCGAAGTTAAACTTAAAAGACACCGTGGGTGTCAATTTATCAACTTGCTGAGTCCAGTTTAACTAAAAAAAATCTGGTGTGTTCCATTCACATGATTTTCTCTACATCTCTGCTGCAAATTATTGTTAAACACCTTATGCGTCTATTTACTTAATGCTAATCGAGAAAACATTAGCGGAAAAGTCTTATTACTTGCTTCCTTGTAAGTAAAAGTGAAATAAGGGAGTACCATAGGTGAAGATGAGAGTCAAAAGCTGGTTGCTATGTGACTAAAGTTCCTTTGTTTGTATGGACAGGAGTTGACAAATTCCTGTATGAGAAATGTACAAATTTTTCAAAGTTGAAACCAGAAACAAGCAATATCTAAAAAGCGATCAACTCCACGAAAAAAATGCATATTACATAAATTGTGTGTTTTAACGTGCTCTACATTTTTTTGTGTACAACGTTTTTGTCCATCTTTTACGGCTTAGTAGTTATGCAAAATTCCGTAAAATTGATCCAGAATAAAGTAGTCTTAAGAGGCTATTCCCAGAAAATTCAAGATATACATTTTATTTGTCAGGTAAATATCTTTCATATGCGATATTTTAATCAAAATCGTTGGAGCTATTTTTAAGAAAATCAAAATTTTCGAAAAATTGTCCATGTACAGGGTAGTTTGGGGTGGGGGATTTTTCTCAAAATCTTCGTGTTGCATCCCTGGAACATAACTAAACTTAAATACCAAGTTTGGTATTTTACCGACTTTTCGTTTTTGAGTTATCATATTCACGCACGCACCTTTTTGTGAAAATGCTTTTTTGGATATAAGGGACCCTAAAACATATATTTCCGGTGAAATCTCGGTATCGAATTTTAGTTGGAGTGCAATACCTTCTCTATACACTATGCACATAGTGCGTGAAGAGAAAGTAACAAGTAACCAAGCCTTATGTAAAAGATAGGAATACATAGCAGAAAGTTAAGCGCTATCGCGCGGTGCAACGCAACTCACCCTTTAAGGCAGTGTTTCCCAACCTTTTGAAGTTCACGGCACCCTTGGCAATAACATTAAACACCAGGGGCACCCTTCCTTGAATTAAAAGAAAATTAAGCTTAATATGTTAATTTATTGAAATATTATACAATAATAACGTACGCCATAACATAATACAGTAAACTTTACTACAATCGCTGAGTAAAAATACATCAATAACTTTTGTTCGATTAATGATTAATGTGAAACTTGTGATTAATGCTTAGAGCACAGATATGTGATGTAGGGTCTTACAGTTGACAGTGAAACGCGCCAATCATCCTCAAGGTTATTCAGTCTATTTCTTGCTTTGCATTTTATTGTCACCATAGCAGAGAAGGCTTGCTCGCATAGAAAGGATGTTGACAGGGGCAAAAGTGCGTTAATTGCTTTCTTCATTAGGTTAGGGTACTCCTCTCTCCGTTGAAGCCAAAAACTAGCCACCGACGCCTCACTCTTGGTGAACTTACCTTTGAGCGTGGAATCAGCGCAAAGATCAATAAATTCATCTCGTTCGCAAGCAGTGAAACGAAATCAAATGGTGAGACAGCCCAGTCGAGATTCGTAGTGGAAATAGTTGGAAAGTATGCATCTATTGCATCTTGCAATCTTGATAAGTGATCACAAATGCGGTCTTTCAGTTTACCCAGATCTTTATCTCCTGCCACATTAAGAAGAGATGGAAAGTTCGACAAATCTCCTTTTTGAACTGCAGACTTCCAAGTATTAAGTTTTCTTTTAAAACCTTTCATTTTATTGGTTGAGGAGATTATTGTTTCATGTCGACCCTGCATCGAAACATTCAGTTCATTCAGCTTATGAAAAATATCTGCCAGATACGACAGTTCAAAACACCAAGAATCACTTAGTAAGAGCTCATGAAATGTGTCCTTAAAAAAAGTTTTTAGCTGTCTTTAAGTTCGAGAAATCGGTTCAATGCACGACCCCGCGACAACCACCTTACTTCTGAGTGAAGTAACAAAGAGGTATGAGCTGCATCCGTTGTGCGACACAACTGTTCAAAAATTCTGCACTTTAAAGGTCGAGACTTCATATAGTTCACCATTTTCACAACTTGGTTAAACACTTCAACAAAATCTTCATTACACGCTTTCACGACTAATGCCTCTCTATGCAGAAAACAGTGAGTTATAATAATGGATGGATTTTCATTGAGAGCTCTTGCAGTAAAACCTTTAATTTTCCCAGACATAGATGGTGCACCATCTGTACATATACCACAACAGTCTTTCCATGAAAGATCATGGTCATTGAGATAGGAATTAATAGAAACGAAAATATCATGGCCTGTGGTTGTAGTCTCCAACGGTCTACAGAACAGAAACTGTTCACTAATATCTTTTTCATCAATATATCTGATAAAACCAAAGAGTTGCGGTTTGTCACCAATATCGAGACTCTCATCTACTTGCAAAGCAAATGTTCTATAAGCTTTTATTTTCTCCGTGACTTGTTCGTTGATATTGCATGACATTTCAGATATCCTGCGGCTGATTGTGTTGTTGGACAGAGGAACTTTCGAAATTTGATTAGCTGCTCCTTCGCCAAATATTGTTGAAACTATAACTTGGCATGCAGGGCCAATGATTTCCTCTCCAAGAGTATGAGGTTTCTTTTCTTTAGCTATCAGTTCTGCTACTTTAAATGAGGCTTCAAGAGCAGTATCACCTATGGCCATTCTCTTTACCATTCGCACAGCTGTTTTCTTCTCCCCTTCTAATATATGTGAAAAATACATTACACTTTTCTGTGACACACTAGGATGCTTTGTTGTAAGATGCCGCTTCAGTTTGCTAGGTATCACGGCCTCGTTGCTAAGTGTTTCGCCACAAACTAAACACACAGGAATAGGGTTTTCCTCGTTGTTATTCCACTTAAATCCATACGCTAAGTAACTGTCCTGGTATGTTCTTTTCTTTCGTTTGTGTTCTTTATGTGGTGAATTCGACGGTCCGGGAGAAACTGTAAGATTTGGCTTCTTAAAGCAAGCAGTAGGAGCCGACTGTTCACTTTCACTGTCCTGGTGTTTACGTTTAGCAATGAACTTATCCATAGCTAAACACTGTGAATCAACGCGAGGAAGACAACTGAAAGCGCCAAGCGGCGTACACTTTTATATATTCATCTGTCGAAGTCTCGGGAATATTCGTGAGGAAGCGAGTAGTCTCGGGAATGTTCGGCATCTGTTGGATACTAGTATAACTGAATTATTGAAATGAATCGACCACTATCACCATCTGCCGTGCATGAGAGCAATTGATTTGACTTATTTTATTTCAAGACCTTACAAGACTTAAGGGTTCAGTAGAAGGTATTTTTGTTTTGTTTTTGTTTATCTCAATATCTCGCGGCACCCCTTAGCCAATCACACGGCACCCTAGGGTGCCGGGGCACACCGGTTGGGAACCGTTGCATTAAGGTGACCCAAACGATATGACCAGGTTCCGTAAGTTATTGTTTGGCTAGCCCCAGCGTTTCTGCTGAAAATGCTGGTTTGTTGAAGGATATAACAGATACCAATTTAGCATGGTGTAATGCACTAGGTTGCAATTCATCTTCATTGCTTGCTACTATAAACTGCTTTACTGTCAGTTAGAAGCGGTTGGATTTACCTGGAAATTCTTAAATATTCACTCCACGTCATTTCCTCTTTTAGTGGTTTTACTGCGGACCTTTCGCTTGCGTACTACTTCCTCCAGACGACTCACTAAATACGACGCAATGGCTTTTATTAGAAACGTGTGTGATGACGCGACAAAACAGAAAGAAATTCAAAAGCAGCTGATGACGAAAACGTCAGGTTTGTGTACTCTGCCGAAGTAAAGGTCAAGTGGCTTCAAGTGGACAATTAAGAGCTTCGCCGTAACAACAAACCGTGAAAATGTACTCCATTTTGAGGTTTGGAAGTACGAGGAGCACCAGTGAATCCTTACTGCCCAATTTTGTTAGCATGACGTAATTTGCATTCAAAAGCTTGTTACCAATGCTCTCTGCCTGCCATGTATCAATACCGAATATTCCCCATTCCTTTACAGCTACAACGTCAGTAATTCTCGGGTTAGCCGTGAAGATTTAACAATAAATGTAACCTTTGAGGCATATACTTCAGTGAAGGCCTCAGCAGAAAATAAATAGATTTGGAAGATATTGTATTTTACAATGAAGACTCTGATACTGTGTTAAAACAAAAATGCAGCTAGTTTGACAGTTCTCTAGCACCCAAAAGTACGAGACGTTTTCAGCCAAGAGCACCTATTGTCATGCAGTATTTTTTTTATTGTTTCTTTTATATAGCCCCCTTTAACATATCGGGGGCTTTGTACTTGAAGCAACTCGTCTCTATTTCCCCGCCTCAGCTGGGAATCGAACCCGGGGACCTCCGGATGAGAAGTCAGCTCGCTGACCACTCGACCAGAGGCAGTCATTCAGTGTTATTGATTTGTCAATGAAGTGAGGTATAAGCAACAACAAATTCATTCGAACAGAAAAGCATACGAGTATTATCGATATTGCAGACCGAATTCAGGAAACAATGCATGTTACTGATTAACTGTCCAATATTAATGACTATATAAAATTGATTACTGAAACATTATATTTTTTATCGTTCGCCTAGAAAATTACCTTATAGAGTAATGGCGAAGGATTGGTTGTCTCTCTTCACCAAAGCAGTTATCGGCGCTCAGTGACTGTCATAAGCACGAAAAATGAGCGAAAGGTAAATATATATAGGTATTCCAAGTTTATTATAAAATAATGTTTTTTAATATAGTTTAAAGTGAGCTAACGTCATCGACTTTGCTGAATTACCAGTTGAGTCAGGTTGTAATTGGTAATTGTAAGTGCATGCGGCAACCTCATTAGGAAATTATACCAAAGCTTGAGTCATATTTATATTTTATTGCATAAACAATATTTTAACTCTCACACATACGCGCGCGCGCGGTGAAAATGCAGTTAATATGGGGGCACTCAAACAAGAAACACAATACATACATAATTTGAATATAATGTTTGTGTCAGGTGAAATAAAGTATTGAAACCTAGCCACTTTCGAATCGAAGATAATATTTCATTTCCTGATTTACTTTGTAAACAAATTATAACCTTAATATAACTTTTAAACTTATTCACAGAAACTCGAACTTCGGGATTGCATTTGGCGAGCAACCATATTGGTGCGGGTATGTTTTGTCCGCTATCAGTGCTTAATGGATTAAAAGGTGTCATTGAGAAATACATTTGGATACCATCAATACTGTTTGAGTTTGACTGGTTTTTCGTAATAATTGGGTTTTCTGTTGGATGAATAGGTGAAAGCTGTGATCTTTTTAGTTCCATTTATGACAGTACGAGGTGTAAATTTCATGTCTTACCGCGCCCTGACGAATTCAAAGAGCAGGGAAATCTCAGAACACTTCTGGAACGACTTCATGCACTTCATGCAGTTTATGCATTTGTATTCATGCAATACGGAATGCGCATTTTTAGCGCCACAGTGTTAAGGAATTCCTGCGCATATATGCGAATATGTAATCCGCTTTTTGGGAAAACTGGTATCACTTTTTATATAATTATGTTGGCAGTTGAGAGACTTTAGCGAAAAATCATGCTTTGCATATTGATCGCCGAAGTTAGATAGCCTCGCGCACAAACGGTACTGGCGCGCGTATGAAACACCATAATTTGAAAAATAGTAAAAAGTAAAAATATGTGTTTCATTCGCTTGACTTTCTCTATCTAATCTGTAAGAATTGCAAAAGCTTATTCTTCTATCTGCTTTAAGCTAATCAAGATAAATATTAGCAGAAATTGTTTTATACATAGTTCCTTATAAGTAGAGGGGACTAAGGAAATGTACTAGTCTAAAGCAATAGTCAAATCTTTTAAAAGCTGGTTGCTCTGTGATTGAATTGGGTTCTCTTTGCATGGGTAGGAGTGAAACGAAAGAAACAGAAATGACAAATTCCCGTGTGAGAAAAATATTTTAAAATTGAAACCAATAGCAAGGAATGTTTTGGAGATGGTTAACTCAACAAGAAAAATGCATATGGCAAATCGTGTGTTTTAACGAGATCTACAAGGTTTGTGTAGTAAGTTTTTGTCTTGCCTTGTAAGAGGTCTTCAGAAACTGTTCTCAGAAAATTCAAGGTATACATTTTATTTGTCACATATCTTTAATATATGATAGGTAAATCAAAATCTTTAAGAGCCATTTTCAGCAAATCAAAATTTTAAAAAAAATGTCCATGTAAAGGGCAGTTTGTAGCAGGGTGGGGGGGGGCTTTCCTGGACATCTTCGTGTCTCATCTTTGGAAGATAGTAAACTTAAATACCAAGCTTTGTATGTAACTGGCCGACTTATCGTGTTCACACACTCATACACACCTTTTTCTAAAAATACTTTTGTTTGGATAGGGGGTCCCAAAAATGTGTATTTCCAATGAAATCTTGGATTCAAATATTTGGGTGGAATTCCTCTCTACCTATGTACTATGTACGAAGTAGAGAAAATAAAAATTTGATCATCGTTATCGGATCGTTAGCGGTTTATAGGTCGGCCTGTTAAATTATTTTCCTTTTTTGAGGAAGCAATTATGTTTAAAGGTTGGTTCAACGCTTATCGAAACTTTTGGTCCGTTTATATTCATTTCTATAGGCACTACAAAAGCATGTGTCTAAAAAAGGGGTCTCTGTTATTAGGAGTTTAGGAAAACAACACTTCAACCATGATTATAAATATTGAGCGACCAGAATTTCTGGTTACCATTTTTATTTAATCTGCATTTCTGCAGTTATAATGCCTACTTGCCGCTTCCTTCAGTAAAGAATGCGCGTTATTTTTATCTGCCGAAGCTTCATAAACTGTTCGAATAACTTATTCTATTTTTAAGAAAGTCTTGGTAAGAAATAAGCACAGTAACTTATGGAATGAAAGAAAGAATATTGCGAAGAAACAAGTTAGTCAGCCTTCTGATCCACGATCTAAGGAAACAAATTAGTATCGTTTCTTCTTTTTTCCTAAACAGTGATGTAATATGTTATGAAACCAGATAGAATATCTGCCCTAGTAAGCCCTACAGCTGTCATGAAAATTCCATGTAAGTGAACCAATATGGCACGCGATAACAACGGAAATGTAATAATGGAGGTTCGTGGATTTCTTACGTCATTCCAAATGCAGCGATAACGTGCGCGCGCGAGTGTGTGTATGTGTTTGAAGGGAAATCTGGAACGGATATACTAACGTCATCGACTTTGCTGAATTACCAGTTGAGTCAGGTTGTAATTGGTAATTGTAAGTCTATGCGGGCAAAACATACCCGCATCAGTACGATAAACTAATTTTCTTTTGCTCGCCAAATGCGTTCCCGAAGTTTGCGTTTCTGTGAATAATTTGTTTACAAAGTAAACCAGGAAATCAAATGTTATCGAAAGTGGCTAGGTTTCAATACTTTACTTCAGTTGGCACAAATATAACCAAATTATGTATGTATTGTGTTTCTTATTTGAGTGCTCCCATATTAACTGCACTTTCAATGCGCCCGCGCGTAAGTGTACGATTTAAAATCTTATTTATGCAGTAAAATATAAATATGACTCAAGTTTTGGTATAATTTCCTATTGAGGTTTAACGAGCTTCTCATTTGGAATGTAATTTTTATGTGTAATGCCTAATTATGGCGCTTCGACCCCCTCCAATACAAAGATCTATAAATACAAAGTGCACTATAGTTTCCAAATGAATTAAATGACTATAATTATATCTATGTATAATGGTTTAGCCGTCACTGAAGTCTTTGCTGGTGCACTGATTTTTTTCAGTAATGGTATGCAGTTTGACTCCCTCCCTGCAAAGCGGGCTATATTGAAACGAAAGCTTCTATAACTATTCTGCAATAGGGAAATATAGACCAAGCATTATTTGTGATATGAATTCCAAGAACGGTTTTCTAATTTGCTTAATGCAGTACACACTGAGACATCAAGGTCGTGCTCTTGACATTGAGGTCTATATGCGTGTTCCAGCCAATAGAACGCATTTTTTGTTTTGTTTTATGTTTTTTCTTTATCTCAACCAGTTGAATTACCGCTCCTTCAAATTAAGGTTTGCTCATTTTCATTGGCATTAATATGAGCCGGTCCCCATGGCCGCGCTCGCCAAAGCATCTCGCTTTGGTGTTTCGCAGCGCAGGGGATCGTGGGTTCGAGTCCCGCCTTGGGCATGAGTGTTATATGTTTGTGTATGTGTGTGTAAAAAGTAAAACAGAATTTCAGTAATCACAGTAAACAAATTAGGTAAATAAAAAGTAGGGTATACAGCGCCGAGTCCCGATCAGACTCCGGAACTGTATTAAAAAAAAAAAAAAAAAAAAAAAAAATGAAGGTTTTTAACTCTTGGATCTCATGTTCCGTTATTTTTTTAACATAGAATTTCTGTTGTGAGCTAGTATAAGTATTTTATGACTGCATTTTTGATAACATTGGATAACAACTAAATAAGTATATAGGTTATTTATTACATGGTCTTTAATAAAGGAACACGAGTCAGAAAATCGACTTGCACATGTCTTGGATTGAGAATAGTTGCTGTATTCAACCTCAAAATTTACAATCTGAACAATAAATAAAAGCCCGCCTGGGTAGTGTGGCGGTAGCGTGTCTGCCTTACATTCAATAGGTCGTGAGTTCGAATCTCGTTTAAGGTGAGTTACCCGGATAAGCTTTTTTCCGGGGGTTTCCCTTATCCTGAGAAGACGAATGTCGAGTAAGTTTAAGCTCTATGGACCTCGAGATCATTTGAGCATCATATAAATTGTATATTACAATTTTAATTTAACTTACTAATCACATGTATACCTATTCCAATCAAAATAACCCAAATATAGGTATCCAGAAATAGTTAAAGCCGGTATCCAATCCTTTTTACATTACTGAACAGCCGGAAAACTTCGGGCATTATAACTGACATTTACACACACACACACACACACAAACAAATTGGCTTACCTTCATTGCAGGAAACACTAAAAAGATGACTGAGCAAATGCATATTTTATTGATCCCATTTTGTCCTTTAGTTGGCGATATTGTGTATGCCTGTAAAAAAGTAAATAAATAAAAATGTCTTCAACACATCAAACATTCATTCTTAACCAAATTTCTATTCGTAAAATTCTATCTTTTTCATCAATTAATCACATTAGATGTCTAGTTTCAAATAAACGCACGCGTGATTTACCGTTAGGTCGAAATGTAACATACGAGTCATAGAGTAGCTACTTTGGCCCACTCCAAGGTCGTCGCGCAGTCCGTGTGGTCAAATCTAGACGCCCTGCGCTAATAAACACTACTCGTATTTTTGACCTTAGATTATTTCTTGGTGTTATGAGATAGTGGCTCATCACGAGCTTGTTTCCACTTCCTTTGATGAAAATGTCACGTTTTTATTGCATTTTTGTTCATTGGTGTTTTTTTTTTTTTTTTTTTTTTTAAAACATTGCACTGTAAACAGAACGATGTTAATACGTTGCAATTGCAACTGAAGCAAATGGGTTAAACTATACAAACACAACATCCACTAGCTCTCTGATTGAAAAGCTTATTCCGGCAATATGTAGCAAACAGTGCGTTTGAGGAAAGAAGACCATCTACAGCGTTTGCCTTATTTCCGCACCATGTTTAAGGATGATTGTCAAATACTGTTAATCAGCACTGAGCAAAACAGGTTTCATAGGCCTTAATTGGTCGACGGTGAAACACGAGGCCTCAGTGTGAATAGAACCCTTGCAAACGTGCAAAAGAATGTCAGTGGCTCCCGCGTTCCCCCGATATATGTATATATATATATATATATATATATATATATATATATATATATATATATATATGTGTGTGTGTGTGTGTGTGTGTGTGTGTGTGTATATTTTGAGTTTCAAGTTTCATCTATCCCTTGCCTTAAGATAAGGTGTTCACGTAAACGAACCAAAAACAGCCGCTCACCTAGACGGCCTGGGTTCGATCCCAAGCGACCGCATGTGAGATTTGTGGTAGGCAAAGCGGCGCAGGGGCGGGTTTTCTTCGGGTTCTCCGGTTTCCCCGCCATCACATTCCACAGGTGCTCCATCTTCATTCTACGTATCACCAATGTCCTCTACGGAAAAAAAGAAAAAAAAAAAAAAGACACACAGGTCCAGTTCTATGCTATAAAAATTGGACATCGTACTTAATGCATATTACGGAGATAAAGAGTGGTTTGAAAATGTCATCTGAAGGTATAAAAGAAGGTAGCCGTTCACCCAAAGAAACAAATTGGATTCCAAAAGAATTCGAAAGTTCGGCTAGAAAGAAAGATGCCACAAATAGGCTTAGGAGGAGAAAGAGGAAGATAGTACCGTAAAGATAATTTAAAGTGCTGCTCTCAAGAAAACAGTGGAGTCTAACCGTTTTAATTTATGACAGAAGTGCATGTTGCCCTGTTTGGAAAAGAGAACTGTAACCATAACAAAGTCATATAAAGGCGAGGCTTTGTTTCCAGTGTAATGAAGCATAAATATCTGGAGCAAGGAAGCGAGTTAGTTGACCACCCTACCAGTTGCATGAGTCACTGAGAAGTCCGATGGCGAATATCGTCTGCAGCGGTTCGCCTTGGGAAATAATATCCGTTGAGACATGCAACCTGCTGTAGTTCTCACTTTCTTGGCGCGCTCACTTTTAATGTAATGCTAGTATTGGTTCAGCCCATTGTCTAATATTTCATAATGTGCTCAATTCACCAAGAAATTTATGTAAAAATTACGTGTCATGTGCTTAATTAACAAAGTACAAAGAAACACTTCACGTAAGTTTTTCACTAGGTATCATTTTTCAGTATTATGGAGAATATTTTTTTTGAATAGTGTTTAACGCCCGCTTTTACTACTTGTGGCACCGCAGGTGATGACTGATGATACATAGAATGAAGATAGAGCACCGGTGGAATGTGATGGCGGGGGAAACCGGGGAAAACCCGCCTCTGCGCCGCTTGTCCACCGAAAATCTCACTGCGGTCGCTTAGGATGGAGCCCGGGCCGTCTAGGTGAGAGGCGAGTGGTCTAACCACTCTGCCACTATTGAGAAGTTTCTCGTAAATAAAATGCTTTTATCGAGTGCTTGGAATGTTATATTTTTCACGGTTCTTAGGAACAGCATTTTAAAGTGTAATAATGGCTTTAATTAATGGCTAAAAAACTACCTAAGGCACAAATAATTAGTAATGAAATTCGAAATAAAAATATGCGAAGTTGAAAAAGTCTTTACAAGAAAACTTAACACTCTGGTCCTCGTGGCCTGCCTCGCTAAAGTGCCTCGCTTTGGTACTTCGTGGCGCAGGGGATCGTGGGTTTGAGTCTTACCTTGGGCATGGCTGTATGTGTGTTTGTAAACATTAATACGCTAATCAAATAGAACAGCAAAGTAAATGCTGGGCAAATGAAAAAGGAGGACAAAATAGGAACGGGAGAAAAAAACACAAGCAGATACTTTTCGGTATTTTATTAGCATTCTAAAATAAGTTACTATTTCTTCAGAACATGCAAAGATATATATACTCTTTAGTGCAGGTATATCCTTAAACCCTTTTGAGCGCATTTTGTAAGATTCTGCTGACATATAAACTAATACAGAAATACAATAAGTTAGGTTAAATGTTAGGAACTCAGGTGATAACCTTCTTGGAACGATTATAGCTTATATACTTTGCCATTTTATAGCATGTGTTATATACATAGTTGTCATACTAATACTATTGTATTGGAGACTGTTTTAATACTCTCTTGATTGATAGCATCGAAAAATAAATAGTAAAAAATCTTATGTGTTACACTCACATGACTTTCTCTATATCTCTGTAAATTATTATTGTTAATAAGCTTATTTTTTATTTACTTCATGCTAATCGAGAAAAATTAGCAGAAATAATCTTATTTCTTGCTTTATTGTAAATAGAAGCGAAATAAGGTAGTACCATAGGTTAAAGTGAAAGCCAAAAGCTGGTTGCTATGTGACTGATGCTCCTTTGTTTGTATTGACAGGGGTTGACAAATTCCTGTATGATAAAAGTGTAAGTTTTTCAAAGCTGAAACCAATAAAAAGGAATATCTCAAAAACGACCAACTCCACGAAAAAAATGTATATAACATAGATTGTGTGTTTTAACGTGCTCTACATTTGTTATGGGTTAAGTTTTTGTCTATTTCTTACGGTTTAGTAGTTATGAAAAATTCATCCAGAATAAAGTAGTCTTCAGAGGCTATTCCCAGAAATTTCAGAATATATATTTTATTTGTCAGGTAAATATCTTTAATATACGATATTTTAATCAAAATCGTTAGAGCCATTTTTTAGAAAATAAAAATTTTCGAAAAAAGTTCCATGTAAAGGGTAGTTTGGGGTGGGGGTATTTTTCTCAAAATCTTCGTGTCGCATCTCTGGAAGATACTAAACTTAAATACCAAGTTTGGTATTTTACCGACTTTTCGTTTTTGAGTTATCGTGTTCACAGACACACGGACACACACACACACGGACCTTTTTTTGAAAATACTTTTTTTTTGGATACAGGGGACCCTAAAACATATATTTCCGGTGAAATCTCGGTATCGTATTTTTTGGTGGAGTGCAATACATTCTCTATACACTATGTACATAGTGCGTATAGAGAAAGTAGAAAAACAACATCACGTACATGCTGCAAAATAAATGTGGTATGGCGTGACAGTACTTATAACGGTAGTATTTTGACAATAAACTAATACATATCTTGTAAATTTGTGAAAGCTCAAATTGATCAAAGTTTTTAATGGAGTTAAATTGAGGAAGAGCGCAAAAATACTTAATGGTGCTTTTCAGCAAAAACCTTACCTGGACTTGCAGTTCTGTTACTAGCAAGCCAAAGATAAAGGTTTTTGCATTTTCTGCTGCCATTCCAGGTTTGGGAAATATCCAGATGAGTGTATCGTTATTTCCACAATAAAAATCTACTGCAATGACCTCAGAACCCTAATCTGATAAGCTGTACTTCTTCGTGGTGGGCTTATAGCAGAATTAGCCTTAGCCTTCTTTGTCTTCTGAAGAGGATCCTTCCATTAACCCGTTCGTGATTCTGCGCTGAATAGATCAGGTGCGATAGCCGTCTTTTCTTGGCTCCAGACCAGAGCTTCACACCATCACCAAATGCCAAAAGTGGTATAAAATGGCATCTTGGATCTTTACTCATTACTAACTTTATTAATGCTTTATTAATAAATGAATTATAGCTTGCATGGTAGTGTGCGAGTTCAAGAGGTCGCAATTTTGAATCTCGCTTAGGGGAGTTACCCGGATTCTTTTTTTTTTTTTTTTCCGGTGTTTTCCCTTATCCTGGGAAGACGAATGTCGAGTAACTTTAAGCTCCACGGACCCCGAGATCATTTGAGTATTTATTTCACCGATTTCATTTCATTGTTCGATGATCAACTAGGTTAATTAAAAATAAATAAACAAAACATTAACTCTGATATTATTATAAGCGTTTACTACAGTATTTACCAAATTTAGGCCCGTGCTTTTACTGTGCTAATAACATAATTATCATTACTTTTTTGAAATGTTGATTTCCAAATCTAGGGTGAATTAGCAGGATAAGTGTTCGTCGGGATTTTCCCTTATCCTGAGAAAACGAATGCCGAATAATTGTGAATGCGGTACCAAAGCCTCCCGCGGTCAGAAAAATAGCCCCGAAGCCTCCCGAACCCTTAAAGGTACCTAATTACATAGCCCCCAAGCCTCCCCAAAGCAGGTAGCCTCCCAGTCGAAACAGGTAACAGTTGCAGTTTGATGTTTATATTTGAGGAAGCATAACGTACTTCTAGTGGAATATGTTAACAATGGGTACTTCTTCCATGTTTTCTCTCTTCAGTTACTGGTGTATTAGTTTTGATGGCCCTTCACATATATCTTCCGTAGCTTTTCTCTTCAGACCACAAACTACTTTCTGTCTCTGAATTCTGTCAGCAGGTGGTGCCGAGTGGTTATGGTCCTCTTGAATATCTAGGACATCTGTTTCTTCAATGGAAAAGGTTTTAATAAAACTTTTGTAACTTTTAACAATGCTCGTCAATCACGTTACCCCACTTTTTAAACACTTCTGGAATCCAAAAGTGTAACCGTTCCGATGTATACTTTTCCTTCCTGTCCTACTCACCGTAATTTCAGTCTCGTCGGAAAACAAATTAACTGTGAACTAATTTGCCGTACACTGAAAGAAATCATGGAAAAAATTAGGCATACCCATTCCACCCCATCTGCTGTCTAATTACACCGGGTTCGCGGGAGGCTTGGAGGTTGTTTCCTGCCAAGCTTACCTGGTTACAGGAGGCTTCGGTCCTGCGCCCATAATTGTAAATCCCTTGGACCCCGAAATCATTTGAGCACCATTTCACCGATTTCATTCATCTTATATTACTAACCAGGTTAAAGAACGTTAAACAAATAATAAATAAAAAATACAAATAATAATAAAAACAAACCTGATTTCTTTTTGTTTTCAAATATATCTATCTATTGACAACTTGTTCATAACTAGATTTTGACATAACGAAGATAATGATGGATAAACAGTTGTGAGAATGATTACTGACTGGTATAGAAGTGGTGTAACGGCCTAATTCAACGTAAGGATAAAGAGCATATCTAGAGAACACATTCCTTCTTAACTCTCATTGACTGAGCTGGAAAAGCTGTTAAACACAACTAGGATTTCCTCAAGTGTGGGTGTTGGATTTCTGGCCACCCAAAGACTGACGCTTAGGGATGCATGAAGTGTCTGCAGGCACTTGGCCGCAGGTAGTATGATACAGCAGTCTGGCAGACTGCTTCTTATCCGTTTCGGCTGTTAAAAGGTTTCATCACTGGCGATTAGCTGCACTCAACTTGAAAGACAGACTTGCTTTATCTCCCTTCCCTCATAATTTTCTCGCTGTCGGAGTGTCTGTCCCGGTACAGTCTCTGCAGTACATGAAGAAGGGAGTTCCATTTTTTTTATCGCTGTGTGATCAATGATAATTGCGTACTTTGTACTAACAAAACGCTTTCGAATCTGCCTTAGAAAAGGATATTCGTTGCTGAGAAGGTTTACGATCTCTCAATTTGGTCCATTTTAATCTAAGCACAAAGGTTGGAAATAACAATTCCATTTGGAAATATGGCAATACTTTTTTTATGAAACTGAAAAATATGCTTTTTGTCATATGGGGGGCTGGGGGGGGGCTACATTAAAATAAAAGCATGCATTTGTAAAATAAATTAGCGATAGTTAAATTCATTATGAACAATCATCATGAAGGATCGAAATCTTAATCTCTACAGTAGTGTTCTCCCGATTACCCCTATTACTTAGTTATACAGTATTTTGGAGCTACAGAACTTCGACATGAAAAGATAAACGGGGATGTGTCTGGTTATCTGATGTTCAAAGAGGCAAATAGGTATTTGGATGGTTAAAATGCTGTTCTTGAATACAATTATGGGCATGCGGATTCGGCAAAATTAACAGCATTGTATTTCCGTAGTGCTGCCAGTAAACCACGCACATGCAAGAGACTGAACTAGCATATTCAGGAACTATTCTGCAATCAAAGCAGTACCATGAACCCTTACCTAAAAGTTGATGGTTTGAAGCTTACAATCGAAATTACCCTCGTAATGACGTGGTATCTTGATGTAACAGAATTTTGATAAGAATTTCAGAGGCTGGAAACGCGCCGAAATTTAAGGTAATAACTATGTTGTAATCATTCCAAAGTAGTTTGTGCATTAAGCGTAACTAAATACAATCTTTTTCAGTTATCTTTTTGATAAGTGTGTTCTGTTTGAAAATGTGATCGCAGTTTGATAAATTCAGTATAGGTTTTAAAGTGCTTTGTTGTTCAGTGATGTCCTTGCAATCTCATTGATGCTGTTTGCTACTGGAAGTCCAATTCCTCATTAAGTACTTTCTAATAAGTTTTGTTGCGGTTGATACTCATTGTAAACAATGGCTGGTCTATCCAGTCTGGAAGAATAAATAATGGATAACATGGCTCTTGAACACCGAAACACTGTGAAACTTCTGATATTTATTGTTAGATTCTGTTCCAACATCGCGCTCACTGCGTGCATGCGAGAGAGTTCATCTTACTCGTGTGTTAATGGGGGGGGGGGAATTGAAACGATTCGAAGAAGTCCCTGACACCTGATTTCACCAATTAAAGCCTCCGTCTCTCTAGGAAGTCTAGGATGTTGCAATGGGGGACGCATCAAGCAGAAAGATTGTAACAAACATAATAAAGCTATCCGGAATGCAAGTAATCCCTTAGCATAATTGGTATGTAGGAGTTAGTAGGCAGTAGGAGTGCTTTGTGTGCCTTTAATGTGTTAGCGCCAAGCACAGTAAGCAGTCAAGGAACTAATGGGAAGCTTAGCACATTTAAGGACAAATGCATTAAGTCTGGTTAGAAGAAGTTAATGCTTAAATATGCTACTAGGGCGTACAATAAATCCTTGGGTGGGGGGGGGGGAGATTGGTAGACTTTCTTTTATTTTTCAACATAATCTCCTTTTAGCTCGATACAGGTTTCCAATTGTTTCTCCAACTGTTTTCAGCCTTCCAAAAAGTAGGATTTCGGAAAGTTGTCAAAATAAGCATATGTTTGGGAGATTACCTGTTCGTTAAACGTGAATGGTTTTCCGCCAAGCCACTTTTTCAAGTTTTGAAATAAGAAAGAATCACTGGGGCAAAATCTGATGAATACAGTGGATGTTGTAATAATTCGAACCTTAATTCTACAATTTTCGCCATAAAAACTGCACAGGTGTGCACCCTTATATTCTCTTGATGGAAGAGAATCTTTTTCTTTCCAGTTGAGGACGTTTTTTCTTGATTTCTCCGTTCAACCGGTGTAATAACGATGCATTATACTCTCCATTTATCGTTCTTTCTTTCTGCAAGTAATCAATGTAGATGATTCCGCGTGCACCCCAAAAACACCGAGGCCATCACCTTGTCTGCAGATTTCACCACTTTTGCCATCTTTGAAGCCTTTGAAAAACCCACTGTTTCGACTGTGCTTTTGTCTCTGGAGTGTAGTAGCGCATCTATGTTTCATCCAACTCGTCAGGAATGCAACGGAATCGATCACACGATTGCGTTTATTCTCCATTGAGAGTAAACGCAGCACTCATCTTGCCGAAACCTTTGCCAGACCTAATTTTTGGTGCAAAATTGAGAACACTGTACCTTGTGATATCCCTTGGCCTCTACTATTTCGCGAACTTTGATTCGTCGATCACTCAAAACCATATCATTTCGGAGGAAGTCAGTTCCACTGTTCGTCCGGAACTGTGTTCATCTTTTGTGGGTGTACGGCCACGTTTTAATTGGGTAAATTAAATATATCTAATTGTAAATTGTTTCAAACGCAGGAGCAGATGTGCCATGAACTTCTTCCAACTGACTTTTATCTCTTTCGCTGTTAATCCTTTTAAATAAAAGTGTTAAATCCCCGCATGACTCGTATTTCTATCTTCCATCTTTCCAAGATTGTTTTGTTCGCCTATGGCAATGAAACCACGTGATGGATATAGCTGAAACTTCAACTGACATCTAGTAAGAGACGACGGTTACTAAATACAAACTTTTCACGATGCTACGAGTGTTATTTTTTTTAATCTTCCTAAGGGTTTATTGAGCGCCCCTTGTATTTTGCATCCTGGTAGTCATAGTATAAGTGGCCCATATATTCAGGTTGTGATGTGCTACAAATAACTACAGTATAACAAGCATGAATGCTAAACTCATTCTTACACCTCCATTATGCAGATTAATATATTCTACATCTTGTTTCAAAACGATCCTGCAAAAAGATTACGTTCTAAAAATGCGAGCATAGCCTCAAAAAGTAGACATGTGTGTTAATCACATCTTTTACAGAAAGCACTGAGAATATACTTTTATCTCATCTGCGTTACATGTTACATCTTCCAATGTATACATACTGAACCTCAATGCTAAACTTTAGATGGACGGAACAGCTCAAATCGGCTTTAGTATATTTGACTAATCTTTATAAAACTACCTCGGCATCAGTGACGACTATCATGTTATCAGATCTGCAGCTCCTGCGGGCATTCGAGAAGATAATGCCATCGCCTTAATGCAAGCTAGATAAGTTGGAGGTCATCAAGGAAAATTTAATTGCCTTGATAAAGCCTATTGAGAGAAGTTACAAGAGCCCATGAAATTGTTTCACACTCAACACAATATGCTTGCCCCTGTGTGGTTACCCTTGTCCTGATTTTTATTCTTCGCCCATCTATCATTACAAGATACGTTGGCTAAATTTGTGGTGCACATACATTTATTGATATGCGATGTCGGCAACACAATTTTTTTTCTTCTTTCCTTATCGATCGATAATTACACTGATATTTCACTGGAAATACACGTTTTAGGTCCCTTGTATAAAAAACATTTTTAGAAAAAGGTCTGTGTGTGCACGTGTGTCTGTGAAAACAATGACTCAAAAATGAAAAATCGGTTAAATACTAAACTTGATATTTTGAGTTCAACTTCTTGCAAGGATGCGCCACAAGATTTTAAGAAAATCCCCCAACCCAAACTACCTTCACATTAAAAAAACTTGAAATTTTTTATTTTCTCAATAATGGTTATAACACTAGATTAAAATACCGTATATAAATGATAATTACATGACAATAAAATGTATATCTTGAATTTTATGGAATAACCTTTTGAAGTCCTCTTCATTCTCAATGAGTTTTGCATAACTGGTAAATGTAAGAGATGGACAAAACTAACTACATAAAATGTAGATCTCACTGGAACACAATTTGTCGTATATATTTTTGTAAAGTTAACAATTTCCGAGATATTCCCTCATTGGTTTCAATTTTAAAATATACGTTTCTCAAACAGGTATACCTATTTTAAAATTGAAAAGATAGCTTTGATAAGGTTTGACTATCCTTTAGTGTACTCCCTTATTTCCTTTCTACTTACATGGAAGCAAGTAATAAGACCAGTTTTGCTAATGTTCATCTCGATTAGCTTTAGTAGATAAAAGAATATTTTTTGTGAGAGTAGTTATTTGCTGAACAGAGAGAGAGAGAAAGTGATGTGAATGGAGCACGTCAGATTTTTCTTCTTCTAAATGTTTAAAGGTATTCATTCTATGTTGACGGCGATGATCATGTTTGTTCAATCTAAAGGCAGATCGGATTCCTTAGATTATGTCATAGGTGGACAGCTCACCTAAGGATGTATAGGCAATTTTACATATACATTGCTGTTTGCGGCATGGGCATGAACTGATGTTAAGACGCGACGAATGTTTTCACCTCCTAGAGTCCCGCAATGGATCTCGAGATCTGTAGACACGTTAGTCCGATATGCTTAATATAACACCAAATTATTTATCTGTTATCTGTTCTCCATAATCGATTTTTCAGTGCACTTCTTTGTTCGTCGAGATCAGCGTTTGCAAAAATGCTTACTCTACACATTGGTATAGGAAGCTGAAGCTTTGGACACATCTTTATAAGTCCGCCTTTGTAGCATGGGGATAGCGTGACTCTCTCACATTCAGGAGGTCTCAGTTCGAATCTCGGTTAAGGTGAATTGCCGTGATAAGATTTTTTCCCGCTTAAACTGAGAAGACGTTTTAACTCCATTGATGTCGAGCTCATTTTAGCACCATTTCACCAATTTCATCATCCGATATGACTTACCAGGTTAAAGGACGCTCCCTTTATAATGCATGTTAGCTATGAATGACAGGAGAACAAAAGAATGATGCCTTAGATCTTCACATAATGTAGAAAAGTTGGAAAAATCAAACCAATAACTATTTGAAATGGCTAATGATACAAACTTAGGTCATAGATTATGAGTATTAACATTTATTGTAGGGTACTTTTTGTTTATTCATAAAAAAATAAAAAATACAGTTTATTACTCTACTAACATCTTTAACATAAGGCATTTTTAACAAAATCGTGAAGTTATTTTTGGGAAAACAAAGGGATAATGTCCATTTAAAGATACTGTTTTTGAGCGTGTGTGGAAAGTGTGTTAAAAATTGGTGTTGCATCTGTAAAAAATGGTGAACCTAACACATATTCACTCACTAAGACCTTTATTTTAAAGTGCTTGTTTTAAACTCAAGATAGTTTTGGTGAAAACTGGATCAAATTTTTGAGTTCAACACAATACCTACCTACTTCCGCCTACCTTCTACTGGCAAATGGAAGAGAAAATAATAGGGAAAGAAGTTTAATAAGAATCACAAGGACCACTTGCCAAGGAATTGCCACGAGCTCTCAAGGTTAAATTTGGCTGTCTTTAAATACCGTTTGTGAAAGAACAATTAATATTACACTTTAAAAATCGCCAAGATTGCACAAACTTTTATCCTTTGAGCTATTTGAAATAAATTAGTTTCGGAGTAATTACGAGACGGCTTATAAGGAAAATCTTAATTAACATATATTAAAGCACATAAAATATACGTATTTATTATAATTCAGTTTGTTTTATTAAGCAAATATTTAAAAACCAGAGCCTTCTAACTCAACATTTTGTTCTGCGATGTTAGTGATTTAGCCGGTTTCTAAATCAAGAGGTCCTGGTTTCACTTCCTAGCTATTCCGTATATTACTCGCCCTCCACAGAGGAAAGTATGAACCCAAAAACAAAATTTTGGTTAAAAGTAAGACCCAGACATATAAAATAGAATGGACCCTGGTAGTTTATTGTGAATAGATTCCGACATGACCATAAAAGTTAAAAATTGTGCAAATATATTAAAATATATCATTGGAACATCTAAATATAAAAACATAAGTCGGAAAAAAATGTTAAACGTGTATATAAGGTCTATCGTACAGAACGTATGAAAGAATTAATAATATATCAAGAACCATTTCTTACGTTACCATCGGCGTTTTATTTAGGTGATAGGATAAAACAAAAGTTAAGCTAAAGAAATGTGTTAATTTTACTTTCCCTAGCGCATATGTACACCGTACATATTAGTAATCCATCAACAAAATTCGATACCGAGATTTCACTGGAAATATAGTATATATTTTGAGCCCCATGAATGATTAAAAATAAATAAAAAACAAACAAACAAAAGAATTTCAGAAAAAGACCAATGTACATGTGTGTGTGTGTGTGCACGAGTGTATTTCTGGTTGAGTGGGTGGGGGGATGGGCAGCGTAACTCAAAAACGAAAAGTTTGTTAAATATCAAACTTGCTGTTTAAGTTTAGTCTCCCAAGGATATGACACGAAGAGTTTCAAGTAAATTTCCGCACTCCAAACTATCCTTTACATGGAAAACATTTAGAACATTTTATTTTCTCAAAAATGTCGCTAACGATTTTGATTAAGTTGCCGTGCATTAAAGTTATTTACATGTTAAATAAAATGCTTATCTTGAATTTCCTGAGAATATCTCTGTCCTCTTCATTCTGAATGATTTGACATAACTGTTAGAACCGCATGAGATAGACAAGAACTTACTACACAAAAATGTAGATCTCGTCGAAACACACAATTTATGTTCGCTACAGTTTTCAACGTAGAGCTAACGGTTTCTGAGTTATTCCTTTTTATTGGTTTCAGTTTTAAAATACTTATAATTTTGTTATACATGAATTGGTCGCTGTTTCTTTTGTTTTAGTCCGGGCCATGCAAAGAAGTCAATTTCAACGACAGTCGCAGAGCGACAGCTTTTAAAACATCTGACTATCACTTTAGCACAGTTTCTTTTCGCTTCTATTTATAAGGAATTGCGTAATAAAACCATTCTGATAATACTTATCTCGATTAACAAAGAGTGGAGAGATGAATAACGTTTTACAAGAAGTTTGTAGAACAGGTAGTGAAAGTCTTATTAATGAATAGGTAAATCAGATTTTTAAGGAATGCATTTATTTTTATTAAAGAATAAAACAAATACTACTACATGCACCGGGTAATGTGGGGATATATATTATGATGTGACTGGTAACGTGTGTCACATTGGCATTACGGTCACAATGCATCAATAAAGTATTATGAATCGTGCTCATTGACGCCTGAACTTGCAGTCATAACACAATCTTGTTAAACTTGATTGATAGCGCTGCTCTCGACATGATGCGAATAATTCATCGTTTGACACGTCAACATAGGTTCAGAAAACAATATTTGTTGCCATTGGGGGGGGGGGAATTTGACATTAGAGAGTCATAACTGGTGAAACGATTGGGAATAAACAATGAATTATATGTAGTCTGTCCATAAAGGCTTTTAGAAGCTTGTTTGCCGGATTTAACAAATTCAATCGTCATTAATGAAATTGAATAGTGTGTTATTTCGCTAAATTCGCAATATACTTTCAACAATAAATTTAGTTTTCACATCTTTGGTGTGGATGGCTTTCATTGCTTTGGAGTCATACATTACTGTTATTGATAACACTTGAAGCTGCAGTTAAAGGTAGAGCAATAATAACTTAATTGGTTCAAGCAAAAGGAGGTTAAAGTTAAATGTCAGATGTAGTGTAAAATTGTTTAATATACTTTTTCGTAATATTTGTGTTGTTGTTGCTGCTATTGTAAATCAATGTTAAGCGCTTCCGCGTTATACCTAAAATAATCTAGCAGCATCTTAAAAAACCATATTTGAGGGGTGTTTGTACATTTTCGATGATGTGTAACCTCAACTTGTCATTTTTTCCCCTTTTTTATTTATTGATCGACTAGCACGAGTTCTTTACAAATCATGGTGAAATGCGAAAGTGAAGAAAACTAAATGAAACTTTGAAGTTGACTAGAAGGGCTCATCAAAGTGATGACAAAATAAGAATGGCTTATTACAGAAATTGCAAATTAAAATCAGAAGCAATGTGACAAGAAGAAAGAGTAATACACTGAAAGCTATAAAGATTTAATCGTCTGAGGTTGAACTGTCTGTGGCACTCAGCAGAATGTCTTGCGAGATTTACGCTTCAGTCTAGTAGGCGGGGGTTGCGGGTGCTAAGGTTCTACTCCACAACTCTTTGGACATATTGCAATTCTTGAAGATGGACTTGGAGGTCTGGCGAATGTATTCTCGGAGGGTTAGTAGTTCCAGTTTTCTGTGCAGTTGCTGATTGCGAAAGCACCAGGGGGCTCTAGTGATGCGCAAAAACTTGTTTTGGAGAACTTGAAGACGGTAAGGTGAGAATTGCATGTATTTCCCCAAATTGCATAGGCATAGGTGAATAGGGGTCGGAGCAATGTCTTGTATAGCAGCAGGGAACAGTCAAGACTGAGGGACGATCTTGGTCTTCTAAGGAGGGGACACAGTTGTGGCAGCCGGATGGAAGCGAAGGAAACCAACTGTTTCACATGGGCGTTCCACGTTAGGTGTCAAATAGCATTTCGAGATACTCGCTTTTCAGTAGTACAGGGACAACGGAAACATGATTCATGACATTCAGACCCGCAAGCCTCTCTTTCCCGAACTATTTTGTTTCTGCAAACTGAGAAGCAATATCGTGAATGTTGCATACTTCGGAATTCTCGGTGAATTGTTGTAGAATGTGTGCTGGCTACCCCGGAATGATCTTTAATGAGTTAGACTCCTCTTTATTTTGCTTACAGATATCGCTATTCACACAACATTAAGTCTGTTTTTAAATACCTAAATAAGGGTATTAGCTGGAAGTTGTCAGTATGCCTGTAAGATTAGTTGAATATTGACATGGCTCATATTGACTTTCTCGTAATGCAAAAAGCTTCGCGATGCATACATCGTATGTCAAACATTCAGTTGAATACTCAAAAATACGGTTTACTTTGAATGTAATACAGTGATAAAGTTCTTTCTAGGTTTTCAGCAAGCTCGTTTAGAAGACAAATTAACAACTTGTAAAACTATAAAATTAATTTACCAATTTATCTCCTTTATGTCTTTAATTTTTATTTAAAGTCTTTATTTAAAAAAAAAATCTGATGTGTTCCATTACATAACCCTCTCTAGCTATTCTGCAACACATTATTCTTACAAAAGTTAATCCATCTCTCAACTTCGTAGTAATCAAGATAAAAGGGAGAGAGCAGAAATGGTCGAATTGATTGACTCCTTATAAGTAGAAGGGAAGTGAGGGAGACCAATAGGCCAAAACGCTAGTCAGATGCTTTAAAAACTGTAGCATACTTTTAATACTTTATGAAATTTGTTTCTTTGCATGACCAGGAGTTGACAAATTCCCGTATGAGAAAAGTTTTAAGTATTTCAAAACTGAAACCAATGGCAGGAAAAACTACAAGAATACCTCGGAAATTACCTGCTCCACACACACACAAACACACACACACACACACATAAAATGGCATAATGTAGTAGTAAGTTGTGTGTTTCTTATGGTTTATAAATTTGCAAAATTCATCCAGAATAAAGAAATCCTTAGAGGCTGAGTGGGAAGATTTTCCTCAAAATCTTCGTGTTGCATCCTTGGAGGATACTAAACTCAAATACAAATTTGGTAGTCTACCGACTTTTTGATTGGGGGTTATCTTGTTCACAAACACACGGACACACTCATGGAACTTTTTCTAAAAATGGAACCCTAAAACGTGTATTTCCGTGAAATCTCCATCGAATTATTTATACATTGTATATACGTGCTAGAGAAAGTGATACATATGTGATCATATATTAATTTTAAAAGCAATTTATTAATGAGTATTGCGAGTATAAAATGTTTATGTTGTAACATTTCACATGAGGGCACTTCAGTTTTAAGGGTTCTTTGTCTTCGTTGAGACTCCACATCCTTAACGTTTGAGTCATCGCAAGTCTGGAGGAACTCCTCACGTGCTGCCGTCACAAATCACGGCTTCTTCTTCACATCCGCCCGTTTGGTAACAAGAACAGCCGGTGCAGAGAGGAAGGGGTCCAACTGTTTTTATTTTATTTTTTCTTTCTGTCGCTCTAACGGAAGACATAACAGAAATAGCTTTGGGAGCAGCGACTCTAGGCCCCCGAGTGGATTTGTGAAGTCTTGCATCAGCGTAATAACGACTTTCTTGTTTTTATTGAGAATATGATGAACACCTTAGGTTTAATTTAATAGAATTCTTACGTTCTCTACTGCTTATCATGATGAATATAAGAAGTGATGCATTCCACTTAGAATTTCGATGCCGAAACTTTACCGGAAAATACGTTTTAAGGTATCAGAATAAATAACAAAAACATTTTACAAAAAGGCCCGCGCGTGTGTATTTGTATATATCTGTATCTCTGTCTGTTGTTTGTGAAAAGCACAGTTAAAATATATATGTATGAAACGTCGGTTTAATACCGAGCCAAGAATGCGACATCCTTGGGGAGGGTGGGGGAACCCGCCCACCAAACGCGAACCAGTATGTTATTCCAGTCTTCAGGTGAAAGCAAAAACACTTCAGCTCTTTTCAATTTATATGAAGTGCCAAGCAGTCTTTCAACAATGGTTTTTAATTTAGGTCTAAGCCTAATCAATTTTGTATCTACCCGATTTGGAATGTAAATGCCGGTTTGTAGCGTTTAGTTACCGCTAAGGATGCCCTTTTTGGGGGATGCATGGTTTTCTTACATTTTGGTGGTTTATTTTTGTGAAAGTTTTGCGAGATACATCTGTTTAAAAGTTAGCTATGCACACTTGTTCTTTCTTTAAGCCCATTGTCAGAGAAAATGTTGAACAATTCCATGTTTGGAAATCTCCTTTCATGACATAAAACTTTTCTATTGAAAAAACTGCTCGCCCAGACGTAAACCAAAATAAAGCTAACATTGTAAGAAGTTGTATAAACTTTTGAGTGTAAAAATAATGCAGTCGCTCATCGATGGATTGATAAACCAAGACTGAACAGCAAACTTATTCCCAGAAAATGTACTTGTCATGTAAATATTTTAGAGATAATTATGGCATTTTAATCAAAGTAGTTTAGAGCAGTTTTAAAATCATTGCATAATAAAGGGTGACATTGGAAAGTTGAGTTTTTTGTTAATGGACGCTCTTTAACTGCTGTGATTCTTAGCGTCCCATTCTATATTTAGCATGAGAGACCTCTTAATTTTGCTCAGATGCCTCTTTATTAGGCTTGAGGCTCTTTTACGTGCCGTAAATCTACGACACGGGACCAACGGCTTTACTTCCCTTCCGAAGGAAGCCATGCTAAGGATTTTTACGCCCGAAAAAGTCCATCGCCCTCCGCCGGGTTTGAACCCGCCACCTTGGATATGAGAAGCTAGCACGGTAACAATTGCACCACGGAAGACGACGCAACATTGAACCATTGTATAATGCCGGGTATCATTGACTAATGAACTACAGACCAGTATCGGAACTACCAACTTTCTTCAAAATATTTTAGAAACTAATGAACTGATTATCTCTAATATTATTTTTATAAAATAATTGTTTAATTTTCTAATAATGTTTTTTACTCTTCTTAAATTGGATTACCAAAAATAGCGTCTGAGTAAAAGAGCTCGTAAAAAGCGGCTAAACTTTTTTCTTTAGTAATTGAAACATAGGTTCACCAATATTTCTCAGCTGAAAAGTTCGGATCCGAATAAAATATGTAGCTAATAATAGATTACGTGATTGACAAATCACAGCAGAGAATACTAGAAACGTATATTAATTTCCATTTATTCAAAACATTTTCTATCTTACACATCGACCGGCTCAGTTTGGTTGTTTAGATTGCAAATTTGTGAATTAACTAGGTATCTCAGTGAAAGTTAATGCATCTGTAAAATATGATCAATTTTATGTTCCGACAATGAATGAATGAAATAGGTGAAATGACGCCCCGGGACCTATAGATCTTAAAAGATGCAGAACATTCATCTTTATAAGCAAGACCTTTGAAAGACCTCATCCGGTTAACTCAACTTGTGATTTGAATATGGGACCTTCTGAGTGTTAACACAGACACCCGCACTACAGGTCTTATTTGTTGTTCTTTTTTCTAATCTTGGGTTAGAAAATATTTAAAAAACCATTTCTTTCTTATGTTAAGATGAATTGATATTTCAATGCTTAAGTGCAGAATATAGCAGAAAGCGAACGGCGTTGTCATTGTACTAAGGTGCTGCAAGATGTGCTTGTTCATAATCTGCGTTAAAGTATAGAAAGAGTAGAATAAGGTTGTGCGCCATTCAAATTGTGTCTTAATATTGTCATTCTTTCATGTATAACTAGATCATCAGTAAATCGATTTTGTCGAAACAAAATAAAACCATAAATGTACGTGTAACTTTAGCTATCGAATGTGTTCGCTTGGTGGTGTAATACAACAGCAATGGTAAAATGAATATTTGGAGGACTATCCTTAAAAACATTAGCCTTTAGCAGAGTATATACTACTCTTAATTTTTCACAAATTCCAACTGAATTGTGGAAGCCACGGGTAAGTGTTTCATACAAAGAAAATACGCGCTGTTGTTATGTAAGGAATGTAAATGTTTAAGAGGCTCTTCATAGGTGTAGGTAAATAGGTAACTAAAACGTTCAGCAAAGAAATTTATCATAAATTGTCAGGGTTTTGTGATTCACCTAAAACTCATAAACGTTTTGGGATAATTTTTATATAAACTGCCATTAATGTTGCAGCCGTTCTTGAAACATCGACACATTTTCTTCAAACTCTTTTATCTAACAATTTAAATACTCGTACTTACAACGGTTATTGAGTTGTTTAATGTGTGCGTTCGGATGGAAAAGCTAATATGTTCTCCCAAGTAACGATTATTCCTTCCAACAATTTAAGCTGCAGCGTGGGGAATGATAGATGTATCTGTCGGGCAACTTCATTAACAATAGTAATTGCTGCTTAATTATTGCGTCCATTATTTTCTGAGATCTCATTCAAAACTTTACTGTACTGTAAATAACCACAAAGGTACTGTAAATAATTTAAAAATAACACTTCCAAAATTGTTATTCATCTACGAACAAAGCTAACGAGTAGTTAGGAATTTCCCTATGATAAGCTTGATTACGCAGCTACTAACGTGAAACACTATTGTTTTATGTAAAGAAAGGAGCTACATCGTACTTTAATAATAATAATAAAAGGATCAGGACATATAATTATATGCAAAGACAGCACGTGGTTTTTCTTATAAAATTTAACAGCCAGATGGCTGGCTCTATAAATCAACAGATCGTGGAACCTGCAGTGCGTTTTCCGCATTTGCATTCCTTGATACTTTGCCAGTGAATGTCTAGCCCCGACAGTAATGCCAATTAACGGACGTTAAAGGAAGGGAAATTTTTCCTCCCGGATGGCAGAAAGCTGTTTCTTTTATAAACTTCCAATTGCTTTTAGCAACCACATTGAATTTTAAATTATATTCCCTCGTTAGTGTGATGCTCCAAGACTGACGAGGTGATGCACATTTGCAGCTCATTTTCTTCAATTTATATTTGTTATCTCTTTGCATATACATGACCCTCCATTGCTTTTAAAACCAAAACCTTGCTCTTCGCATATTTGAAATTAACTGAGTGCGTATTTACCTGCTTTAAAGGGTAGATAACTCATTAAGAAAAATCCAGACAAAACTTTGGTAGTGTATATCTTAATGGTAACTTGTGAGAGGAACATATTAATTAACCACTACATTTGCGAAACATTTTATTTGTTATTCGATATCTACGCACGTACTCAAAAGGGCCGAGAGAAAGTTGTGTTTCAGTGGCTGTGTATTATCTTGCTCTCCGGCACTAAATAGTGGTTCGAAATTCCAGTAGTCAGAATTTATTGCGGCGCTGTGAAGCTGATTACGGATGGGAAGGACCCACATAACATTAATGTGGTTCGTGTGGCAGTATCTTAAGTCATAATGACGACATTTTTGTTTTACTTTCTTCGATAAATATAATCAGTCTAAACTTTGAATTTAATTTAAATCTCCGACAATGCAACTAGGAGTAATTCTAAACCTTCAGTTTTAATAAATGTGTTCAGAATGTTATTAAAAGCATAGCATATGTGGCATATGTCATACAGCAGCGAAAAATATGAATCTTAACAATTATATGCTAACGTAGACAAATAACTTAAATATATATAAAATTACAAAATTACGCAATAACGTTTCCCAAGCATCTTCAACTAACTCATAAAAGATCATTCCGAAGTAAGCCAGCACACATCCTAGAGAAGTTGTTCACCGAGACAAAAATTACACAATATGCAACATTCATGACGTGGTCGAAAAATAGCATTATTATAATATGAGGTTTAGTACTCCACAGCCGTGAAAGCCTACGAGAAAAATATTTTTATTAAAGTATGTCGCAAATCAAAGCTAAAACGGGTTTAAAATATAATCCTTATTGGACGACTAATAAAGGACGAATAGAATTTGACTTATTTCCCCTCGCACCTCTTCTAAAAAATGTGAAGTATTTTTGGACTACAGCATGGTTATATTATTACAAATTTGAATTTTCTATAAAATCTGTACAGTCAACTTTAATTGTCCGTACTGTGCATGGCAAAAAAAAAAAAAAAAGACCGCGTATGCTGACATTTCATGAGACCATGAGGTATTGTTGAAATGATAAAAACTTCTTTTGTCGTTTTTGGAGATTTTGGGAATTTTAAATGCTTTATTTGTTTCAGTAGACAAGGACTTTGGAAAGCTCTATACCAAAAAGGAGAGAAAGAAAAAAAAAAAGTGGTTCCACGTGGAGTAAACATAAAGGGTTTGGAAATTCGGATTCGATTGTGTTTGTTGAATTAAATGCTTGAAAATGACTATATTTGAGAGAAATTCATTAAACCGCAAAGAATTATGAGCATCACAAGTATAAAGCCTTAAAAATAAGAGATGTATAAACTAAAAGTTAACTAAACACCCATAATTTGTGCAATGCATTAGTGCAATTCAAAAGTGCTTAAAACAAGTAGTATTGCAGGAATTCGTAGTCTCGTACTATAAAAGCCGGTCGGTATGTGAAACAATTGAAATTACAATCTCTTTGCTTGCCAGGAATAAACAAACGAGAAACGAGAACAACGATGTCTTCCCGTTTGATAAAAGTTTTAAGTGGCTAAAATTGAAACCAATAATCCGAAATATCTCGAAAGCGGTTAACTCTACAAGAACTGTGCATGACATAAATTGTTTGCTTTAATGAGATCTACGTGTGTTTTTTTTTTTTTTTTCTCTCTTTTTTCTCTCTCTTTAGTAAGTTTTTGTTTATCTTTTACTATTTGCAAGCTATATAAAAGTCATCCAGAAAGGTCTTAAGAGGCTATTCCTAGAAAATTCAAGATATACAGAGCTATTTTTGAGAAAGTCAAAAATTTCCATGTAAAGGGTATTTGAGGGTGAGGCGATTTTCTTGAAAATCTTCGGGTCGCATCCTTGGAAGATAGTGAAATTAAATACCAAGTTTGTATTTAACGAATTTTTCGTTTTGATGTATGCTGCTCGCGCGCACACACACGGACATTTATTATTTTTTTTTTTTTTTTTTTATTCAGCGTGTCTGAAAACATATTTTCCGGTGAAATGTCGGTAACGAATGTTTGGATGCATTACAGTACCTTTCTATACACTATGTACATAGTACGTGTAGAGCAAGTAATAACATCACTTTGAGTCTTTATGACTCTCGATGGTTTTATTATATTTTTAAACTTGAAATTTTATATATACACCGATAGTGAAGAAGCAAGATAAACACTGTTTGCCCATTTGCTTGGAGCTTTGTCATTTTGTACTTCTTTTTCAAGGGCTGACATAATGTTCAATTTGTACATAATCTTGTAGGGTTTTCAGTATTGACCGCACGCAGTCAGACAATGCCAGATAAAAATAGACCACCCCCAGTGTAGGACCCTACTGAAATGTTAGATGTATACTTCGGAGCACGTGGCTTCAGCCCAGCTGGTTGCAATGGGGCGATGTGTCATGTTACAGGATTGAAATATCAGGCGTCAGTAGGCCTTTTGACTTGTGAGGTGTCCAAGCAGATACTTACATAAAATTTAAGGAGATTCAGATTTTTGATTGTACTTTCTCTACCGTATACAAACACAATATACAGAGTAGGTAAAATATTCCACCAAAACATTCGATACCGAAATTTCACCGCAAATACATGTTTTGTGGATCTGAATAAATAAAAAAGATATTTTAGGAAAATTTCCGTATGTCGAAAAGTCTCTTAAATATCAAACTGATCATGTTCAGAATTTTCCAAGGATGGGGCACGGAGGTTTTTTAAGAAAATACCATTTCCCAAATGGAAAATTGTTATTCATGTTCCTTTCTCCAGTTCAACAAAGAGAACTGAATTTCAATGATTCGCATAGCGATACGCCCATTTGACTATCGCTTTAACCTATGTATTCCTTTATTCCCACGAATCTTTAAGGAAATACCTAGGCATGTAATAAACGTGTTTTTGCTAATATTTATGTCGATGTAAGTGAACTGGTAGAGTAAGAAATGAGAATGTAACACATCTGATTTTTACTCTTTTTACACGTGTTACGTATCTACATAATGTATAGAGAAACTATTATATTCCACCCAAAATTTCGATACCGAGATTTCACCAGAAATACACGTTTCAGGGTCCCCTGAATAAAAAAAAAAGTATTTAAAAAACGGCCCCTATATGTGTGAACACGGTAACTCAAAAACGAAAATTCGGTAAAATACCAAACTTGGTATTTAGTTTAATATCTGCAAGGAATGCGACACTAAGATTTTGAGAAATATTGTCCCACTTTAAACTGCCCTTTACATGAAAACAAATTCGAAAATTTTGATTTTCTGAAAAATGACTAACGATTTTGATTACAATACCATATATTAAGGACATTTATATTGGAAATAAAATGTAGGTATATCTTGAATTTTCTGGGAATAGCCTCTAAAGAGAGGCTATAATTCTCAATGAATTGTTCTGAATTTTGCGTAACTAATAAACCGTAAAAGATAGACGAACACTTATTTGCAAAAATTGTAGATCACATTGAAACACACAATTTATGTCATATACTTTTTTCGTGGAATTTACCATTTTTGAGATATTTCTTATTTGTTTCAGATGTAAAAAGTTAAACCTTTTCTCATACGGCAAGCATAGAAACGTATTTCAAGCATATGGCAACCAGCTTTTAAAATATTTGACAACCACTTAAGTATATGCCCTTATTTCTCTTCTACTTACAAGGAAACAAGTAATTAAGACAATTTCCTGCTAATGTTAATCTCGATTATCATAACGTGGATAAAAGAAAATGTTTTTTAACAATAATTTGTTACAGCGATGTAGAGAAAGTCATGTGAATGGAACGCATCATATTTTTTATGTAATGAACTTATTATTGCTGTGAAACTGACTTTGTTAAATAAACTTATAAGAGTGTAAAATCAATGTCAATATATTTATTTAGGTTTGAATGTTCTCACGATAAGGAATTCTAAAGCAGTTGTCTTTAAATGAGCCACACTCAAACACTCGTCAATACATAAAAAGTACGTACCATTTAGCGCCTAGGTACTGAAGTAGTATGAAATGTTATTGCATCATTTTATTTTTAGACAATCTATTCATTAGATTCAACATGTGCACAATATTTATTACGTAGAATACTTTTGAAAAAGACTTGCACTATGTGATAGATACGGGGATGCATTTTAAGTTAGCAGGTGTAGTTTATTCACATCTTAAATAATCTTACCAGCAATGATTTCATTACGATTTAGATTCTGATGTGTTCCTTTCTCTAAGTTTTTATTCATTTTTTTTTTTTTTTTAAATCTACTTTGGTCATATAGGATGATGATTGGAATCAGCGAAATGATGTTCAAATGATCTCGGGGTTCATGGAGCTTAAATTTACTCGACATTAGTCTTCTCAGGAGTAGGGAAATCCCCGAAAAAAATCTTATTCGGGTAACTCACTCTAAGCGAAATTCGAATTCGCGACATGTAGAATGTGAGTCAGACCCGCTACCCCCGGGCTTACTATTATTAAATGCTTTTAGATCATCAATCATAGTAATGAATACATTATCTTTTCATTGTTATTCAAATTATTTAAGACACTGTTAGAGAACTCAGAAATGAATCCAATCAGTTCTCAAAATTCTATTTTCTGATCTTTTTAGCCACATAATATAAGAATCAATGGCAGATCTAAAAAAATCAAAAGTTGAAATTTAAAAATGTCTGTAATGTCTATGACAAAATGAATGCGATCTAATGGTTTTCACAACGCAAAACTGACTTAACTGTGTGCAACGTTTCTGGGTTTTCACAAAGTGCCTCACGAGGAATAGATCAATGTAGATGTAGTATTGTCTGGATTTATTCATTTTCTGCAAGAAGTCTTCGTACATTATGATGTTTCAACACAAGCTAGTTTTTCTAAGGGAAGAAGCTTTTTATTACTTTCTCCATACGCACTATGTACATAGTGTATAGAGAAAGTATTGCACTCCACCAAAAATTCGATGCCGAGATTTCACCGGAAATATATGTTTTAGGGTCCCCAATATCCAAAAAAAGCATTTTCACAAAAAGGTCCGTGTGTGTGTGTGTGTGTGTGTGTGTCCGTGTACCTGTGAACACGATAACTCAAAAACGAAAAGTCGGTAAAATACCAAACTTGGTATTTAAGTTTAGTATCTTCCAGGGATGCGACACGAAAATTTTGAGAAAAATTCCCCTCCCCAAACTACCCTTTACATAGAACTTTTTTCGAAAATTTTGATTTTCTCAAAAATGGCTCTAACGATTTTGATTAAAATTTAGGATATTAAACATATTTACCTGACAAATGAAATGTATATCTTGAATTTTCTGGGAATAGCCTCTGAAGAGTAGTTTATTCTGGATGAATTTTACTAAATTTTGAATGACTGCTAAACCGTAAGAGATGGACAAAAACTTACTACATAAAAAATGTAGAGCACCTTAAAACACACAATTTATGTTATATACATTTTTTTCGTGGAGTTCGTCGTTTTTGTGACATTCCTTATTTTTGGTTTCTGCTATGAAAAACGTATACTTTTCTCATACAGGAACTTGTCAACTCCTATCCATATAAACAAAGGAACTTCATTGACATAGCAACCAGCTTTTGACTATCACTTTAACCTACGCTTGTCCCTTATTTCGCTTCTACTTACAAGGAAGCGAGTAATAAGACTATTTCTGCTAATTTTTTCTGATTAGCATAAAGTAAATAGAAATATGAGCTTTTTAAGAATTATTTGTTGCAGGGATATGGAGAAAGTCATGTGAATGGTACACATCAGATTTTTATCTTAACGCTATGCATATTTTCACCTACGGTCCGATCATTTAACGATGCAGCTAGTTTCTTTGCACCATATTCCTCCACTGATCGGTCGCTGAGCACTATTCGCCCAGGTCTGGACGACATCATAATACTGGCGAAAAGTGAGCATGTGACTTGAAGATGCCAGAATATGAATAAATCTTGCTGTAACATTAGCAGCATGTTCAACCACAAATACAAAGACGTGCCTCTATACCTTCAGCGCTTAGGTATTCAAGCCTTAGGAAATATGTAATACACCTAAATACCTTTACCATCATCCCATGGAAAATTCACGTTCATGTGATTTATTTTTGAGAAGGGGGAGGGGGGGCAAGCAGTCTTCTTTAAGTTGCTTACATCAATAAAAAAAGAAAAAAAAAATGTTGACGTGTACCGTATACAAGGTATTAACTATTCTGTACAGAGCTGTTTTTGGCTTACAAGTGATAAGGGGAATATGGGATTCAACTAATACTATATGTTAGATAATTGAGAAACATTACTGTGCAAAAAAGGCAACAAAGGTTGTATAAAATTTCTTCATTGCCAAGGAGTTATCTAGGTAAGGAGCATGTGTGGAAAAACTAGTTCACATAGAGTTTTGAGGGCTTTAGGGTCATAAATATACACATTAGTATTCAGCAACATTGTATATTAATCTAATACTTATAGTAAATATATGCTGGCTAGTGTCCAGGATAACTTACCAAACCTGCTCTGGAAGGTTTAAATGCAACTCAGTAGTTTAATCATTGCAGAAAACAATCACGAGGCCCGCAGTGACATAAACGTGTATCAGGTGGCCACCGTGTTTGTCGCCGCCGTGTGGTCGAAAGGAAAAGGCGATAAAACCTGTTAGTAGAGCGCTCGCGTGCGTTTGCAGAATAACAACACTTTATTTGAGCACTTGGGAAACACGATCCTCTGTAAGGTGATGATACTATTTTGGGTCCGACATGTTGGCAACAGCTCATTTACCTGTCAGTGTACGTGATGCTGATCGATTGGTACGGACCGACATGTTTGGTTCATGAGAACAAGCTGATGAACCACCAAATTTACACTATCGCTCGTTTCATGGAATTGCAGATGGTCAGATATTTCAAGTACTGGTTGTGTTTTTTCTTCAGATGTAGGATGTGGATTATCAAGTTTTTCTCACTCGCTCTTAGCAGTTTCAATTGTTACTGCCGCAACATATGTTAGGATTTTTTTACCTTAACTAGCAAACAGAAATTCTTCAATGAGCAGCTGCAGAATACTGAGCAGCCAAACTCCTTTTTCTTGTCAGCAGAACTTTCATAAGCCTATTTCAGTTAAGTAATGCCATCAAGTATACATAGGTTCATAAAATGTAGCCCACAATGGAACGGATCTGTTGGTGCTGATAAAAGCTAGCCCCCCCCCCCACCTCTATAATCCTGATCACCTTTTCCCGAGCATAATCCTAGCTACTGGATTGGTAAGATACTTTATCTTCCCTAAAATGTAACCGAACTTAAACCTTGCATTTTCATGCTACCTTTTCTTAATATCGTTTGATAACAGTAACTTTTAAAACTTCTCACCCGGAGGTCCCAGTTTGGATTCTCGGCTGGGGCGGGGAAGTTTTTTTTAGCCAGAATTATTCTCTATCTCCCACAGAGTCTGGAAGTATGTAAGTGAGAGTGATTGTGCGTGTATTTGAGGAAAATAACATTATTTAAACCAAACGTAAAAGAACCTACAGACAACGAATTGTTTCAAGTGCAAAGCCCCCGATATGACCTGCGATGTTAAAGGGGGCTATATAAATGAAACAAAAACTTTTGACCTTAGTGTACAAGTCGCCGATGAAACCTTACGGAGGGAAAAACACTATTGCCATGTAGAAGAATGGGCCACATTTTGAATCAGTCTGAATTATTTTTGAATTTGTAAGAGTAAATACTTTTTACTTTCTCTATACGTGCTATGTACATAGTGTATAGAGAAGGTATTGTAATGCACCTAAAAATTCGATACCGAGATTTCACCGCAAATACATGTTTTGAGACCTCCTGAATCCAAAAGAAGCATTTTTAGAAAAATGTCCGTGTGTGTGTATGTGTGTGTGTGTGTGTGTGTGTGTGTGTCTGTGTGTGTCTGTGGACAGCATAGCTCAAAAACGAAAAGTCCGTTAACAACCACACTTGGTATTTGGGTTTGGTATCTGCCAAGGATGCCACACGAAGATTTTCAAAAAAATCCCCCTCTCTCAACTTCCCTTTACATGGAAAAAATGGCGCTAACGATTTTGATTAAAATATCGTATATTAATGATATTCACCTGACAAATAAAATCTATATCTTGAATTTTCTGGGAATAGCCTCTGAAGACTACTTTATTCTGGATGAATTTTGCATAACTACTAAACCGTAAGAGATGGACAAAAACTTAACACACAAAAAATATAGAGCACGTTAAAACACACAATTTATGTTGTATAATTTTTTTTTCGTGGAGTTGATCGTTTTTGAGATATTCCTTGCTTTTGGTTTCAGCTTTGAAAAACTTATACTTTTCTCATACAGGAATTTGCCAACTCGTGTCCATACAAACAAACGAACGTCAGTCACATAGCAACCAGCTTTTGGCTTTCACTTTAACCTATGGTACTCCCCTATTTCGCTTCTACTTACAATAAAGCAAGAAATAAGACTATTTCTGCTAATTTTTGTCGATTAGCATGGAATAATTAAAAGAATAAGCTTATTAACAATAATTTGTTACAGAGATAAAGAGAAAGTCATGTGAATGGAACACATCAGATTTTTTAAATTTGGATTAGAAAATCCGCAATTCTGCTAATCTCTCACCATTACCCCTCCGTCGTCTAGATTTAATTCCCATACGTCATATTATCTTTTTAAAACCGGCATTCTATAAGTAAAACATTGAACAGTTTATGTCGGTTTTCTTTGCTTGCGATGTTATCAAAACTATTTCTTTCTCGTGTTAAAGATCATAAATACAACTTCGCGAGTTTCACTTTTCAGCCGCGTTCGCAGCATTTTGTGTTTTATGCTCTGGTATTTGGCACACATTTTAGGAAATAACCCTGAAAGTCGTACCTTTAACAGGCTCCTATATGAACAGCATTTCCATGAATATTCGCTTAATATTTGTTAACATTCCATACTTAACAGCATTTTATTTCTCACCAGTTAAAGATAACAATGTTATTTCCTTACACATATCAATGTAACGTTTTAATCTTGTAAGTATGCCTGCATGTTTGATATTTTATACTTAAGGCTGTCTGAATGTGGTTTGTAAATTTACATAGCTGTGTCGCATACTTAGTGAAAAATTCGTTTCACATTTTTTTTATAGCAACTGTTTTGAATTAAGCTACAAACTCAATAATGAACAGCATTTCGTCTTGTGCATTCATTGTGCTTGTATTCTAATATGTGTAACACATGGTTAAACAGAAAAATTTAAACATGTTATTTCCTCCCGTCCATTTGTAATATTTACTTCAGCCGGATTTGGAGGCATATTTTAACCACCCTTATTTTGTACTGATTTCAAAGTGGCACTAAGGTAGGATGTATTTCGAGTGCCATAATGAGTTTAGCATTCTCGAGGAAACACATTTTTTCACGTTTACATGAGGTGTTTATCCAAAATAAAATTCTTCAGCAATATTTGTTGGTTAGTTTTAAAGAAAGGAATTTGCTTAGTGTATGTCTTAATTGACATTCTGATACACACGAATTGAGTTATAGCATTTCAAACATGCATGTCACAGGTGATCCTACAGGTGTATGTGAAACTCGTAACCTCAAATGGAATTTCTTAGGACTATACCACGAATAAATGAAACAGATTATGTAAAAAATGATTGCTTTCTTACTTAGTGCAAAATCGAATCACAATAATTACTTCAGTTGTCAGGTCACAGCGGCCAATCGAGCATGTTACGGTAAAGGAATCGGTGTTACCAACAGTGAGAATGAGAAAATATTAACCTGAAAATTAAGATCAAAATATAATGAATTCATTTTTTGTTACAGCATTATTTATTTAGAAATTTAGCCCATTGAATATCCAGTGCTTAAAAACCACACTTTTTAAAAGTAAAAGATAATAAAAGGTAGTGGAATTATTTTTCCCAGAACTGACGAATGGGTCTGCTGGATTATCTGCGGTTATGGATTAGTGAAGATGCGTTGGCGTGATCTGTTTTTTGCATTAACAATCTAAATTAATTACTATATACTACATTATTATGGTTCAGTAACTTTTATTTATTTATGGAAGCTCTGTAACTTCTGTGGTTCTCAGCGTCTCTTTCTAAATTGGGCGTGAAAGACAGCATAATTTAGCTCAGAGGCCTCTTTATCAGGCTTGAGGTTCTTTAACGTGCCATAAATCTACGACACGTGACCAACGGCTTCGCCTCCGAAGAAGCCATACTACTAATTTTACGCCCGAAAAAATCCATCGTCCTCCGCCAGGTTTGAACCCGCAATTCTGGGAACCAGAGATTATGTTACCTTTTGATCACGATGGGTGACACGTTCAGTAAGGAGCTGGAGTTTTATCCAATAAAATTACATTCAGACCGCAATTGGTTGATATCCGAGGTATTGATAAACATTGGTCTATTTCTAATATATGCCGTATTAAATTTGTGTAATAATTTCTGTAAAATGCCTTCTTGTTCTTCTTTAAGTTTTTCTTCTCTTATTTTTTTTTCAACTTTAATCTCGTCTTATTATTATTTTCTGTAGCACATATGTACAATGTAAGTTCATAGTAGGCAGAGAAGCTATTGTGTTCCACCCAAAAATCCTATACCGAAATTTAACCGGAAATACACGTTATAGGATCCACTGTATTAAAAATAATAATAATAAAAAAAAAAGGAAAAGGTTCGTGTATCTATGAACAGACAACTCAAAAACGAAAAGTTTGTAAAATCCAAACTTGATATTTAAGTTAAGCATCTTCCAAGGATGCGACACCCCAAACTATCCTTTACAAGAAAAAAATTCGAAATGCTTGATTTTCTCAAAACGATTTTTATTGAAATGCCATATATTAAATTATATTTATGGCAAATAATTGCATTTCTCTGAATACCTCTTCATTCTGGATGACATACCTAAGAAATAGGCAAAACTTACTACACAAAAAATGTAGATCTTGTTAAAACCCACGATTTCTGTCATTGGTTTTTTTTTTTTTTTTCTTCTTCGTTTGTTTGAACGTTATTAAGATGAATTTCGATCACTAGCAACAGCTTTTAAAACATTTGACTGTCGCTTTTACTCCTCACTTCTACTTATAAGGAAGAAATTAATACGTCTGTTTCTGCTATCCTCTGTTTATCTTGATTAGTACGAAGTAGAGAGAAGGAAGTATCAGCTTTTGAAAGAAGAATCTGTCGTAGAATAGCTAGAGAAAGTCCTGCGAATTGAACACGTGCGATTTTTTTTCTTCTTTAGTCAGATTTTGTCATTAGTGAACATCATCGCTCTTTTATAATATAGGACTGTTCTCAGATAATCTTCTAACGCTTAAACCTTTACCAAAATGCAAGTATATACCATTCAGTGCGAACTTTCCATAGCGGTTTTGGTTCAATATTAGAGTATTGTGTCACTCAAGTGTGTGAATTAAATACTCAGTTCTTTAGGAAAAGAGAACATTACTGACTCAACAGGCATTAGTGTTAACATCATTCTGATGTCATCGCAGACATATTATATTTGGTCCCATGAGAGGGTAATATGAGGAACTATGACACTTGTTCTCTTAAATGTCACTGTCTTCCATTTCTAAGACTATCACAGTGCCTTCTGAAGGAAGGCGTGGCCTTAATTAAAACACATGGTAATGTAAAACCGTTTTCCCTTGTGTTGTTTCGGTCACGATGTCGATGTACTGTGCTGACAAGCTACCAGAATCTATTCTCAACGTGCTAGTATTGAAGTGCTGCCAACACACATAGATTTTGCCATTCACTTCGGCGCCAATTGTCTACATTTCCTCGAGACAACATGGAAACAAAGTTCGCTTTTGTTTTGGAGACCTATTGGCCTCCAGAAACCGAGTGATCCGTGTTTTGACAGTTTTATAATTCTTTGTTAGAATATCTGCGAGTTATTATGATTATACTAAGGTATACAGTTATTTCCAATAAAAATAAGATCTACAGTTTTATGGGCGCAGTTTCCCCCCCCCCCAATAAGGGATGAATTATCGTTTCCGTAGATAACCCAAACAAGTTCGTAACTGAATCATGGTGTTTAACTTTAGGTGCGTTCGTTTTGTTGTGCAAGTGTTGCGGCAGCCTTATTAACTGTAAATATTTGAAAAATTAGTATCAAATTCTTCAGTTTTTATGAGTTCAGTATACTCTTAATTTTGTAGTGATTTTAATTCTATAATGTAACAGTTCACTTAAAAACCGTATATTTGTGGGAGGCCTTAGGTTTGCAACATCCAAATATATCTATATTCCCTCGCCCCCTCCCCATATTTTATAGTCCATTAACATCTAGAAGTATGTGTGGGACGTTGATTTGAGAAACACATAATGGTTATTTTATGAATTTCACTCCCTCAACCAATCTTTTCCAGACTTTTAAGAGGATAGAGAATGCTTCCAAGTAAAGAGAAAATTGCCTTTCTTAGCTGGAAATTGAGTCTAAAAGCTCAGGATTTAAATGTCACTGCACTGATCAGTAGTTCGCAGACATCTCCTACATCATTTTCATATACTGCGTAATTTTCCTCCTTATTTTAAAGCGACTGTATATGTTCTTTCATTAATATGCTTTGCAAATTAATTATTTAGGTTTAAAACGATAGAAATGACTCTCTGTATATGAAATTAATATAGAGACTGCACATATAAAAGAATGTAAACGACAGTAAAGCTGAATAAAGTTATGACAGAACTTGAAACCCGTTACGTTCAACTCGGCAACTCTGGAGGTTATTATTCCTGTCAAGTCATGTATATTTGTCAAATACAACTGGTGATAGAGATCCTGCCGTACGCAGTATTTGAACACGTGCGACAGCTCCGGTTGGTCGAATACTTGACGTTTTTGTGTCGCCATGGAACGGCCATTGTTTTCCTGGCGTTGAATAATTCACCAGGGATTGTTTATATGTGCAGGTAGATCTTGATTTAAAATTCTGTAACCACGATGGAGATAATTCCCAAATTAGCTTACTGGAGAATCTGTGTACAAAGAAAAACAGTAAATTATAGAGTGGAAGAAAAGTTGGTTGATACTATAATGAAATGAAAAGGTATAGGTATGTGATTTGGTTGGTTCCAGTGGACGTATCTTAACACTTTTTAATGTGAAGTGAAATCTTCGGTGTCTTGAATTCATGCGAATAGCTATTACATTCGTCTTCATTTCTAGTAGTGCAAACGTACATTTTAAATCTTTGTACGGCAAAGTATAATTTGATTTTGAACCTTCATTTTACCGAGGGTATGCATTTCCAAAGACACTTTAACTCAGGAAGGTGACTTTTTTTTTTTTTTTTTTGCTGCTGGCGCAGCACTAAATAATAAACAATGCTAACAATATACTAATCGATTTTTATTTCTTTGTTAGGAAAATAGTTCTTTTTTCACAAAAAAGGAACATGAAAAATGGCTTCGTGATGATTATTTTAGATTTATAATTAATTGAGTCTCTTTTTTACACACGATTCATATATATATATATATATATATATATATATATATATATATATATATATATAATTTAGAATCTGTATCCAAACAACTACCAAAGTGCAAAGGACTAGAAAGTAAGGACCAGCATTATCTTGTAAAGATTAATCAATTTTGACCAAAAGAAGAAAGAAAGAAATTCAATTATAACAGTATAATCCCGTAATAATTAGTGCAAGGCGCTCTAATGACTGTTGATATGCGGTTTTCTATTTATAAGAGATTTTAAACACTGAACGTGTGTTCGCCCCACCCGTTGCCTAACTTCCATTCGACATTGAATCAGTAGTGGTTAAGCACTCTTTGAAGATTTACGGGGGGAACTTTCACTGGTTTCCATGAGCTACGCCTGACAATTGCACACTGGCACTCCAGACCGTCGCCAGTGGTTTTGGCCTTGTGATTGATGAAATAGATTTGGCCAATCCTGAGAGGAGAGATGGGATGTGTGGAAGGACGCTTTCACTCCTTGAAGCCTTAAGAATCGCACCCTTGTTGAGGATAAGGGGACAGCGCAAACACCAAAATACAAGATACCCACCAAAAGAACTGAACAATGCAGTGCGTTTCAACGTTAATATGTCTATACTGACAACCTTGCAAAAATATTGCCTAGAACTACATTACGAGGAGGTTCAAAAAGTATTCATGTTAGGACAGTATATGTTTCCAAACACAAATTCTCTCTTTCTCAGCATAGTCCCCTTTTAGGAGATACACACTTTTCCCAACGTTCCTACTAATTTTAACCCCTCCAAAAATAGAGGTTATCAAGCTCTGCAAAATACGCTTCTGTCTCGATGATAAGGCCATTTATCTGAGTTTGATTCCGAATTTTATTTCTTCATGTTTGGGAACAGGAAGAAATCTTAGGGAGCTTGGTGCGGTAGCAATTCAGAACGCAGTTCATGCTGTTTGGCGGCGTCATCTCCGGACGATGTACTGGTGCGTTGTCGTAGTTCAACGGCACTTTCTTCGCCAAATGGGACCGCGTTTCAGTTTATTTTCGAATCGGGCCAATAACTCTCTGTAGTGTTTTCCAGTAATTGGTTTTACTTTTTCTAGGAAGTCAATTAGTATGACACCCTTCTTACATAAAAAAATTGTCGATATGACTTTTCCGGCCAATGGGAACATCTTAGCCTAAGAATTTCACCGGGCGCAATCTACTGTTTTGATTGTTGCTTGGTTTCCGGAGTATAATGATGGATCCAGGTCTCATCGACTGTGACAAAATGTCTTCAGATTTGGCTAAAATATCTTTAAAGACAGCTTTGAAGTTAAAAGTCACACCCGCTTGTTTACTTGAGCAATCACGATAACCATGAGGCCGTCTCCAACTTATGCAACATATCATGAGTTCCTTTCCCGTCGACACACCTACGGCCCCTGCCACTTCGCGAACGTTCATTCTACTATCAGCGAGAATTATATTGTGGTATTTTACATTGAGTTCCTCGGTAACATCTGCCGAGAGTTCTGGGTTTCATTAAAAATGAATGTTCCACAACGTTTAAAGTCGTTGAATTAATATCTTAACTGTTGTCATAGATGGCGAAAGGTCCCGTTAAATACAATCCAACTTCGATTTTATCTCCTTGCAAGTTTTCCCATCCAAAAGTAAAAAGCGAATTACTGAACAATACTACTCTTTCTCCATCTTGGCGACAACACGAACGACTAGCTGAAGTGCTCTTAACGTCCAACTAACCTGTGAATCAGTACCAAATTTGTTTTGGCGACGTGTAACAAATTACAGTACACGATAGTAACCCCAACTTGCCTTTGCAACATTTATTTTAAAGCACGGTACTTGTTGAACTATCCACGTAACATTTATCTATGGTGTGTTGACATCCAAGATTCCATCTAAATACATGTTTTGGGGCCCGCTTAACTCCGTAAACGCAATTCTTAGAAAAAATTGAGTCCGGGAGAGATCAGCTAACTAAGGAAAAATTAAGGAAAAAAAAAAAAAGGAAAATTATGTATTTAATAATTTTCCAAGGATGCGACACTGATTTTCAAGAGAATCTCTCCATCCCAAATATGAATTATTTTTATATTTTCCTAAAAATTACTTCATAACTTTAATTACAGTTCCTTATATTTAGAAGTATAATAAAATGTATAATGTGAATAATATTCTCTAAATAACGAAAAGTCCTCTTCATCCTGAATGAATTTTGTGTGAATTTGTATAACTGGTATACCATTACCTGGATAAAAATGTAAGACCTATTAAAAATCTAATGTTCATACGGTTTATATCAAAATCCTTTTTGTGCTGTATTAGTCTTTCTTTCCACCTTTTTTTTTTTTTTTTTTTAATAAAACTTAAAATTGACTACTTTTTTCTGAATTATCTGAGAAGTCCTATTCATTCTGAATGAATTTTGATTAAGTTTGTATAGCTACTAAACCATAACATGGATAAAAAAAAAAAAAAAGAGGACTGATAAACATGCAATGATTATACGGTAAATGTCAAAAGCGTTGTACAGCATTAACTTTATTTATTTTTTTTATTTTTTAAGCTTAACGTTCTTTAACCTAGTAGGCCATATCGGATGATGAATGAAATCGGTCAAATGATGCACAAATGATCTCGGGGTTCATGAAGCTTTAAGTTATGATATTTGTCTTCTCAGGATAAGGGAAAACCCCGGAAAAAAAAAAAAACTTATCAAAAAAAAAAAAAAGTACTGTGAAGTATGTTGTAATAAGCCTATATTACCTACCTTAATAGCTTTTCTAGTCGAACATTTATCCTGAGTATTGTACTAATATATGCAAAGGACCACGTGAACCTTTAATAGTCATAATAGACAAAGAAAGTCGTGTGCGGGTCCGTGTGTGTTTCAAACATCAGGTTATTTATTAATTCTTTTAACCGCATGTTACATAAATGAATTGTAAAGAACAGAAAATAATAAACATAATCTTATCTTAGCAATGTTTACAAATCTCTTTCTTTCTTCAAACGTATGCCAGCTGTTTTATTAGGTCTTGGGACCAGTTCTAATGCTACTTTCCAGTAAAGCTGAAGTCATCAACTAATTAACACATCGAATAGGATAAAGCGAGCGAACATGATAACGACTTCAGCATGTCTCAAAAGGGCAGGGCCCAAAAATAGCAGCAATTTTTTTGGCCCCTAGCGAGGCACACGTCAGTCTTGTGCGGCAGCTGGAACTGAGCACACTCCGTGGAGACTGTTAAGGTTTATTTTGCACTGTTTGCGTTTGTCAAACTGTTTACAATCCTAGCTCGTGGATAGTGACATCACTTACTGTTCTACTGATGATGTAGATATACCGACGGCTAGGGGGGGGGGTTAACCTCTTGAAGATTGTGGGAGTAATGAACCCTGTCTTTAAGTTTAATCAGTACTGGGTGGGTGACTCATTTACTGCTGAAGATTATTGAAAAAAAAAAAAGTATAACCATATAATTTCTCTGTTTTCATTTCGATAGTGTAATATGAGAATACCTGAAGCGCTTACTTTGCAATTTTTAAGGAAATACTGAGTATCCTCCTTAAATGCGGTCAGCCGAAAGAAGATAGGTATCTCCCTCGCTTATAATATGTCCGGATGTTGAAGACATTATTCGATTCTGTCTCCAGATTTGTGAAATACCTTTCTTGTTTATTTATTCATGTGAATTATGAAAACAATTTGAGCTAAAATACTTCGGTTTTTACGGTTCTGCTACGAACACTACTCCCTGTCTTTGTAGTGAATCATTTTTTTGCAACATTTGATTTTTTTTTTTTTTTTTTTTTATTGTTTCATTTAACATCTAAGGCCATATCGGGGGCTTTCCTCTTGAAACAACTCGTTGTCTGCAGGTTCCTTTACGTTGGTTTTAAATCATTTTGTTTTACTCAAACTCGCACACATACAAACTTCCAGACTCTGTGGGGGATAGGGAATAATTCTGGCCAGAGAAAAATTCCGGGAATCGAACCCGGGACCCCCGGGGTGAGAAGTCAGCTCGCTGACCACTCGACCAGGGAGGCAGTCTTGAATATTTTGTCTTAACGCAAGTAGTGTTTATGAGAGACGGAATCACTTAGCGCGTTACTCCCCAGTTAAGCGTGAATGCAATATATGAACACAGCAGCACTCCGATTGGCTAGCAGCCTGGTGGCGCTCAAGGACAAACCTCATCCCAATTGAAAGTCACTGTAGCACATCGCGAATTCACTAGCGCTATGGAAGTTAAAGCTAAATAAAATAAAAGTATTAATACTTTTATTTTATTTAGCTTTAACTTCCATAGCGCTAGATCGTAGATGATAAGATGATAAGATGATAAGATCGTATTTACGCTCTGTATTGGCTGTTGTCGTGAAGTCCCGTCAACGCTGCATACTTACAGAGACCCCCCCCCCCCAACCATAGGTTTTAAGTTTGACGGGAACATGAAACAAGAAGAAGCGAAATTTGTCCGTGCAATTCTTGTTTCAGGACGTTGTATTCACCAGCCGGTTATATCATTTCTACTTTCCTTTTAAAATAATTAGAGCGTAATGCTGAGATAGTTGATGTATACGGTGTGAAGGGTGTCCTGTTCACTCCCATTATCGGTTTGGATGTTTTTACCTCTGTTAAATTTGATATGATGCACTATACCTCCTAAGAGCCAAGGTCCATTGGGACACCAGGAGCTATTTATGCAAAGTAAGTGAAAGAGAATTGGATTTCTATGCCAATCGCATAGCGAGAGCTTTTAAAATATTTTTGCATCGTTTTGGCCCAGATCATTCCCTTATTTTGATTTTCTTATGTGGAACTTAGTAATAACATCATTTCTGCTAATGCTATCCCGATCAGCTTGTAGGTATAAGAATATTTTTTTGTAAGAATAGTTTATTTGCAGAACAGAAAGAGAAAATCATGTGAATGGAACATCAGATTTTTGGCGATTGGATATGCATCTGAAAGTATGTGATGTTCCTATACTTGAACAAAAAGGTAGATGCGAAAAAGAAATCCCTAGAATGATTAACGTCATTTTCACATCAAGGCGCGGCTGGTATATTTGAGATTTCGGTTCATTGAGTGCGGATAGTAGCAAAATAGTCTTAGCTATTACAGACTTCATTTTTCCACGTATACCTTTTTGAGCAACTGTACAAGATAACCACTCCTTCAATATTTATATCCTCTTTTCTATCCCATCATATCTTGACATTCCTAGAATTGTTCCACTGGTGAAGTCTAACATTAATGTTGCGCAACACACTTGAGGTTATAGCTGTCGTACCCACATTAAAATTGTGTGCTCTGGAGTGTTGCAAGAGTCACTCTAAAAGCATATTCTGCACCGATAACTATTTTTGAGTAAAATTCGACAAGCGAGTTTCTGCTATAGATTCCTCTCAGCTCTCCAGTTATTTTAGTATACATTTGCCGTAGATTCTTCAGTTCTTTATTAATGAGAAACGCCAGTCCTGGTCAGGTAAGGCCACTAGCCGAGGTTGGTAATGCAGTTTGGACTTTTTTATAGCCCGTAGAACAGGGTTATAATTCGCAAAGAAGTGAAGAAATCCACTCAGTTACAAGGTTGTTTCTGGACGCACTACGTAGTGAAACATTTAGTCAAGCAAGGGCGGCAGAGCGCAATCTACCGTTGTCAGGATTGCTGTGTGCCAACTTCAGTAATACTTGAATAAGTCAGTATCTACAGTTTAATTTCTGGTTAATTTCCAATTTCCCCCTGCAGATTATTAGCAATATATCTGCATGTATTTCAAAATAAAATGTATTGATGCGTGTTTGTCTGGAAGCTGCACATTGTTCTGTTTTGTAGTATTCAAATTACTTAAGTTGCCCCGTGGCAGTATCCCTAATTTGTAATTGAAGCAGGCACTTCTCTCAGGCCCAAAATCCTTTCCAGAATGCCGTATACCTTTTGCATATTTTACAGAAACGAACTGTCTGAAAGTATTTCTAAAAGGAATAAAATAGTGATGCTATTCTACAACTTATCAGATAACTGACCATCCAAAAGGAAATTAATTCTTCCAAAGAAGATAGGAAAGAAAACATTTTACAGTCAAAATGATCCGTTTCCTTCAAAATCGCTTGTCTTTTGGAATTCGCAATCATGTTTTGAGAGTTATTTATGAAAGACTTGCGCATCCCATATCTTTAATTCCGCTTCAGGGTCCGATACCGCCATCATATTACGGTGAAAATTAAACCGGCTATTAACACCTATTCAAATTCCCCTACGGGAATGTCTGCACTTCTCGTTTTCGTTGAGTGAACTCAAAGGATAACCGCTAAGAAAAGTCTTTCATCCATCTTAATGCACATGAAGTGTATTAGGCTATTTGCCATTCATTTTGCGCATACAACTTGCATTGTTAAAACAAGGCATTTGCAATGCTCACCAAAGAAGAAGGAATAGCGTATTCTGTCTACCTTAGACGCAATCAACAAGACTAAATGAGAGAATATTTCAACTGTTTATTCAGACTGACAGTGTCATATACTGTAATGCTGTTTCCACAGAAAATGTAAAATAATCGAGCTCATAGAATCCACATATAAACACATTGAAACGGTTCCGATACGTCTCCAGATACTTTTGACTCAACTGAATAGCCTTTGGCCATAACGCTGCCTTGCAATATATTTTGAGATATAGAAACGTCTTACATGTGGAACATATTGAAAATCTGCATATGAAATTGTAAGTAATTATATAATTGATCTTAATAGTTAGCTAACTATGAAGCCCGGGAACTTAAAGTACTTGCCTACGACATAACAAGTCGTCTTTGGGTTATTTCATCTCAAAATATTTTGGGATTACGATATGATTTACCGGAAAACATGCGAGTCAGTTGAGAAATGTTATGTCGTGCCTATGTGTTGCCATGCGAGCTAAGTCGTTAGAGCAATCGGCTAGAGACCGAGAGATCCGTGGATCAAATCCCGTCAATGGTATTGGAATTTAGTCTGACTCTACCTATCCAACTCCCGTCCTACTCACGGCTTGTGTGAAAAAACAAACTAACACGATATAGTTTATCGAAAAAAATGCGACAATTTTAAGTTCTATGTGCTATCCTTGAAATGGAAAATGTTGGCAACACTGTGCTTGAATCAACAGGAGTCATAATGTACATATGTAAGCCAGAACATACACTTTGCAGACCTAGAATGTTGGAGCGAGATCAGAAAATTTCAGAGGAATTGTAGAAATCAGGATGAACCACAAATGTGCAGAATGTAATTAATGCAAAATACTAAATATTCCAAAATAGTTGGATGGATCTACGAATTTCAAGAAAATGCTCCTTTTCTTACATATCTGATATTTTATTTATTTATTTTTCTCCACCAGAAGAAAAATCCCTAAACTAGACTGCAGTTTATAAACATTTAGCTTTGTTTATTTTTAATTACTTTATTTTACTTACAATCTACTTGCTGGGAACGCTATGTTTCCATTTTAATTGAGAATATTTTAAAGGACAATACAATAATCCATAGTCTAAATTACACCATTGAATTCTGACCTGCGTTTCAGATACTCGAAAAATATTAGAGATTTGAGATAATAGTCGTGATTTTCTTTGTATATAAATTCCAACTTCTTTCTTAAAGACAGTTAAAGTCTCTCGCCAGACATTTTTGAGAGTTTACTAGCTTTTAAACACCAGTCTGGTTAATGTACGCAGATAATGTATTTGTTTTGTCTCCTGGATGGTTAGTTTAGGAAGCCTTTAAGTTGTTGGTATTATTATTATTATCATTACTACTACTACTTCAGTATAACATTAATTATCTACTGTAGATATGTGTTAGGGATTTGTGAAAATAACGCATAGGATTTTATTATAAAGCATAAGTATAGAGGAATGGTTATTCAAATTTTTGATGTGTAAAACCTTGTTTAGGAGAAAACGTTTAATGCAAAATATTTGCTTTATTTCATACTTTGTATAGATGAATTCTATAATTTATATATATTTGACAAACATTGCTTATCATACCATCTCAAAGCAAAGTGTGCATTAATAATAATAATTATTATTATAATTATAATAATAATGTCGATGCTGGCTTTTCCAGTTTCTCTGCTAGTAGATTAAGGTCTGTGTTCAGTTTTATTCCAATTTGTAAGAACCTTTTTTTAGGAGCCTAACTTATATGTATATTAAGACAGCTTAATAAAATGGGTTTGTTTGTGCTTTCAGATGAACGAGACGCCATCCAAAAGAAAACCTTCACCAAATGGGTCAACAAGCATTTAAAAAAGGTAAACCAAGGTTTTGTTTGTTCTCGCTTACAGTAATTAGTGCCGCCGCATCCTGCAAAATCAAACACAGAGAGCGTGCGTGCTTCTATTAACACCTGCATGTTACAGGATGTTTCGTTGGTTAGCGCTTTTTGCGGATAAGTCATTCATTATCCTGGAGGTTTCCGGGATTAGTGATAACTTTTTGTGCATGGAAAATGAAAGAAAGTTGTAGACGTTGATGTATCATAACATAAGGTTGCTCTAAACCTTTTCCCTTCAGTGATATAGTCCTAAAAGTAGCATCTTCCAAATGCTGAATGTGGAACAGTAAAACGGAGGATGCAAATCATACATACGTACCAAATTTATAAGATTGGTAAGCTTCAGAACTGAGAAGTTTATCCAATTTTTTCCATTTGGAATTATATCCTTGTAACTTCATGGAGATCTTTTGTACACCAGATGACTCTCAGTCCGTTTAAAACTTTTATGCGTAATAGACGTCTCAGCACCATTTGCTATCCAAGTGCATGTATAAGAACAATATATCTACTTAAGTAATGGTTTGATGAAAAACGGGTGGCTCTAAACTTTATGCTAGAGGCCAGTTGTGCTCCATATTTCTAGCCTACTCCAAGTCCACAATTCCTTAAAGTATGTCTTGATGTTGACTTTCTTAATATCTGTCATATCTAAACAGAAAGCCCAGGATTAACTATCTGGATTGTAGTACACCTACATGTGTACAACATATATTATTTTCGTAACTTCCAGGCTCCTCGTCACACTTGCTGTAGTTAACGTTTCGGTAATCGGTGAGAACCCTTCTTCAGAGGTCTGCGGTGGATGTTTTGGATCCTCTGAGATCATTAGATTATCCAGATGTGTGCAGATAGTGTTTTGGGTCTTGGTGAGATCCCTACGGTATGGAGCTGGTGGTTCTAGAGAGAATCTTACGAATTTTCCTATTGCAAGGCTAAAAATATCTCTTTTGAGTACTTCAATTAGCTATCTAGCTGCATAGACCCATGTTTTACTTTCTCTATACAGTGTACAATGTACTAGTGGATAGAGAAGTATTGTATTCCACCCAAAGTTTCGATACCGAGATTGTAATGGAAATAATATATTTTGGGACCCCCTGAGTCCGAAAAACACAGCGTTTTTGAAAATGGCCTCTGTATGTGTATGTGGACAGCATATCTCAAAAACGGGAAGTCGGTTAAACACAAACTTGGTGTTTAAGGTCAGTATCTTCTAAGGATGTGACACGGAGGTTTTCAAGAAAACCCTCCCCTCCATACCCAACTACTCTTTACAGGGAACACTTTTCGAAAATCTTAATTTTTTTAAAAAATTGCTCCAACGATTTTGATTAAAATACCATATATTAAAGATTTTGGCATCAGAAATAAAATGTATATTTTGAATTTTCTAAGAATGGCCTCTAAACAGCTGCTTATTCTGGTTGAATTATGCATAACGTTCAAACTGTGTAAGGGATAGACACAATTTTACTACTCAAAAATTTAGATCTCGTTAAAATGTATGTCATATACGCTTTTGTCGTAGAGTTGACCGTTTTCGAGAAATTCATTGTTATTGGTTTCAGTTTTAAACAATTAACTTTTCTCAAACGGGACCATGCAAAACGTACTGAACCTCAATTGTTTAACATACCGACGAACTTTTAAAAACTATGACTGTCGCTTTAGCCAATTCCCTTATTTCCTTTCTGCTAACAAGGAAGGAAGTAATAAGACCAATTCTGCTAAAGTTTATCTAAATTAGCATGTAGGTACCCTATTTATCAGTTTATGTGTTTTTTCATTCCACTTTTCAGGTATGCGTATAAGTACAGCAGAATCTCTGGCATTAAACGTTGTACAACGTCTTATAGTCTCTGTTTTCTTTGAGCTTAAATAATTTAATAGTTGCAGTATCGTTGCTTCAGTTTGTTTTCTTTGTAAGATTTCTGCATACTGTTAAACAGTAATACCATCGTTTCAACTCGTAATGCTTATTTGCACTGTGAAGATGACAGCGACTAATTATTGTTAGGAGACACTTAAAAACGTGCTATTGATATCAATGAAAAGACAAGCTCGAATATTTTTTATGTTGGTGAACCTTTTGCATATATGTTAATTTCGTTGCTAGCAGACGATATAACAAAAACATGGCTGCAAACGAAGACAGGAAGGCATTTTGTGTGTTAGATTTTCATATATCCCAGTCTGTTGACGCCGTAACAACGCAATTTTAGAAGAAAATTTGGTGTTGATCCACTCCCCCCCTCCCAGTGGGACCCAGTATCCATAAGTGCTACACTGAGTTCAAAACGAGGGGATGCATCTGTAAGCGGAAGTCAACTGGTCGTCCATCAGTGAGGCAATTGTGGAGCGTGTGAGAGTTTCACATGAAGTCCACAGAAATCTACCGTAAAAACTAGTAGAGAATAAAACATCCACCAACAAATTGTGTGGATATTTTTACGGAAACTAGTCGCGTACATGTTCCACATGAATGTTATGATTTTTTCAAAGCCCTTATCCTGACAATGTATTTGTGCACTTTTCCTGACAGATGGAAAGTGGCTTCATCACTAAACACCAATGATGAAACCTTCAGTTTCCATTCTGAGTTACATCTCCTCACAGAAAGATTGTCCGGCCCCGGTTCGATCCCAAGCGACCGCGTGTGAGATTTTTGGTGGACAAAGCGGCACAGGGGTATGTTTTCTGCGGCTTCTCCGTTTCTCCCACCATCGCATTCCATGTATCGTCAGTGTCATCGCCTGCGGTGCCATTACTTCGATCCCAAGCGACCGCATGTGAGATTTGTGGACAAAGCGGTGCAGGGGCGGATTTTATCGGTTTTCCCCGCCATCGCATTCCACCAATGCTCCATTTTCTTTCCATGTATTACCAGTGTCATCGTCTGCGGAAAGACTGTCGCTTTGGCTTTGACGCCAGGTTTCAGAGCCTGCAGCAACTGCACACGGTATTAATGGAACTTCAAACTTATATTGTCTCCTAACAACGAAATTAATAAATATGCAACAGGTTCATCAATATAGCAAAAGTATTCGAGTTTCTCTTTCTACTGATACCGATATCATGTTTCTAAGTGTCTCCGAACAATAGTTAAAGTTTGTAATCGTAAGTATATTTTATTGTAACAATGTATAGGAAAAATATATCAGCTTTGTATAATTGTTGATTGGATTGCACTCCTTACACAAGCATACTACTTATTCTTTTTCTTCTTGTTCTCCATTTCATAAGAACTAGAGCATTTACTGAAGTTAATGACCTGTATTTCACATCTGCTATCCATAAAGCAGTTATTATGATAAATTATCCAAGAAAGATTCCGATTTTTATTTTCCGTCGTCAAGACTTCGGCATTGACGATCGTATCTAGGCTTGAAAGGCCAGGGGTAGCCTGACATATTAGACAAAATAGCTTCTAAAACAGAAGTGATAAGCATATGGCCGCTTCAGGATGGTAATAAGAACGTTCTAGATGTTATCAGAACCCAATCTTTATAACAGCTTCTTTGAAAGAAGGGGAAGAATCTCGTCACGTCGCGTATTTGTTACGTCACATGGATAATTAGAAAAGTGCGGTTGCTCATATGTTCGGGGTTAATTAACATTTTTTTTCTTTACATAGTGGTTTTTGGCTCAAAATGGCCGAGGGCGAGGAGGTTGCGGTTTAAGGCTAAAGAATAATGGCTTTAGGTTACCTTAAAGGGAAAGAGAATGGTGAAAATTAACAGCATTGTGATTGGTTGCAAGAAATGTACACACCTTCCTGATTGTCCAGATATACAACTGCTATTTTATGTTCAACTCTCACTGGAGGAGCCAAATTTGTTAATGTCAGACCGGTTTGTTTTTGACAACTGACAGTAATATTAAACATGGAATGTTGGAAAAATGTATAACCTTTATTACTGACTTTATTTGGAAGTAGCGCATATGTTAAAAAGTAAGTCTAAACAGTAAACTTATAAGCTCGTTTCTTATTCTACAGGTGCATTCTGTGCTATTGAAGGTATTATTGTGTGAGTAAATTGTATACCTATTTTTTTAGTTGTTTTTTTTTTTTTAAATTAAATTCCGCTATATGCCGTTTTTAACTTCGGTGGTTATATCGGTGGCCATTAAGTTTTGAATTATCAGCATTGGGGTTATCCTGTATAGAGTCTTATTGGATTTTTGGTTTACCTTTGGCATTTCTACATGAAATCACTCACATTTTCACAGTCATGCATTGTTCCATACTCAGGAGAGGATAGGGAATCGAACATGGAACCCCTCGCACAGCAAGTAGTGAGCTACAGGGCCAGAGTTTGCTAATAATTACACTTGATTCAGTCTTCAAACTGCTGTTGATACATACTTGACAGCAATAAAGGGTTGTTTGTAGCTATGGCTACAGCAATGAATGATGAATTCATTCTTTCCAAGCCAACCCCAATATTTTCTCTTTTTTTATAGGTGTATATAATATTTAATACATGCATTGACATTCCAGTAGGCCAAAAAGCTAGCATTCAAACTTATTTCGTGCACCCCCTCCTCATTCATAAGCTCCTGGGTACAAATCTCACATTACTTGTTATTTTTATGTATTTTATTACTGGTCATGGAGAATATAATAATGGGGTTTTAGCATTTTAGTTTTTGGGCACATCTATTCACACAAAACTCAATTCCACTAAAACATACGTTTTAAATAACTAGAGAAATAAATGGAAATAAACTTATCTTATAAAACTATAACGTATAAAATTATACATGATTAATATTGGATATACATATGACACATGGCAGCTCGTCATGCTGTCCTCAGTCTTCGGGGCATAGATAAAATAAGTCCCTGCAGTAATACATGAGAATTTACAACATCCCAAGCTTCTTGAAGCCATGTTAAGTCCTTCGCGCATCTGCAGGGAAATTTGAGCGCAGCTCCCTTTTCACTCAGCCTACCGCTTTTCATTAGGGTTCAAATCAGGTGAACAGGGAGGCTAGCCTATCACTATGATATCCTGCCTCGTTGAGAACCAATTCGAAATCTTTTGACATGTGTGGACGAATTCAACAATGGTTTTTGTGTCCACGTCGTGACCGAGTGCTTAGACCATTCGTCTCTCACCGATGCGGCCGGGTTTGCTCCCAGACTGCCGTATGTGGGATTTGTGGTGAAAAGTGGCGGCGCAAAGGCGTGTAGGGTTTCTCCCGCCATCGCATTCCACCGGTGCTCCATTTTCATTCCATGTATCATCAGTGTCATTGCCTGCGGTGCCATATTTAGTAAAAGCGGCATTAAACACTATCAAACATAAATTTTACAGTTTACCAGTTATGCTAAAGCCACAGGGCTATACCAAAGAAAATTAGGGAATGCATTTTGATTAGCATATAAATATATTTAATATACGTATTTTTCAAAATCGTTAGAGCCATTTTAGAGAATCGAACATTTCGAAAAATGTTCAGTGTAGTTTGGGGTGGCAGGATTTTTCTGGCAATCTTCGTGTTATTCAAGTTAAATTCAAGTATTAAACTTAAATATAAAGTTTGTTATTTAACTGACTTTTTGTTTGAGTTATGTTGTCCACACATACACATATACAGACTTTTTTCTATTAGGGCGTTTTATTCAGGGATCCTCAAAACATATATTTCCGTTGAAATCTCGGTATCGCATTTTTGAGTGGAATACAATTACTTTTCTATTTAGTATGTACATTTCACATACCTGGTAAAGAAAGTAAAAGAGTAGTGTAGGTCGAGAATATAACCAAACAAAAGATACGTTGACTGCCACCATTATTAAACTGTGACTTCTCATAAGAGATCCTGTCTTTGATTCTCAGTAGAAGGTTTGAATTTTTCTTTAATTTGGATTGTTCCCTACCCTCCATAGATCCTGGAAGTGTGGCATTGCGAGTAAATGTGCATATGAAAGTAAGTTTAAAACATTTCGAAAAGTCATCTAACCTAGAACTTCAAAGTCAAATCACCAAAATCCCCTGCTTATATCAGTAAAAGCGGCTATGAGATTTGGAGGAGGGGGGTCCAGCTGAAATGGGTACAAAATGTGTTATACGCCGATTATTTATACTGTTTTTCTGAGAGCATACATGTATGTAAATTGTGAACTTAATGGTTATGTACTATACATGAGATAAGCGCATAAGGAGGTCAAGAAATTTCGAACTGTGAAGAATATCAACATTTCTAAACCACTAGTGAAATGCCACGTTGACCGACATAGCTTTACTTCTGTATAACCGCCGGTTTATTGTTATTCTGTACGTAACTTCAATGTTACGCAAGGCATGAGCGCTTGATCCTGAGTCATACAGTATCGTTCACAGACCGTCCCTGCAATAAAATGATTTCAGGTGGAGACGTTTATGGAATTGTAAATGCTCGTCTACAAAGTAGGTTGTAATCTGCGTATCGATCACAATTGCATTAATGTTACCGCCTATATAGTTTAAAGAAAAAGTGCTATACACCAGAAGCAATACTGAATGTTTTAACTCTAAACCATTTATTTATTTTTATCCTTTTGATCTCTAATATAGTAAGGCCCCATTCACATTGAAAAGCAAGCGTAGATGTGGATTAACCTTAGCAATACTATTATATTTTTTGTAATAAGAACTACCAACATATTAATTCAATATTTTAGCACAAATTTTAAGTTGAAAAATCTGATGTGTTCCATTCACATGACTTTCTCTATATACCTGCAACAAATTATTCTTAAAAAGCTTATACTTCTATTTAATTTATGCTAATCAGACAAAAATAGCAGAAATAGTCTAATTACTCGCTTCCTTGTAAGTAGAAGCGAAATAGGGACAACCGTAGGTTAAAGTGATAGTCAAAAGCTGGTTGCTATGTCAATGATGTTCCTTTGTCTATATGGATAGGAGTTGACAAGTTCCTGTATGAGAAAAGTATACATTTTTCATAGCAAAAAACAAAAATAAGGAATGCCACAAAAACGACGAACTCCACGAAAAAATGTATATAACATAAATTGTGTGTTTTAATGTGCTCTACATTTTTTGTGTAGTAAATTTTTGTCCATCTCTTACAGTTTAGCAGTTATTCAAAATTCAGTAAAATTCATCCAGAATAAACTACTGTTCAGAGGCCATTCCCAGAAAATTCAAGATATACATTTTATTTGTCAGGTAAATATGTTTAATATACGAAATTTTAATCAAAATCGTTAGAGCCATTTTTGAGAAAATCAAAATTTTCGAAAAAAAATCCATGTAAAGGGTAGTTAGGGTTGGGGGGATTTTTCTCAAAATCTTCGTGTCGCATCCCTGGAAGATACTAAACTTAAATACGAGGTTTGGTACTTTACCGACTTTTCGTTTTTGAGTTATCGTGTTCACGGACACACACACACACACACACACACACACACACACACACACACACACACACACACACACACGGAGCTTTTTGTGAAAATGCTTTTTTTGGATATTGGGGACCCTAAAACATATTTCCGGTGAAATCTCGGTATCGAATTTTTGGTGGAGTGCAATACCTTCTCTATACACTATGTACATAGTGCGTATGGAGAAAGTAAAAATGAGCAGAAATAGTCTTATTACTTGCTTCCTTGTAAGTAGGAGCGAAATAAGGGACTACCAGACGTTAAAATGACAGTCAAAAGCTGGTTGCTATGTCAATGAAGTTCCTTTGTTTATATGGATATGAGTTGACAAGTTCCTGTGTGAGAAAAGTATAAGTTTTTCATAGCAGAAACCAAAAATAAGGAATGTCTCAAAAACGACGAACTCACGAAAAAATTGTATATAACATAAATTGTGTGTTTTAATGTGCTCTACTTTTTTTGTGTAGTAAGTTTTTGCCCATCTCTTACGGTTTAGCAGTTATTCAAAATTTAATAAAATTCATCCAGAATAAACTACTTTTCAGAGGCTATTCCCAGAAAATTCAAAATATACACTTTATTTGTCAGGTAAATATCTCTAATATACGAAATTTTAATCAAAATCGTTAGAGCCATTTTTGAGAAAATCAAAATTTTCGAAAAAAGTTCCATGTAAAGGGTAGTTGGGGGGGATTTTTCTCAAAATCTTCGTGTCGCATCCCTGGAAGATACTAAACTTAATTACCAAGTTTGGCATTTTATCGACTTTTCGTTTTTGAGTAATCGTGTTCACGGACACACACACACACACACACACACACACACACACACGGACCTTTTTGTGAAAATGCTTTTTTTTTTATATTGGGGACCCTAAAAGATATATTTCCGGTGAAATCTCGGTATCGAATTTTTTGGTGGAGTGCAATACCTTCTCTATACACTATGTATATTGCGTATAGAGAAATTAAAAATATTTACTGTTTAACACATGTTTTTATTTACTTTCTCTACACGTAGTACATACATAGTGTATAGAGAAGGTATTGTAATGCAACAAAAATTTTGATACCGAGATTTCATCGGAAATGCATGTTTTGAGACCCCTGAATCCAACCAAACTTGGTATTTAAGTTTGGTATCTTCAAAGGATGCGACACGAACATTTTCAAGAAAATCCCCCCACCCCAAACTACCCTTAACATGGAAAATTTTTCGAAAGTTTTGATTTTCTTAAAAATGACTATATTGATTTTGATTAAAATACCTTCTGAATAAGAAATGTATATCTTGAATTTTCTGGGAATAGCCTCTGGAGACCTCTTCATTCTGGATTACTTTTATATAACTGCAAACGTAAGATATATATTAAAAAAAAAACTACTACTACTACACTAAAAATGTAGACCTCATTAAAACACAGAAATTCTGTCATATACAATTTATTTATTTATTTATTTTTTTTTTTTTTTTTATCTATCAATTTTAAGCCACTTGAACTTTCTCGTTTGTCGTTTGCTTATGGAACCTAAATTGTTTCACGTAGCGACAAGCTTTTAAAAGACGATACTGTTGCTTTAGCTTGTGCATTTTATTTCCCTTCTACTTACAAGGAAGCTAGTAATAAGATAATTCTACTTATGTATATCTTGATTAGCATGGTATAGATAACAGATATTTGAATAAAAGGTTTGTTTACCGAACAGCTAAAGGACATCATGTGAGTGTAACACTTTAGATTTTTTCCCTTCTATACTTACAAGGAACCAAGTAATAATGACCATTTCTGCTAATGTTTGTCTTGATTATCATGAAGTAGATAGAAGAATACGCTTTTAACACTAATTTGTTACAGAAATGTAGGGAAAGTCCTGTGAATGAAACACATCAGATTTCTTTAGTAAGCTTATCCATTATTTGTGAGTAAATGAAGTAACCTTTGCAACAATTTGAGGGGAAAAAATCACATTTTATGACTAAAAAATCTGATGTGTACCATTCACATGACTTTCTCCATATCCCTGCAACAAATAATTCTTAAAACGCTTATACTTCTATTTATGCTAATCAGAAAAAAATAGCAGAAATAGTCTAATTACTCGCTTCCTTGTCAGTAGGAGCGAAATAAGGGACAACTCTAGGTTAAACTGATAGTTAAAAGCTAGTTGCTATGTCAATGAAGTTCCTTTGTCTATATGGATAGGAGTTGACAAGTTCCTGTATGAGAAAAGCATACGTTTTTCATAGCAGAAACCAAAAATAAGGAATGTCACAAAAACGACGAACTCCACGAAAAAATGTATATAACATAAATTGTGTGTTTTAATGTGCTCTACATGTTTTGTGTAGTAAGTTTTTGTCCATCTCTGGTTTAGCAGTTATTCAAAATTTAGTAAAATTCATCCAGAATAAACTACTCTTCAGAGGCTATTCCCAGAAAATTCAAGATATACATTTTATTTGTCAGGTAAATATGTTTAATATACGAAATTTTAATCAAAATCGTTAGAGCCATTTTTGAGAAAATTAAAATTTTCGAAAAAAGTTCCATGTAAAGGGTAGTTGGGGTTGGGGGTATTTTTCTCAAAATTTTCGTGTCGCATCCCTGGAAGATACTAAACTTAAATACCTAGTTTGGTATTTTACCGACTTTTCGTTTTTGAGTTATCGTGTTCACAGACACATGGTGACTCACACACACACACACACACACGCACACACACACGGACCTTTTTGTGAAAATGCTTTTTTTGGATATTGGGGACCCTAAAACATATATATCATATATATCGAATTTTTTGGTGGAGTGCAATACTTTTTCTATACACTATGTACATAGTGCGTATGGAGAAAGTAAAAATGAGATATCTTTGTTCACTCTACTGTCACATCATCATAACCTAATCAAAATGCATTTGCATGAACAGTTTTGGTAGATGCATCTCATTTACACATATTATGTCCACAATTATTCATTATCCTCTTCTGTATTAATTGACTCACTATCACTAGTATTTTCACTTAATATACGGCTCACATCCATAAAATAATTCCTACTCATTTTGTGTATAGAATGTAGAAACGTACTAACTGAATTTTATATTTTAGAAAAAAACACTATTAAATCAACATCAGCGTCAATCATTGACAACACAGAACAGTTACTATGAAGAAACATACAAACACACCAGAAAATGTTATTAACAGATCTTATTGTGGAAGAAATCGGCATGAAACAATTAGACGAACAGTGACTGTTTTCAATATAACTGTTACACAAATAATAGATTTCAAGTCTTTAACATGATAACATTTTGGTATCATGGAATACCAAAGGCGTGTTTATTCTGCTTACCAACAACAAATAAGCCCCAAGTCTCTTATTTTTAGACAAAATTAGAATTAATTCTATATAAATGAATTTTGTAATGTTAGCGAGAAATATATAAAAGCATGAGAACGCAAGAGTTCATTTGGTGGGAAAAATTAAGAAAGCAAAGGTAGTTGGATACTATTTACCCATCCTTGATATTGCTAGGGCTAACCTCAGAAGTTTATATCCATGTTACTAAATGAAATGAGACTGGCATAGTGGCCCAAAGTAAGAGTTCTATACTCCAAACTTTATATTTGCGTTAGGTGAATAGAATAAGAATTCTACATGTCTCTCTGCACGCATTGCCAGTTTCTTAACAACACTCAATTGGGATTCTGGTTCTACGTCTCCAAATTATAATCATGATGCCCTTCCATTGGGCTATAGCTTGCCATTTAAATACTGACGCCAGATGCTGATGTGGTGTTTACTTGATACACCATTTTATGTCCAATTTATATATTAATATTGGATTAATTTTCATTTCGGTATTATTGGTTATGTTACCCAATTCGAAGCTTGCGGAAGGCACAAAAGACTTACGCAATTTACCAATTTCTTGCGTTACCACCTCGTCTTCATTCTATTAAAAAACCTATAGACACACCTGCCTTCCCCCCATAGAGTTTTCAAGCTATTTTGCTTTTATATTTATTCGCATAAATGTTTATTTTTCTATTTTCTGTTCCTCGAGATGAAGGTTTGTAGTATGATTTCGTTACGCATTTCGTTGTATGTACAAGACATGAACCGGTTGCTGTGTATTGACTTTGAAATTCTTTGCATGACTTTGCGGGAAACAAAAACAGATTAGTATTTGGCAGCCTGGAAACTTCTATAAATGAGCAACGAATAGCGCGGAACTGGTTTAAGCCACACAAGATTTGGCAGTTTTGTGTATTTCAATGATAATTACATTTTTCGTATAGTAAGATGGTGAGTAACCTTTGTGGTATACCAGATATCAGAATGCAGAGAAGTGCATACTTCTAGCAGAAAATGCAATGTATACACTTTAATAACCGAGCAATATAAACATCTTGTATGTTAATAAAAATCGGTCAGAGACATTTGTGGAATAACGAGAAATAACAAAACACTGATACAAAGAAAATTTTGGGGTGGCGATATTTTCATAAAAATCATGTTCCATCCTTGGAAATGCTGAAACTAAATTTAGATTTAAGTTTATATTACTTTTTGTATTTTTCCAACTTTTCATTTTGGGTTACACTGTTTATGCGACGGACGATTTAGCAAATACAAATTAAATGCGCATTTTAGTTGCGAAATATGATCTGAAATGAGTTAAAAACTTAAACATTATCCGTGTACAACTCTTCTTTTTTATTGAGCTTTCTATTGTTGCAACCAAGCTGTTTTCTTTTATGGCCATGTTATTGACAATTTTAGTATTTCCTAAATATCTTCCATGTTGTTGATTGTGTCTTTTGGAGGCTTAGATACACCACACTCCGAGAGGGCTTGTAATAAATCCTCTGGTCAGCTGAAGTGTGGATACTTCACGTCCCAATGAAAGTCTTCAGAAGTGTTGTTGACAGAGTTGGAATGTGAGTTTGACCAGCAGAGGAATGTGAGGGCCTTCGCTAAGGTGTGACCACAGTGACGAAAAAAACCTGTAAATAACATGTTACGTTTGGGTAGCATGATGTCATCTCCTTTTAAAGATTATCGCAAATCTGTCAAACAAGATTTCCTTATCTCTAGGACAAAGGCGTTAAGGAGAAACAAGTTAATCATCCTATGTACTTTGTTCTAAGATAACGGGTATCATCATCATCTCGGTAGACATTCCTTGATGTGAATACTACGTTAGTATGCAAATGTGTGACGCAGACATCGTAAAAATATGCCGTTAAACTAAGTCTAATGTTTTAATTCCTTTATGCAGATAAACATACCTAAATTTACCCAAAGGGAGCTTTTTTATCTTTGTACATTGATATCCATTAGATCATCTCGTAACTCAACTTGATTAAAAACCAATTTTGTATAATATGTGTGGGTTAGCATTTTTACTTTCTGCAGCACGTATCTACAATGTACATAGTGGACGGAGAAGGTATTGTAATCCAGCCAAAACTTCATTACCGAAATTTCACCGGAAACACATGTTTTGAGACTCCCTGAATACAATTTTTTTATATACATGTCCGTGTATGTATGTGTGTGTGTGTGTGTGTGTGTGTCTGTCTGAATGTCTCCCTTTGTACAGCATAGCTCAAAAACAAAAAGTGGGTTAAGTACCAAACTTGATATTTAGGTTCTGTATGATCCAAGTATGCGAGTCGAGGATTTTCAAGAAAATTACCCCACCCCCAACAACCCTTTAAATGGAATGTTTTTAGAAAAATTTGACTTTCTCAAAAACGGCTCAACGATTTTGATTAAAATGCTATATGTTTAAAATATTTTTATGACGAACGAAATGTATATCTTGAATTTCTGAGAATAGCTTCTGAAGATCTCTTTCATTCTTTGTATAACTTTTCTTTGCTGGGTAAACCGTAAGAGAAAGGCGAAGAAAAAAAAAACTAACCTTACTGCAGAAAAAATGATCTCGTTAAAACACAATTTTTCATATACATTATTATTATTATTATTATTATTATTATTATTATTATTATATTGTAGTAGAGTTAAATGTTTTCGAGGTATTCCGAGTTACTGTATCCATTTAAACTTTTCTCAAAAGTGAATTCATTTTTACTTTCGTCTCTCCTTTGTTTACTCCTAGAAATCAAAGAGAATGTCATTTCAATTGTTTCCCTTAGCGACCGACTTTTAAAAAATTTGACTATCGCTTTAGCCTGTATATTTCCATATTTCTCGTTTACTTAAAAAGAAGTAATAACGTGTATCTGGATTAGCATGATGTAGATAAAATGATTTTTTGTAACAAACATTGCGAAATAACCAGAAAAATCTGATGTGTATCATTCACATGACTTTCTCCATATACCTGCAACAAATAATTCTTAAAAAGCTTATACTGCTATTTACTTTGTGCTAACCAGAAAAAAATAGCAGAAATAGTCTTATTACTCGCTCCCTTGTCAGTAGAAGCGAAATAAGGGACAACTGTTGGTTAAACTGATAGTCAAAAGCTGGTTGCTATGTCAATGAAGTTCCTTTGTTTATATGGATAGGAGTTGACAAGTTCCTGAATGAGAAAGCAGAAACCAAAAATAAGGAATGTCCCAAAAACGACCAACTCCACGAAAAAAATGTATATGATATAAATTGTGTGTTTTAAAGTGCTCTACATTTTTGTGTAGTAAGTTTTTGTCCATCTCTTACGGTTTAGCAGTCATTCAAAATTTAGTAAAATTCATCCAGAATAAGCTACTCTTCAGAGGCTATTGCCAGAAAATTCAAGATATACATTTCATTTGCCAGGTAAATATGTTTAATATCCGAAATTTTAATCAATATCGTTAGAGCCATTTTTGAGAAAATCAAAATTTTCGAAAAAAGTTCCATGTAAAGGGTAGTTGGGGGTGGGGGGATTTTTCTCAAAATCTTCTTGTCGCATCCCTGGAAGATACTAAACTTAAATACCAAGTTTGGTATTTTACCCACTTTTCGTTTTTGAGTTATCGTGTTCACACACACACACACACATACACACACACGCGCGCGCGCGCGCGCGCGTGGACTTTTTTGTGAAAATGCTTTTTTTGGATATTGGGGACCCTAAAACATATATTTCCGGTGAAATCTCGGTATCGAATTTTTGGTGGAGTGCAATACTTTCTCTATACACTATGTACATAGTGCGTATGGAGAAAGTAAAATCTGATGTGTACCATTCACATGACTTTCTCCATATCCCTGCAACAAATAATTCTTAAAAAGCTTATACTTCTATTTACTTTATGCTAATCAGAAAAAATTAGCAGAAATAGTCGTATTACTCGCTTCCTTGTAAGTAGAAGCGAAATAAGGGACAACCGTAGGTTAAAGTGATAGTCAAAAGCTGGTTGCTATGTCAATGAAGTTCCTTTGTTTATATGGATAGGAGTTGATAAGTTCCTGTATGAGAAAGCAGAAACCAAAAATAAGGAATGTCCCAAAAACGACCAACTCCACGAAAAAAATGTATATAATATAAATTGTGTGTTTTAAAGTGCTCTACATTTTTTGTGTAGTAAGTTTTTGTCCATCTCTTACGGTTTAGCAGTCATTCAAAATTTAGTATAATTCATCCAGAATAAATTACTCTTCAGAGGCTATTGCCAGAAAATTCAAGATATACATTTCATTTACCAGGTAAATATGTTTAATATCCGAAATTTTAATCAATATCGTTAGAGCCATTTTTGAGAAAATCAAAATTTTCGAAAAAAGTTCCATGTAAAGGGTAGTTGGGGGTGGGGGGATTTTTCTCAAAATCTTCTTGTCGTATCCCTGGAAGGTACTAAACTTAAATACCAAGTTTGGCATTTTACCGACTTTTCGTTTTTGAGTTATCGTGTTCACAGACACACGGACATACACACACACACGCGCGCGTGCGGACCTTTTTGTGAAAATGCTTTTTTTGGATATTGGGGACCCTAAAACATATATTTCCGGTGAAATCTCGGTATCGAATTTTTGATGGAGTGCAATACTTTCTCTATACATATCCACATAGTGTTTATGGAGAAAGTAAAAAAGTCATACGAATAGCACACATCAGATTTAAAGTTTGTTAGAACAAGGATTTTAGGATATTATATTCATCTTTGTAAATGTCCAAATAAAGTTAGTTTGTAGGTATTTTGTGATGTTAAGTTATTTGAGTTATTTCACATGTTTTCCTAATCTTAAAGCTACATATAGTTTCTAATTGTTTGCGAATTGATTACAGTAGTTAGCGCTCTAATAGTTTATTAATTATTATTTGTAAAAACTTATGTGTTATACCAAAAATAAATTCCAGTAGAATTTTTTTTTTTATCTTGAATCGTCATTGTGCCTATTCAACGTGTAGATAGGCTTAGAAATGCATTTGGCGAAAAAATCTCATGTTAGGCAACATTTTATATATAATTGGTACAATAAATAATGTACTACTGTTGCTGATGCAAATGTTGCTGCTGTTAGAGCAATGCTTGAAAAATTTAGGGGTATTCTTTTTTTTTGGGGGGGGCGGTATTGATATAACTGAAATATAGAGCATTTTACATAAACATTTACGTGAGAAATATTTGTTGCCGATGGATTCCACATAAACTAACACCTGACCAAAAAACGCATTGATTGCCGCAGAAAAATTCCAGGGTTTTGAATATCGTTACAGGTGACGAATCTTGAATTTATTGTTTTGATCCTTGGGGATGGGATTTAAGTCTGGGCTAGTGGAGTTTGGAACTGAAACTAACAATTTGTCATTACTTTTTATTTATTTTTTTAAATTTAATTTATTTATTTTTTAAAGAGTTTGCCGTTTCTCAGATATTCCTTGGTGGTGGTTGCAGTTTTAGACTACTTAAACGTTTCTCTCAGACGGGAAGTCACCTTTCCTTTCATCCTTCTTTTGTTTTAGCCATCGTCTTCCAAAGAGAACCGAAATTAAATTGCTTCACATAACCTCCAGGTTTTTTTTAGTATTACTTTACCCTAGTGTATTCCCTTATTTCCCAATGAAGCTAGTAATAAAACCAATTCTTCAAATGTTTATCTCGATTAGCATGATGTAGATAAAATAATCTTTTGTAAGAATAGTTGGTAGAACATACAATTTTTATTTGTAGGAATAGTTACAAAAATTATATTGCGTGAAGAAAATAGTGAAATTGTTAAATTATTTTTATTGCAGAATCACAGTTGTTAATTGCTAGAACGTTACGGAATTATAGATGTATTTCCCAACTAGAAGACATCACATCAAAGGCACTATTGGGTTTCAAAAGGCTGATCCAACAAGACTCATTGAAGTGCACATTAAATGCTTATTTACCAGTGATTCAGATCATATTTATTGGTATACATGTACGTGTTAGTTACAAAACTTAATCCGTTGATTATGCTCAGGGGATAGGAATTTGGAAAGTGGATAAAGCTGAGTTACTTGTTTTTCCAATGATAACCTACTTGCTTTGTCCTTGTTGACAACCCGCCGTTTCCCCTGATGATAATTTCTAGCATGTGACTTTCTGCCGATCGTTACATCATTTTCTAGTTTTTTTTAATGCAGCCATGAACCTACATAATTAATGTTCCTTTATATCCACTATCGGCCTCCATACTGGTTGTTTGAGAAAAGTTAGTGTGTCAGGAGATCACCAATTGTGTATTAATTTCTATTAAATTAAGCACCAATATCCCCCAAGAAATAAACCGTTTAATGGACTTTTGTCTAGCATTATCGGTTGGTTTAGGATTGTTTGTTCCGATAAAATATTACTATATATAGTATAAATTTATAAGTTATATAAGTTTAAGAGCAAACTTGCTGTCCCAATTTGGTTGGGTAATTATTTTCTAAAATGTATCTAGGATGTACAAATTTTAGAAGCAAGATTGCTATTTTTCATGATTTGTACCGTTGGGAAATTAAATCTTTTGCAACCAAATAAAGTCATTAAATCTGGTGCGGTTTTCAGTTGCGAGTTTTTTTTTTTTTTTTTTTTTTTTTTTTTATGGATTTTTTGACAGTAGGAAAAATCCAAAGATGAATGAGTATACAATTCCTGATGGCATGTTGGTAGATAACGTAAGGTACTCCCTCAAAATGACAATTAGATGCTCTTGCCATTAGTAATTATGAAATTGAAAATTCAGAATTTTGAATCTGTCGAGGGCCCAATAAGAATATTAATATCAAGAATACTTGGACAACATTAAGGAGGAAAGGGGGAGGGGGTTTCCTCATACCAAAGAAAAGAAAAAAAAAAGTGCTTAAGTTTGTTACAAATAGTTCTTTTCTTTTCTTTCTTTCTTTCTTTCCTTTAACTTGCTCTATCCCTGTATGTACATGTACATAGTGAATAAAGAAGGTATTGAATTCCACCCAAAATTCGATACCGAGATTTCACCGGAAATACTTGTTTTAGGACATGAACAATTTGCACCCTTTCAAAGCATTGTGGCCGGAATAAGGTTTCTTGAAATTCTTCATGTCGCATCCTTGGAAGATACCAAACTTAATTACTTAGTATTGGATGATATCTGGCATTACAGATCCGACAGTTCTTGCGTGTAAAGCCGGTATGAGAGGCCATTTTTGAACAGCTCTTTGATGTTAAAACATTTTTAGCTAAATTCCAGAGTTAATATGATATAGCAAATTTTTCTTTAAATTCAGTTCATATATGAACATTTCCGTCTAAAGTTTATGCTTGTGCATCGTGTAAATTCCATCGTTTGTTTATGGCGATGCTGTTCCTAAAATCAGCCTTTGTCGGTTATCCAGCATTGTATTATAGTTTAAATTTTGTGTACTTTACTTCTCAAGAAGTAAATTCCTGGGAATCGTGAAGAAACATACGGATGTATAATGGGAAGAGATGATTAGAATGACGTGATACAGTTTTGACAGCTCTGCATTCTGTACGTTTTGAGATGCCGGCGCTGGAATTAGCTCGCTTCCACTTGCACATAACCCCAATATCAAAACAAGGATGCTTTTAGCGCAATGCTTTGTTACTGAATTATAAAGTAATGCTTTATAGATGCGACGATGAGCGCGACAAAGCATATGGCAAAAGGTGCAAAGTTCAAATCAAAAATTAAGTTTTGTTTACCAGTTAGTTTTGTTACTTGTATCATGAATAATGTGTGGTACTGCCATTGCCGATTTTATTTAGTCGAAATCTTTCTTAGAATATCGGTCATCCTATACGTTCGAAAGGTTCGCATTCTAAACATCATAGAGTATCTTCTGATGTATATATAGGTAAAATAATTCGCATTTATCATCATATCGCCTTCTGCAGCGAACATTGCGACTCCTTATCTTAAATCGCTAAACCGGAGTTAAATTTGATTCAAGCCATAAGTTCGGCTTATCGCTTGAGCTGCGTACTGTAAAACCGACTCCAAGATTAATAGACATTGGGAGTGAAAATTCAAATTTCTATAGCGTTTACTATGTGAGTATATTATATAATCAAAATTTTCCTCGCACTGCAAAAATTGAGAAAATTTGTGGTATTGTTTTAATTGGGGCTTTGAATACGCAAGAACTTTCATTTTTTCATAAAGATATGCCTACTTTTCTGCAATTCAAATGTTGGTGTTAGGATACTTTTTTCGCTGTAATATTACAATAGGTAGTCCTGCACATTCTGGGAAATCTTATTGCATTTAAACAAAAAACGGGACACGTAAAATGTTTCGAAAGTGTGGAAGTCTAGTTTTGAGATAAACTCTGATTTATAAGGTATGTTACGAGACAAATGTATGACTTTTTTTTTTTTTGTTTTGCAAACGCACAAATACCCATGCCCTATGCGGGACTCGAACCCACGATCCCCTTCGCCACGAGGCACCAAAGCGAGGATCTTTAGCGAGCTTGGCCACGGGGACCGACTGTCTATAAATAGCTTTAGAGCCTGATGCAATGGAAGGGGGTAGCTAAATGTCGATTCTCTATGAATACCCAAAGGTTCCAGAAATTAAACTTGAACGGTAAAACCGGGAATAATCGTGCAAAAGGAGCTAGACTTAGATGTTGCAAGATAGCTGACTACATCATCATTGATAAAATTTCACCCGTATAGCTTTGGTTCATAGCTTAAAGCTCGCCAGTAATCTATATGCTTGTTACCCCCCCCCCCTAAAAAAAGTTAATCTTTTGGCTGTCGCTTGCCTGTTATTGCAGTTTACCCTAAAGATCTTTGCACGAGGACATTCCGGCAAAACTAGTGACTTTCAGCGAAAACCGTATACATTTAAAACAACACATTTAGGATATATAAATAAATGAGTCTAAATTCTGAATTTGGAAACTGTACTTTAGCCTTGATATGAAGAGCCATTCAGTCGCACTTGGTAGGTATATTCATATAAGCACGGATACTCCCTTGCAATAAGGTTGTCCGAATTGTGCCTATTTTCTGCAGTATGTACATATCTGGATATTGTGATATCTCGATTGTAGACGAAACTGCTATTAATGTTGCTACATGCGGTAAACTTAATTGTCAAGTTGGTTGATTTGGTATATATGAGCTAAAAGCGAGACTCGAGATCGTAAGACAATAAATAACAATATTGATAGTAATTGAACTATTGTTTGCAGCTCGCTACAATTTTTATATGCTCGTCTTTGTGCAAATTGTAAGGAACCTCTACGTTTTTACTACAGCCTGGGCATGCTTGTATTTTACTATCAGATTTGACAATATTATGTGCTAATGAACTATCGTAAGTATGGTTTATATAACCATTAAAAATGATAGATGATAGAGAAAGGCATGTCAATGCATCAGATTGTTAGAAAACATTCTGTGTATGCGTGTCTGTGTTTGTGAACAGCGTAACTACGAAACAGCGTAACTCGTAAAGTAAATAAATAAATATGTAAATAAAAGCGAGAAGTGTGTTAGATACCAAACTTAGTATTTAGGTCTAACATTGCTAAGGCTATGACACGAGAGTTTTCAAGAAAAGCCCGCCCCAAACTAATCTATACGCGGAAAAGTTTTCGAAAATGTTCTCAAAACGATTTTGAATAAAATATCTTATGTTTGACACATTTTCACGGTAAATAAAATGTTTATCCTGAATTTTCCGAAGTAGCCTGTAAAGTCTTTTTCAATCTAAATAACGTTTGCATAACTGGTAATTAGTAAAACAGAGACATTGTAGATCTTGTGAGAGCACACAATTTGTCAAATACATTTTTTTTGTAGCTAATCATTTTCGAGATATCCCTTTTACTGGTTTTAATTTTAAAATGCTTAACTGATATCAAATGGGAAGTCGTTTTCGGTTTTCTTTACCGCTATTTTCAAAGCCCTCACATAACGAACATATCTTAAAATGTTTGATTAGAGCCTGTTGTAATCCATTACCCATTAAATCTACAAAGAAGTATGTAATTCAAGCATTTCTGTAGTGTTTGATCGATTAACATGAAGTGGATATAGAATCAGTTTTTTTTTAACAAGTTTGTTGAAGAATGCACATAATAAGTCATGTGAATGTTATTTTTATTTCTAACCTTTTCCCAATTTAGAGAGTTCTAACAAAAGGCATTCTATAAAATGGATATCACGGTAGCGTAACAGTGGAAGAAAAAAACTTATAGTATAGAATATAGTAACTTATGTTACAAAGGGCATACGAACAAACTATAACCTTTTGACCTTTAGCTTACGCAAGTGAAAGAATTCACTTAAGAATGAGAATGTGTCTTCCTGAGGGACTATTTGTTAATGGCACCATGGGATAAGTTATTTTTAGCAATTTTGATAAACCTAATTGTTAAAAATGTGCAGTAAAACAGCATACGCCATTCTCTATCGTATGGCAATTTAATTCGCGTTTTGCATCTAGTAGAACCATATGGCATTCTTCCTTTTGTCTGAATCTTCTACTTGGCTGCTTGGCATTTCTAAATAAAGTATGGAGTCGAGAAAGTACTCAACTACTGTTAATACATTTAGATACTACTATAGTATTATTTCGATGATTGCCGTTAGTTTCTGTTAGTAGAAATGCTTCCAGCATGACTTCATAGCCTTTCTCCGAGTGAATCAGCATCTTCGATATCGGCTTCGAAATGACTTTCCACTAGGGTGGCGCCCCAACGTATTAATCTTTCGTTCAAAGCTGGAACTGCTCGCGAAGGTTGACACATGCCAAGGAAAAAAAAACTTACATAAGGGCCAGTTATAGAGGAACTGCAGTAGAGCTTTAGGATTGACTCTCATAGGAAGAAACCCTATTTGAAACCACATTGTTTTACATGTCTGGAGACACTTTACAGCATGATATCTTTATCAATATCGTTGTAAATATCCTCCCGTTATCTTGCTTCCTTCCTGTGAGGAAGTGTGCTTAGTATCCTGCATGCAGCTTATGAAGGACAAAACAGCTTATACCTGCAGAATTGTATCTGGAGAAGAAATGAAGAAGCCGGTTGTCTAATGACAGAGCAACTTGGGGAAGGCCACTCTTAATGGAAGTGGATGTTTAATTAGCAAGCTGTACCAAGATATGACCCCGGGATGTAAATAAAATTCATCGTGACCGGCTTCCTTTTTGCATTATGTGCAGCCTTTTGCTGACCTCCTGTTGAGTTGCGCATTAATCAACACAGTCAGCGTGAAGGGTTTTTATATCAAAGAGTAATATATCATTCTACATTGTCCATATTACACGAGTCATTTAATAATGCCAATAATCATTAAAACACTCCAGCAGCATTTTAAGTCTATAGCTTCTATATAGCACATTCATAGCTTGAAAATTTACTTCACGTAGCTGTTTTCGCTCGTTATAATACATATTTTTAAAAGTTGTACCCAAAAAGTGATGAATGTTTCAGAACTCTCGCAATGAGGTTGGAGGATGTATGAGCAGAAGCAGTTTGTATTCGCTTATGTATATGCCCGAAAAGAGAAGCAGTCTGTGGGCGGTTCATGAAGGCAAAATGACCGTAGAAGGACATCCACATTCAGCAGCTTATTTGTATAATGAATGCAAAACAGGAAATAAAAATCACAGCATGCCTGTAGGGAAGGAAAAGTGTATAATTGAAGGTTAGGGAACGTAGTGCTGTAGTGTACAGGGCTTTGGTTTCCGACATGTTGTAATTTGCCAAGAGCTATCAACGTCGCAAAAATGTTTCTCTGGCGCTATTTCTCGCGGACGTGACATTCTGCTACCAGAAATTATATGTAAAAGATGTCTAGTTTTAAAAACCCACACGGAAATTTTGCAACGTTGTAATTAATACTGATGTAAAACGGAATGCTCCTCTTTTTCGCCAGTTGATGTTTCATGGAAAAGAGAAATGGCAGTAAAGATATTTATATTTAACAGATTTATGGTAGGGTTTATTGGAATGATTGCCTTATATTGCCGAAAACGGAAGTAATTCATACCTTGCCTTTGATCCATAGGGGAGTTTCATAAGTGATGAAGTACAGAGTAATTGTTGTGCAATTTTTGAACATTAAAATGTTGTATACAATGTAGTTTATAAATAATGACCAGTCCTGTTCATTTTAGTATAAATAATGACCAGTCCTGTTCTCGGAGAGAATTGATTTGTTTTTTCCTATGTTTTTAAGTTGCTTTAATTGGACCACTGAGGATGACATGTTGCAAAAATCATATTAAATAGGTCAGAAATGTTAACTGAAATAATAGGAGAGTGAAAACATTTATAAATGCCATTTTGTGTTTTGGTACTTAAATAATGTGATAGTCTTTTAATTTTGTCAAAATAACTGTGTGCAGCACCTGATTAATTAGCAAAATAAAACTAAAAAGACTGTCTCAGTAGTCGAGAGGTCAGCGAGGTGACTTCTCTCCCCGGGTTCAATTCGCGGCTGAGGCGGGGAGTTTTTCTTTAATCAGAATTATTCTCTATCCTCCACAGAGTCTGGAAGTATGAATGTGGGAGTGAAAGTGCGCGTGTGTAATGATATAAAATGATTAACTAAAAGCCATTAACCTATAGATAATAATAGTTGTTTCACAAGTTAAAAGTCCCTGATATTCCATAGCAGTTAAAGGGGCCTTTGGAAACGGAGGAGTGGGGTTGATTTACTTTTCTGAAAGTTATGAACGATGCATATCTTAAAGAAATGTAAAGCATACTTACATCTTGGTTAATCAGCAGTGACAACATTTTGACATTTACATAAAAACTACAAGATGCAGACATTTCATTAAGAAATTTGTTTCTCCGTCAGTTCATATCGTCCGAGGAGGTGACAGGAAGATTTTCAGAAAAATCCCCCAATCTAACTACCATTTGCATGGAACATTTTTCGAAAATTTTTATTTACTCGAAAATGACTAATGGTTTTGATTAAAATGGCATACGTTTAAGATATTTTATTACAAACGAGATGCATATCTTGAATTCTCGGGGAATAGTTTCTGAAGACCTCTTCATTATAAAGGATTTGTTTAACTGTTAAACCGTAAGAAACTAAAACTTACAAAACCCGTAGATCTCACACACAATTTGTCATTTAACATTTTGTGTAATGTCTGTGGTTGAGATATTCTCTGTTATTGGTATAAATTTTAAACTACGTAAACTTTTCTCAAATGGGAAGTTATCTCCCGTTCCATATTTCTTTTGTTATACTCCTGACCTTGGAAAGAGAACCGATTTTCAATGACATTGACAGATTTCCGGTAATGTTTAATCCGATTAATATTATGTAGATGAAATAATTGTTGCAAGAATAGTTTATTTGCAGAACGTACAGAGAAACCCATGTGAATGGAGCAGATCAGATTTTTTTAATTTTAATATGACTGCTAGAGCTTTTAAATTTGAGACGAACCGCTTTTGGAGTTACTGTATTCAAATGCAACAATTGCATTGGTTTGGGGTTTTTGAGAGAAAGGTGTAATGATTACTTTTCAGCAGAAATGCAATGTGTGCTAGGAATAACTTGCCAAAATGGCACAGAAATGCTTTAAAATGTTTCTTTGTGTGTTAGTGTTCCGTTTAATTTTGTTTGATGCTGTCAGAAAATGATCTAATTTATCTATTATGGAGAAGTTGGAGATGCCTTGCACTACCCAGCACACAGAAAAGAAAAATTCGATTTACACCTGCAGTTTGATGCGAAAAACAATCGATGGTATATTAAATCAACCTAGATAACGATGCGTTGATCATACAAAGAAACAGAGTTGGAGATCCAAGGACTGGAGTCGCACATAAAGATAGAGGTGCGGTCCAAGAAGCCGGGGTGAGAAATGCCGCATACGAGCTTTTAACGATCGCTTTCAAGGTCACAGCGAAGCTTGTTGCGGAGTCTCGGCATGTGAAGATTTATTTCTAAGCTGTAAAGTAACACGCTCACAGTAATATCGTCTTTCTTTCGCAACATATACTCGACGAGTTTTGACTTGTTTCTTTTTTTAATTATCTATATGATGAATACACACAAGCTCTTGTGTTGAGGTATAACAACTGCAGAGTGAAAAGTATTAAAATAAAAAAGGTGCTGTTCGCAAATTTACAGTGAAAATTGTCATTAATTTTTCTAGCACACATGTACAATGTACATAGTAGTTAGAGAAGGCATTGTATTCTATCCAAATATTAGATATCGAGATTTCGCCTGAAATACATGTTTACAATCCTGTGCGTGTGTGCATGTGCATGCGTGGATAGCATACATCAAAAACGAAAAGTCGGTTAAATATAAACCTGGTATTTAAATTCAGCTATCTGCCAAGAATGATGCGCGCAAATTTAAAGAAAAATCCTTCCACCCCCAACTACACTTTACATAGACAATTTTTCGAAATTTATTTTGTCAACAATGGTTCTAACGATTTTGATTAAAATACCATATGTCTAAGATATTTTTATGACAAAAGAAATGTATATCCTGAATTTTCAGGGAATACCCTCTGAAGACCTCTTCATTCTGGATTACTTTTGTATAACATTTGTGTAACTGTCAGATAGATAAAACCTACTACAGATAAAAGATAAATCTCGTTAAAAACTGGTTTCATTTTAAGCTAGTTAAACTTTCTCAACGGAAAGACATCTTTCTTTTCGCATCTCTTTTGTGACTCCTGGTAAGCCAAGAGAACCGAATTCCAATTGCTCCACATAGCGAGCGGCTTTTAAGATTTGACCAACGCTTTAGCGTAGTGCATTCCCTTATTCCCTTTTTACATACAAAGAAGCATGTAAAACAATGCTGCTAATGTTTATCTCGATTAGCATGATGTAGATAAAATAATAATCTTTTGTAAGAAAAGTTTGTTTGCGGAAAAACTAGAGAAAGACATGAATAGAAGACATCATATATTATTTTATTTATTTTTTGACTTTAAAGTGTGAAGTAGAAGTCAGAATGTGAAAGTTAATTGCCGACGTATTCGATACTCTGTAGAGGTAAAATACGTATTGAGTATTAACTAGTCCAGAGCAAATTTTCATATGGTGTTTTATCAAGTTCAAACAAGCTATAAACTATACCACGAACTAGTAATGATAATAATCCCTGCGGCTGCCCTTGTGGGCCCGGAGCTAGCAATCCGACCCGGGAAGTTGATGTAGCCAGCGTCACGCATCCCCCAGCCAGTGTTGACTATCATACCCGGGATCGCTGCCAATTGCAGCTCCTCACTTTCATCGCGTTGCTGAGTGGGCACTTAAAATCCCCACCCCCCACCCCGATGAGTAGGATCCAATCCAGGCGCATTCCGTGTACGGGTACCAGAGCACCACGTTCCAGTCCGAAGTAGTCACATTTTATATTTTGATGTCGGCATTCCGCGGGAAATACACGTTTTGAGACACTGCGTGGGTATGTATATATTATATATAAATCATTATAAGTAACATTTATCGAAATTTTTGATGTTACGATTTTGATGAAAAAGACAATGCTATTATAGTATATATATATATATGTATCTTAAATTTTTAGGGAATACTCTGTGAAGTCCTCTACATTCCGGAGGAATCTTGTGTAACTTGTAAATTTTAAGGGAGAGACAAAACGTACTGCACAAAAAATGTGATATCCTTAAACACACAATTTATGGCAAATAACTTTTTGTGCCAAGACATTTCCGAGACATCCGTTATTAATGGTTCGAATTGTTCGTACTTCCGCCATTCTTTTAAAGTTATTCGTTATTCAGTAATTTCTCGTGAGTGCATGGAATTTCGAGGCCAGTGTATAGCTTCCATTTCAACATTTGAATCGGTATTGCATTTGTATTTTTGACGAATTGTGTAGTATGATGCAGCTAGTTATACAATACTTTGTCTCAATTTAAATGAACTGGATGGATAATTAATGTTTCATAAGAACTGTCTGTATACCCTCTAATAAACAATGCAGGATAGAGAAAGTAATATGAATGCTACACAGGCTGTTTTTTCTGTGTGATCAGCTTAATAGACAATGAAGATATCTGGCCAAAACATTTTGACTTCTCAAAAGAATTTAACTGCCAGCTTATGAATCCATGTAACAATGAACCCTTATTAGACAACTTCTGTTCTTACAAACATTTTACAGGATTCTAAAAAACTACATAAGTAATCGTTCGTTTAATGTTTAAAACCTAGCTGTATTATTAACAAATATCGGGCAATAATAGGTACTATGGAAATGGAAAAGTAGGTAAGAACTATATAACTTCGCTATATCTCTTAATACACATATTGGAGGTTAGAATCATTAATTATATCATTCATGGATTTTACAATGGTGAATTCTACAACAAATATTTAGATGTACTTTCCTTTTTATAATTGAAATTGAAGCATAATGACCGATATTCAAATGTACGGTGATCTTAATGCTTTCGAGAGTAGTAGTTTGGTTGCGTGATTAAGTTCGCAGGTTTAAACCTAGTGCATGCACATCGATCGTGGCCACCCAGATTCTTATCATAGGCGTGCAGTTTGTACATGCGGATCTGTGAACGGACAAAAAGGATTATCCTAAAAAAGGAAGCCACTTCTGTATCATTTTACTTGCTCAATGGCTTTTGGTAACCCAAACTCTGTATCCTAACATTAGTTCTGAAACTATGGTTGGTCCAAAGTAATTTAATGTGATACATATTAGAATAGTTTTATTTCTTGCATATGAGATAAATAAAAAATCTGATCTGAAATAAATTTCATATCATGAGCTCTATCTGGAAGGCAGAAACTATAACGTTGTGAGGAGGTGGTAATAACATTAAAAGCAATTTTCGGTGACGCGCTGTTGATTTTTTATTTATTTTTTAGATTAATGTCAGGATAATATAGCAATCGCCAAAACGTTGCAGTTAAACTTTTGTTTTGTAATATTTGGAAATAAGTGTTCGTGCAAAGGACACAAAGCGCTTCAGGTGTTTTAAAGATGTGTGAAGATAGAAGTGCAGGAAAACGTGCGAAAAAGCGGGTAGAAGAGAAGCAGAAAGAGCAAATAAAGAATGCGAAAATAATAAACACGAAAGATGCCTATCTCAGAGAAGATGAAGAATAGGCCGAAAGGCGACTTTTGTTACGTGTGTATTTAGCAAAACGTGCTTAGGAATACAAATAGAGAAGCACCTGTGACATTAATTTGCAAAGATAAGTATTTACAAGTTGATGCTGAGATTTGTCTTGGTTTGTACCACAACACTTAGTCTTCTTTTATCATGCTCAGCCATGTAGGAGACCAAAGCGGATTGCCATATTCAGCCTTGAATTACCGAGGAACTTGCTGAATGCTGTGCATAATATGGTTAGATATCCGCGTGAGGTGAACATTTATCTTAAAGAAATATGTATATGTGTATAGAGAAGCTATTGTGTTCCACAGAAAAATTTAGGTTTCACCTGAACAAATGTTTTGAGGACCTCTGAATCCAAAAAAGGCATTTTTAGAAAAAAGATCATGTTTGTGTCTTTCTGGGGACAGTATACCTCAAAAACGAAAAGTCCATTAAATACCAAACTTGTTATTTGAGTTTAGTGGGAAAATATTCGAACATGTTGGATTTTTTCTCGAAAATGGCTCTTAACCATTCTTTTAAATTTCGTACATTAAAGATATTTACGTGAACAATAAAATGCATATCTTGAATTTTCTGGGAATGTATATATCTGAGTGAATTTTACTGAATTTTGAAAACGGGTAAACCGTAAGAAATAGACAAAACCCTGCAACATAAAAATGTAGATCTCGTTAAAACTATATAGGCACTTTTTTGTAGAGCTTACCGCTTCTTAGATATGTCTTGCTACTATTAGTTTCAGTTTTAAATTACTTATATTTTTCTCATACGGGAAAAATGAATAAGAGTTTTATTTATGGGCGCTCTTTCACTACCGTGGTTCTCAACATACCTTCTACATAGGGCGTGATAGACCGCTTAATTTTGCTGAGAGGCCTCTTTATTAGGCTTGAGGTTCTTTTACGTGCCGTAAATATACGACATGGGTCCAGCGGCTTTACTTCCCTTCCGAAGGAAGCCATGCTAAGGATTTTTACACCCGAAAAAGTCCATCGTCCTCCGCCGGGTTTGAACCCGCGGCCTTGAATATATGAAGCAGTATGGTAACGGCTATACGGAGGGCCACTCATACGGGAATTTGTCAACTCCTGGTAATACAAACAAGGAATTTAAATCACATAGCAACCAGCTTTTAAAAGATTTGACCATCGTTTTAGCCTATGACACTCCCTCATTTCTTTTCTACTTTAAAGGAAGCAAGTAATAAAGCAATTTCTGCTAACTTTATCTCATTAGCACGAAGTAAATGGAAGAATAAGCTTTGTAACAATAATTAGTTGCAGAGGTGTAGAGCAAGTCATGTGAATGGAACACACCAGCTTTGTTTTTATCTAGAAAATGCAATTGGGTATATGTATTTTCGTAAATCTTGGGTCCAAGACAGCAGTTATACTTTTACAAGAAGTAACCAGTCACATTCTCTACATATCATCTTTTTAAAAAACTGTACTTAAAAACCGGTTTTTTCGCCCGTATATACTTTATGTTAATCGAGATTAACCTTCTGCAAAACTGGTTTCATTGCACATTTCGTAAATATAAAAAGATACATGTGGCTGAAGTGTAGTAAATTCTCAAAGGAGTTGGACACTATATGCTGGTTTTGGAAAGTCCATACCCTTGCGCATGAACACTGAGAGAAATAAAACAGTGGTGACTTACCGCTGGCGCACACCTTTGAAAGATTGAAACTAATAGCAATTATTGAATAGTTGAATGGTATTTTGACTCAAAATACCTATCCAACTCCTGTCCTACACACGGCCTATGTGAAAAAACAGTAAAATCAATACTAATTAATCATAATAGTTGGCTACACTGTGACTCCTGGGACTTAAACTACTTACAACCTTATATATCGCCATTGGGGTATGCCATCTCAGAATAATTTGAGATCACCGTGTGGTTTATCGGGAAACGTGCGACTCATTGAGAAATTCAATGCTATGCCGGTATTTTGCCATAGTAGCTCAATAGAGCAACCGGTTAGAGACCGGGAGATCCGTGGTTCAAATTCCGGCTATGGCACTGAATTTTTTAGTCTGACTCTACCTATTCACTCCTGTCCTACACACGGCTTGTGTGAATAAACAGTTAAATCATTACTCAAAATAGTTCAGATTGTATGTCTTTTAATTATTGCTTCACTTCATAGTTGAAGGATTACGACAAGCGGAAAAGTCTATTTTCAGCGGAAGAGGAGAAAATGCAACGTAAGAATGGCATTTCCTAAAATATATTCATCTTGAGACGAAACAGATTGATATTGTATCTTGTATTTTCTGTGATCTCTTAGGAAAAAAATCTGATGTGTACCATTCACATGACTTTCTCCATATCCCTGCAACAAATAATTCTTAAAAAGCTTATATTTCTATTTACTTTATGCTAATCAGAAAAAATTAGCAGAAATAGTCTAATTACTCGCTTCCTTGTAAGTAGAAGCGAAATAAGGGACAACCGTAGGTTAAAGTGATAGTCAAAGGCTAGTTGCTATGTCAGTGAAGTTCCTTTGTTTATATGGATAGGAGTTGACAAGTTCCTGTATGAGAAAAGTATACGTTTTTCATAGCAGAAACCAAAAATAAGGAATGTCACAAAAACGACGAACTCCACGAAAAAAATCTATATAACATAAATTGTATGTTTTAATTTTTTGTGTAGTAAGTTTTTGTCCATCTCTTACAGTTTAGCAGTTATTCAAAATTTAGTAAAATTCATCCAGAATAAACTACTGTTCAGAGGCTATTCCCAGAAAATTCAAGATATACATTTTATTTGTCAGGTAAATATGTTTAATAAACGAAATTTTAATCAAAATCTTTAGAGCCATTTTTGAGAAAATAAAATTTTTCGAAAAAAGTTCCATGTAAAGGGTAGTTTGCGGTGGGGGATTTTTCTCAAAATCTTCGTGTCGCATCCCTGGAAGATACTAAACTTAAATACCAAGTTTGGTATTTTACCGACTTTTCGTTTTTGAGTTACCGTGTTCACAGACACACGGACACACGGACTTTTTTGTGAAAATGCTTTTTTTTTTTTTGGATATTAGGGACCCTAAAACATATTTCCGGTGAAATCTCGGTATCGAATTTTTGGGTGGAGTGCAATACTTTCTCTATACACTATGTACATAGTGCGTATGGAGAAAGTAAAAAGGACATTTCATAAATTTCCGAATCCTACTTATAAGTATGCAAAAAAGAAGAAAACAGTTCCGGCAAATCCTGACTGTGGCAATTGCTAACCTCATGAGAAAAATAGTTCAAATTGTAATTACTGTTTCCTTAACTTAAATCGATTCTTCTTAAGGGACTCGAGGATCCACAGTTTTCCCATTTGTGGTGATAAAGAAGAAGAAAACCTACATCGCGCTACTCGATTGAATTAGGTCCAAGGGCACGTAGGTTGCAGAGTATTTAAAAACAAGAGGTGTAACACATTTGTGCCACGTCACGGCTCAAAATGTCACACATCGCATTGTTCCCTGAACCACACTTTCCCATATTAATGTGTACGTCATGTGTTGCTTCACGCTGCGACAGCTACATCATCGAGGTCTCCACCCATCTCGGCGGCGCCTTGGCTAAGAGCAGCGCAAGAAATTCTATATGTAGGTAACTTAAGCCATGATGCCATTACGAGACATATTCGGGTCACCTTGAAGAATGAACCAATAATGACAATTTTGTAATTGCTTATAGTCTGTTGAGCCAATTTCACGAACGCATCGCATCTGGAAAACATTCTTTTTCCTTTTTGTTAATCAAACAATAGAAAGCACTTCATAGCATATATAAGCACAATTTTAAAGCCCCTATATACATGCCTGATATATATTTTTACTTTCTCTACACGTACTAATAAATAAATAAAACCTGAATATCCTACCCCGGCACCTTGGAATATCCTACCGGGGCTTATAGCTAAAGTTTATATTTATTTTCTAAAAGAAATACATAAAAGTTACAATATATATATATATATAATTTTTTCATATAACTTAGTGCAACTTATAAATCAAAATAAATTAAAATAACGAACTGGAAAAAATACTAAATCAAACTAAATAAAATAAAACAATAATAATTTACTTCCAAAAATGAGAAAAGAAAAGTATTTTTATTATTTATATTACACGTTCTACGCATATAGTAGGTAGAGAAGGTATTGTTCCCACAAAAATTCTGTGTCATTTTACCGGAATGTATAGATATATTGAGGTCTCCCGAATAATAATAATAATAACAACAACAAAGCATTTATAAAAAGTTCCGCAAACGCTGTGTGTGTGGGTGGGTGGGTTGGTTGGTATAATGAAAACTTAACCCAAAAACAAGAACACTATACATACCAAACTTGAAGTTTTAATAACTTCTAAGGATACGACGAGAAAGATGAAGGAACTAATACAACAATTTCTTCTAATGTTTATTTTGATTTCCACTATGTAGATAAAGGAATAATCTTTTTGTTATATAGTTATGTGAATAAAAACATCATCTTATTTTTAGAACATGTTTATTTTTCCATTAATAAGGGGAGTTTCAAAACATACGTTTCTGTGCGATATCGACTTTTTGAGTGGGATACAACACTTTTACTTACAATAAAATAAAAACTTCTCTTTTTAATTTTTGTGTGTATAACAAGGGCTGCAAAACTGTTATTTAAGATTGGTAGGACCCCTAGGTTTATCGACAATCACTTTCTATACATGCACACACAGGAATGCTGGAGATCACTACTGTTCCTGCCAGCTATTGCTCCCATCTTGCAATTAATCACAACCCTTTTCTCCAGCAACTGTGTATTCTGCTCTTCCAGATAGAAAATTGGAAAGAAAATTCTCTCAGAGCTAATCTTGGAGTGACTTTGTATATTCATTTATATCATTTTGGGACTAGCAATCGGAGCTACCTAAAACATGTTTCATGTTATTGAAGTTATTTCCTTTGACTTATAACTGTAATGTACGTGTGGTTCAGTAAAACTTTCAATCCTTGGGAAGGTAACAGATATTGAAAGCAGGTGCAGTGGAGTTCCCAGGTTCTTAGGAATTATTTGCCGAATTCCTTCATTTACCAAGTGGGCAATGAGCAAAGAAAATTGTTGTTACCATCCTTAGCCATTGAATACATTATCCATCTGCTCAGATAACGGTAGAGCTAAGGTATTTATTTATAGCTAAATGATTGTAATGTACATACTTTACGAGGGCACAAATAGCGGTGTGGAGATTCCTAGAGTTGAATTTTATTATTGTTTCATTTGCATAGCCCCCTTTAACTTCAATGGTCATATCGGGGAGTTGAATTTTGTTGCGTTGACTACGCGGAGTGCCTGTTGGTGTTCCTTTATCGGTCTCTAGATGAAACAACTTAAGTTCCATCAGAAAGTTGGTTGACGTTTGTGCAAAGTTAAGTAGAGTTCAAGTATTTCTCAGAAATCTATAGTAATAAATTAGCAACTATTTCCGCCAAAATGCATATTATTATTATTATTATTATTGTTATTATTATTTATCATTCCTTATATCACTTCAAATGTACAAAGAGATGATAATGACTTCAGGATTAGAAGTTGCTTACAGCTATTATTTTCAGGGAACGATTACTAGCGGATTGGTTCAGGAGGCATTTTTGATTCCTTGCGTTACTTTCTTCACCCAAGAAAGGGAAAATCTGCTCGTGTACGATCTTGAATAGGATAGAATCTACAGATACAAGTATTCCCAGGAGGGAGTTGCTACGCAACACGGCACAATCAACAATTTGCATTGCTTAAGCATTCGCATAGTAGTATCCCACAGCACCTCTAGGGTCTTCACCACTCCATAACGACTTTTTGGGCTGTGAGGCCGCTCTTCTTGACATTCGAGTCAAGTTTTTGCAGTAAACAACAATAACACGTAGGCCTGCGTAGACTACCTTTTTAGAAATATTTTGCATTTCTTTGAAGTTAAATTTTTTTCAGTAAATTACAACTTAAAACATATTTTCTCATACCTCGCTAATCTACCCTAGACTTTATTGCGGAGCATATTTTTATACTAACCTGAGATAGTTATTAACCAGAACCATCTGACAAAGGAGCATTGGCTGATGATGGAACTCTTTTTCGTTTAATATATAATTGTACTTTTTATAGATTAAATATAAATAAATTTAATGCAATGTACTAAAATGGATATGTTTTTAATAATAATTCAAATACTCAATTTAATAATAATTTTGAAATATTTTCAATAATAATTTCAATCATTCAAAATTGTAGTAGTAATAATAATAATAATAATTCAATTCAAAATTTCAATTCAATAATTGAAAATTTGAGTCTAACTAGAAACTCTAGCCCTAGAAAGCTTTGGTGACCAAAACACCCAAATGCACGTTAAGAAGTAGATCATGGTTCCAGCCCCGCCCATGACACTGAACTTTTCCAATGCAGCTAAATTTTTCGGTCTTAGCCATTGTGAAACGAAAAAGAAGTATCTAGTAACCCCGCTTAAATTTAGTAGCATGCTGATGGAAAGCATTGTGAAATATAAGTGTGATAATAGGATGTTTAATAATGCATTATACAAACTGAAATTAAACCATTCATCTATCGCTTTGGTTTATGAGTTTGCATTCAGTTGATGAACTCCTATAGTGAAACTTCATCTAGGCCATTCATCTAGAGCCATGTTTTGCGGGTTGCATCCAGTAGATAAATCTGCAAAGTGAAACGTGATGTAAACCATTCATCTGCAGCTATGCTTTGAGTTTGCATTGAGTTGAACTTTCAAAGTGAAACTTTATCTAAACCATTCATCTACAGCTGTGCTTTGCGGGTTTACACTCAGTTGCTGAAGTTTTAAACCATCGACTATGACAATGTTTGCGGGGTTTTGTTCCATAAATGAACTCCTAAAGTTAAACTATTCATCTAATGCCAAACACCCCATCTATTGCCTAACTATAAACTCCTAAATTGGATCTAAATCATACATCTAACAACATACTCTGTGGGTTTACATTATATTGATGAACCCGCAAAATGAAGCTTGATCTAAACCATCCATATAAAATGGCAATTCTTTTCTGGTCTGCATACCATTGTCACTACCCCCTCCCTCAGTTAAACTTGACCTAATCCATTTAACCATGACCATGCTACATGCCCAGATCCGATTGATTACCCCCATTTCTCTACGGTTATAGTTTGCTGGTCTACAACTAAACCAATTGTTTATGGTCTTAGTTTATGAGTTTAAAATTGCATTGATTATTAACCCACAAACTTTAATTGATTTAAACAATTCTTCTATACTTTGCAAATCTGCAATCCCTTTCTCCAAAGTGAAATTTGACTCAGTCATTACTTTATGGACATGCATTAATGAAAACAAACGAGAGAGAGAGAGAGAGAGAGAGAGAGAGAGAGAGAGGAATCAGAATAATTTAGTCTTAAAGAATCACAATGGAAGACAAAAGTAGTGTCTTCTGACAAAAAAATGTCTTGCAGAGTATGGGGATTATATGAAGTATCCATTTGGAGGGAATACCACAAATTTCAAATGTTAACATTCTGTATTTTGTGTCTCATCATCCATATTCTAATACGGATAAAATGTTCCATCTGAGAAAACAAACCGCGTTTTAAATTAATAAATGGTAGCAAACCTCCTGTTTAAAACTCGACACAAATCTAAACTGTCGCAATTAAACATGCGATCAACCTGTCTCATTCATCAAAGTTGTTGGCTTAACTTCATGTTAATTCATTATATCTAACATTAAAGTTAGTTTGTAGGATGATGATGTTCGCTTTAAAAGGTAAAGACAGCATTCTTCGAGGCCTACATGGTAGTAAACAATGACATTAAGAGCGCAATTCGTCATCGTATTTTTTCTCAGCAACTTCAGATTGCAAGACATTAAATGTACACAGAGTGTTAAATTAAAGATAGGTCAATTTTATTGCAGAATAATTTATATTTTATAAATTGTTAGTAGATTCGTCAGTGAGCCGTAGTTATATTTTTACCTTTCAAACAACATTTTGGATACGTCAGTTCTTAAGTTCTAATTTCAACTCAGTACGCGCAAGCTATCAACTAACAAAATAACATTTTTGGAGGTTGTATGTGAACTATTCTTAATTCTTAGCAATATGAAATTTCTTAATGTATATCTACAAATTCTTTTAATATATTATTCTCCATATGTTAAATAGAGCGCTTAAGGGACACTGGGAGTGAAGTTTCAAATTTCAGTATTTCTGTACCGATATATCTTTAAATTTTAGTGTGATTGTATTGTCTTTTTATTAATATAAATACAACATTTCATCCAATTTGGATAGATACTATGCAAGATATAAATTAGTTCATAAGTTTAAGTATGTGAATATAAGTTGTATAATCAAAATGTTCCACGCGCTTCAAAATTTGAGGGTGCGAAAAATGGTTGGCGTTTCGTGAATTGGAACTTGAACCGCACACAAAAACTTTAAACGTGATATTTTAATAATTTTGGTTACTGAATTATTATAGTTTGTTAAAAATGTTAGTCTCTAAAATTAATCTCTTTTTTTATGATTTTTTTTTTTAAATATATTGGTGTTAGAATTAATTTTCGTTTATATAGAATCCATTGCTACATTACATTCTGGGTTTAGTGTATAAATAACTGAGATGCGTGGGAGATTTTGAAAGCGTGAAAATGTCTTGAGAAAAGCGCTGATTTTGAAATAGTTTGCCAGGAAGCAGGTGCATTATACGATCTTTAAATGGCTGTAGCACCCGAAACAAGGTGAGGAGAGCTAAATGCTGATTCTGTATTAACGCTCAAAGGTTTCAACAACTATTTGTAATGAAACAAGAAAGACAGAAATTTTATTTTTGTAACTGTTGTCAAAATTTCACTTCCAATGTCCAGTAAAGGTTGTTCATCTTAGAAGACTTCATATAAATCATTGTTAATTTTGAATCAGTTTCATCCAACGAATGAAATTATCTTCTACGTTTACATATGTAAAATGTATGCAGGTATTCAGAGATTGTTAAATATCGAGGTCGAACTCATAGATAAATATACGTAAAATATGTCGGTATCCCCCTCTCCAAAAACTCAGGAGTATGGGTGCAAAAATCTCACGAAAGTGCTTCTTTGCTAGAGCATCCTTTTTGTATGCTCCTATTTGTGATTTATCTGTATGCTTTTGTCCGTAATGGAAACTGGCTTGAGTCGGTATTACAGAGGTTTGCTTGTGTTTTCTTTTCCTTGTTAGGCAGTGCGATGTTGATTTCGTGTGTCACAACTGATTCACCAAACAATACTTTTACTGTAGGCGAATAGATCTGTGAGTCGCCAAAGCCATGTGGGTAGAAGGGAAGTTAGCGATGCCAACGCAAATGTAGCACACGCCTACCTCCACAAACTTTCATCTTTTGGATAATATCTTTCCTAAGAGAAATTTATGAAGTCCCCTCCCTAATCTTAATGCGATGACGTCACGTTTAGTGTAAAATTTAACACCTTACTTCGCACTAGGTAGTTTTGAAGACACTATTTGTTTCCACGTGTGAAGTAAAGCCAGGCGGTTAGGAAATTAATTATATTCTGGTGCGCGGACTTGTCTTTAAACATTGATGTAGGCGCTGTTTACAACGAAAAACCAGCTAACCTCTTTTGAACGCCTAAACACTTTCGCCCTTGCTACGCCTAATGACCTTGTGAGTTGATATTTTGTAATTAGCATGTGCTTCATACTCGACTACCTTTCATTTGTTTTAAAGGTTCAGTAATAGAGAGGCTAAGGTATTAATTTGCTTTTTCTATTTCCGCAATTACGTTGTTAGCAAACGCAAAAGGGAAAGAAGGGGGGGGGGGCTTTTACAACGGGGCGGAAGCTATACACAAAAAAGAGGTATAAACGCTTACATATACGTGATGCACAACGTATTCCTTACATTTACCATAGGGAATTGAAATCGATTGCAGTACACATGCCGTATTGAATCCTACATGAAAACGCGGATTCAGATCGTATTGAATCTTGGATGCGATGCTTTTAAAAAGTGAGATCGGATCGAAATATGTTGCATAGAAACTCGTCCATATTTAAATCGAATTGAATACATAAAAGATATAATTTTTTAATTTACTCTTTGCAAGCTTATGTTTTCGTTTTCTTCAACAGACTTGTGAGGAACGGAGCCATTTTTTATAGTTTCCATAATCTCGCAATTTATTCTTCATAAAACATAAGCTAAGCTCATAATACACGGAACTATGCTTAAAAGATTCACCAACGTAAATCAAAGTTGACCAACATAAAAGCGTGAATTATTTCTTTTTGAACCTTGTGTATTCAAATGAATTTAACATGTAAAACTCGGATCGTATTTAGATGGAACTGGACTCAAATCTATTTCAGTTCCCCTTGTAAGCGTGGTAATCATTGGTTACTACAAAGCTATCAGAACAGTTCCTCGCAAATCTTTTGTCCGATAATTTAAAGACTTCAAAATGACACTTATATCATAGTTTCCTTTCCGATGTATATGGTTGGGAGCAGGATAGATTGAGACTGTTTGGTGAACATTAGTTATGAAAACTACTAGGAGATAACTACATTAGAATTTCCCTTGTGTAAAGTTTGATACTATTTAATTAAGAAAATAATAATCAACCAAGTTAGTTACTTTCTCTATACTCACCATGTACATAGTGTATAGAGAATGTATTGATTGCACTCCACCAAAAAATTCGATACCGAGATTTCACCGGAAATATATGTTTTAGGGTCCCCTGTATCCAAAAAAAGTATTTTCAAAAAAAGGTCCGTGTGTCTGTGAACACGATAACTCAAAAACGAAAAGTCGGTAAAATGCCAAACTTGGTATTTAAGTTTAGTATCTTCCAGGGATGCGACACGAAGATTTTGAGAAAAATACCCCCACACCAAACTACCCTTTACATGGAACTTTTTTCGAAAATTTTGATTTTCTAAAAAATGGCTCTAACGATTTTGATTAAAATATCGTATATTAAAGTTATTTACCTGACAAATAAAATGTATATTCTGAAATTTCTGGGAATAGCCTCTGAAGACTACTTTATTCTGGATGAATTTTTCATAACTACTAAACCGTAAGAGATGGACAAAAACTTAACCCATAAAAAATATAGAGCACGTTAAAACACACAATTTATGTTATATACATTTTTTTTCGTGGAGTTGATCGTTTTTGAGATATTCCTTTTTCTTGGTTTCAGCTTTGAAAAACTTATGCTTTTCTCATACAGGAATTTGTCAACTCCTGTCCATACAAACAAAGGAACATCAGTCACATAGCAACCAGCTTTTGGCTTTCACTTTAACCTATGGTACTCCCTTATTTCGCTTCTACAATAAAGCAAGAAATAAGATTATTTCTGCTAATTTTTCTCGATTAGCATGAAATAAATAAAAGACAAGCTTATTAACAGTAATAATTTACAGATATATAGAGAAAGTCATCATGTGAATGGAACACATCAGATTTTTTTAAACGTTTGTGTTTATTTGTTTCGTATAAGTTTACTTTAAAATTGTATGTATTTGTCTTGCTACACTACCACCTCTGCTGTATTGGAATCCAGGTATCCACGATCGACGCCCATTTGATGATGGTGTTTACTACTCTAATACATAGAGAAGGTATTAATTTCGCAATTAAATTTTTTCAAAGGGGAATTATTTGTTTTCGTTTCTGTTTCTCTTGGCCAAGCAAAGGTAAACGGCATTTCAAAACCATCACAGCGACAGTTTTTTTTTATTAATTAATTTATTTATTTTTAAGAATAGTTTATATTAACAAAAGAGTTACAGGAGCTAGGGGCAAAGCTATGTGGAACAGAGTTTAACTTTCGAAGGAATTCTACATTGTTTACAAACCATTCTAATCTCTTCATCGTGAAAGCGCTTTTTACAGTACAACATTGGACACATCTTTATCACTGTCACTCAAACAGCTCCTTTATAGACGCCCGTCCATTAGTAAACCTTTCTGGGTGATAAATTTCATCTGTATTTACTCTACTATCCGAGGAAGTCCTAGCGCGGCATGCTCAAAGCGGCAGCAGTCCCAAAAGAGAATCACCATTGTCCACAATGATAGAATAGTGATTACATGCACACATTTGCATGAAAAATGTTTATAACTCTTGATGCGATACAACTTTCACCTATTCATTTTGCATTTTAATTTTTTTCGTGAGCGCGGAAGGAAAAGTATCTACCGTAAATAATGCAATTGTGTGTGTTTTTGTGTGTTCGCAAAAACAATGTGTTTTTTCAGCAGATTGTTGTTTGGAGTACAGGCCGTTAAACCTTACGGTCGCAAAAGTATGGTGCAGCCGTAATATTATTTACATGTTTGAATCAATGTTCTTGCGTTGATTAATGTAAAGGGCGAACAATGTAGGAGATTCTTTTTCACAACAAAATCACTCGTTCTTTAGCTCCTGAAACATCTATCGTAATAATACACAACAATCTTTTGTGATGTTATTTATTGCATGTAAATTACATTACACCTTGCAATAAAGGATCCTTGAGCAAAATTGTAGGGCACTTCACATCTCACTATTTTCTCTTCCTTAGTGCCGTATAAAGGTGCTTTAGAGTAGTCATCGAACTGTAGTGATAGGATTTATTATAAAGGTGATTGGTCATAGTAGACGGGCTAGAAGTGTCCATATGTTCCAGCTGGCGTGGCTTGATTTGTACGGGAGCAAATAGGTTTGCTCCGTGGGTAAAAAGTGACAACAGGTATTGTCTCTCTTGTAGAGTGCGTCGTGTGTCAATTTTTATTTTGGGAACAGAAAGTAACGTGCAAACCATCAACTTCTTTGTTTATACCTACCTAGGAGGAATCTTTCTTATTTATAGAAAGTGGCAGAATAAGCGTTTAGTTTTCGGCAAAGTTCTGCACTCAGAAAATTCAATTGCAGCATCATTAAGCAATCCATGCAAGTGTGTACGGCAGTTAACAAGGGGGAAAAGTTTCTTAGAAGTTGTCGACCCCAGTTAATTTTAAAGATGTTCTTGCTCACTGCTATAAGTGTGAAAATGTTCATTAGAAATGAATTATCTTACTAGTGGCGTTACCATGCGATTATAGTGATATTGACCAAGATAAGGAGATTGTTGTTTTATTATATTACTATCACACACACACACACACACACACACACACACACTCACTCACTCACTCACTCACTCACTCACTCACTCACTCACTCACTCACTCACTCACTCAGGGTGTCCCAGAATTCGACAGTATAAATTGGTGGGATTATAGAGAGGTCCAGGATAAACAGGGCACATATGAACTATGGGTTATAAATGCTTTGCTGCAGCATAAAATGTATTAAGAGTTAGTACGCCACTGGTCCACCGCAATGGATTGTGACGTAAAAAGCCGGATTTAGGAGAACACTGACCTAGCAGCATTATGTAGTTCTACGGTTAGCGTGTGGGCATGGGTTAAGATGTTGCGAGAGTTGCAGGTTCGAGCCTCCGTAATACTTCATTTTAGTGTCTCCTTTGTTTGCATTTTATAATGAAACGTTCATGTTTTGCTACGTTATTCAATATGATATATTCGTACTGACATAAAATAAATGCAATGGACGATTAGACGTAGGTGCAACGGAGAACGCTCCAGTGACAATTGCATTAAACACTTAAAGGGGTATAATTTTCCATACCTCTTGCAGCAATTTCTAAAGTAAAATGTATTACGCATTAACGTGTTACGTACGTACATATTATAATTGCGACTTTTGCTGTAGTGCAGAAAGCAGTTAAACAGCGGGTTGATACTATTGGTACCTTTACGCATGCGCAGGTAGCACGTGGCACTAAACAACACATGAGCTAAGAAATTTCTTAGCTTAGATTACCTTAAAATCTCAGTCCGGATGATCTCTTTTCGCATCGTTAAAATAATTTATTTCCTTAAACTTAATGGCACACTTTTACAACATGAACACAGTATTCAGAAATTCGTGGTTCTCACTGTAGTCATTAGATAAGATTTTCAGAAGCATAACCGCGTAGAACCACAATAGCTTAAATAGTTGGAACCACACTAGCAAGACAAAACCAATACCGCTGTTCGAGTCCTAGCTACAGCAGATAGTTTTTTATTCCGCCGCTAAAATCATAGTTCAGTTTCCACGTTTCAAAGTACTCATTGCATAAATGTTTTCAACCAACCTGATTGTTTGTTTTCTAATATTAATATATGCAGAGTCAACAGTTACTGCATTTAATATTGAACGCTATAGATTTCATTCATAGTCTTTTGGAAATAATTTGTACTGGGAAGTTAATCGCCCGAGTAAAATAAATGTAATCTAAGCGCATTAATGCTGGTCAAATTGTGTACCTCTTTAAGAAAATCCAGAAAAATTAAAAAAAAAAAAAATGAAATTTTCAGAGAGCGGTGCGAACGTAGAATTCCTTGGCCAGCCCTATAATACCGACTCACCCACGTACGTGCTAGTGGAGCGCTGTAGCTAACCACATATGATTTGAAATCAACCTGTTTTCAGTGGCGTGCACGTCCTAAAGGAACAGACAATTTTGCCAAAATTGTAAGTCCAATAATTTTAAATATCGTATTGATTGTGTACCAATACTACATTCCTTAGACTACAGGCATACCAATGAGGCGTTCTGAATGAAAATTGGATCCCCACGTCCACGTTCTTTTAATTTATGGCCACTGGTGTGCGATCCAGAAAACTTGCAATCATTTTGACAGTTGGCAGAACGAGCAGTAAATTCCCCATCTCAAACTGTTTATCTAGGACCCCTCTACAGTCCTGCTAAGTTGTGCGGGTGAATTTTGGGACAGCCTATATACATATATTACGGCTACCGATTACCACCAAAACTATAAAAATATGCACTTTATGTATGTTCATTTCTGAAGTATAAATACAACGCAAGAGACATAATAGAGCAATTTTTATACGAATTATGAACTTACAATAGGTATATTAACACACCATGAAAGGTGGATTACTATTTCAAACACAAAATGTTGTATACTACCAAAGTACTAAAGCATTTATCTGTTCTTGTTTTCCGCGCAGTTGGCCGCGCAGTGCACAGTTGGAGATGGGCAAGAGCATCGAACAAATTTGTCCATTTTTCTATACTCGAAGGGTAAATCCCTGATATAAATGAACACTGTCTGAGATATTTCAAATGTATTCTTACTGATGTCTATTCATTTTTAATTGTATTATTAGGCTTGTACAAGCAATTCCACCTTGTTTTTGTATACTTATAAGTCTTGTAACTTAAAGCAGAAATCAACTTATCAGGTGTCTTGTTTTGAATAGCAAACCGTACATTATTCTTTAGTGAGAGTATTTTAGAGGTTAAAAAACAAGTTTCATTTGCCTAGAGTTCCCCTTGTATTATCTCAAAAGAATCTGACCAAATAGTATATCTTTCTCTACTACTCAAGTAGGGGAGGTATTATAACAACCTAGAATTTGGATGTCAAGATTTCACCGGAAATACATGTTTTGAAGCTCCCAAGAAGCCCCCCGCAAAATAGAAAAAGGCCCGATTGAGCTTGCGCTTCTGCTAATAGTCTGATAGGACTTGTACTTTTAGCCCTAATTCTTCCAAAGACAGGAATCGGTTTTAAAAAAGAGTACTTCCAATTAACTTTTAAATTAAACAAATAATGTCTAAGGATTTTGATTAAATATTTAATGTTTTGGAATTAACCTTTGAAGTCCTTTTCATTTACAAGGGAGGAATAGTACACTTATAACTGTACATCTTAAAGTACACATTTTATATCGAAGGTTTTTGTTAGTGGTTTGAAAGGCTCAAAACTTTTATCGTTTTCTCAAGTGCTGTCGGTATATAGCTGTTTTTCGCACTGTCATGGAAAGACTCTGAAATTTCAAAGCATCGATTCATTGTCTATTTCCACAAAGTTTAGTAAAATTAAACTACATCTGCAAACTTTTATATTAGGCCAGTAGTTGAAGCTGTATAAAAATAAACGACGTGGTAAAGAGAGTTATGTGAATGTATATGAATTCTGAAAACATTCAAGCGAAATGCCGCTACAGGTATACCGGTTGCCTCTTTAGGCGATTGTCATTGTGCCCCAGATACCGAAGGTGAGAGAGAAATTAAACTATATGTGGAAAGCAATTAATTCGGCCAATCAAATAATGGTTTGGTAGGCGAAGCAGGGAATACGAACGGTTGTCGGCGCCATATGGTCTAGCCGCAATGCATCATCATTACGTGTTTGGTGTAAACGGTACGTTCCCACGCCAATGAAGTTGCATCCGACAGAGAGAATCTCCAAGTGTTTCACCGCCATGCGGGTCAAGGAAACAAAGCAATGTAGTGTCGTGCTGAAGTCAACCATTCAGGTCAGGAATCTAAATTATGTAACGGTATTACCTACCTATTAAAGAAACATGCACAAGATGTTTCGTACTATGTAGGACTTAGAGGATATGTTAAAAAACTAATGTGCTCCATTCATATGACTTTCTCTACATCTCTATAACAAATTCTTGTTAATAAGCTTGTTCTTCTATCCACCTCATGCTAATCGAGATAAGCATTAGTAGAAATGGTGTTATTACTTAGTTCCTTATAGATAAGAGGGGAAATAAGGGGATACACTAGGCTAGACCGAGAGTCAAATGTCTTAAAATGTGGTTGCTGTGGTATAGAAATCCGATTCTTTGCGCGGCCAGTTATTGACAAATTCCCGTATAAGAAAAGTATAAATATTTTAAAACTGAAATCAATAAAAAGGAATATCCTAAAAACGGTCAACTCCAGGAAAAAAAATGCATATATCATAAATTGTGTGTTACATTTTTTTTTTTTGTGTAGTAAGTTTTTGTCTGTCTCTTATGCTGTACCTTTAATATACGATATTTTAATCAAAATTATTAGAGCCATTTTTGAGAAAATAAAAAATGTCGAAAATTTTTACATGTAAAGGTTAGATGTTGAAAATCTTCTTGGAAGATACTGAACTTAAATACCAAGTTTGATATTTAACGGACTTTTCGTTTTTGAGCTATGTCAGCACACACACACACACACACAGACACACACACACACACACACACACACACACACACACATTTAGACAACATGTATTTCCGGTGAAATCTCGGTATCGATTTTTTTTTGGTGCCTTACAATACCTTCTCTATACACTATGTATATAGTAAGTGTAGAGAAAGTAATATAATTAACTAATAGAAATTTACTGGTACTTAACGCCCATCATGGTTTGTTTATATGCAGTTGTGTAGAAATTAACCTTTATCCGCGAAAACATCGGCATTTAAAGACTTTTGTGCTTACAGAATTCTTGGAGAAACAACCTTGTGCTATAAGAGATTCAAGGTGATGTTCTTAACTATACGTTTTTGTCGCACCCCAAGCAACTTTGTCATTCTTCTGAAATTGTTTGCGAATTCATTACATCGTAAACCAGATTTGCTTCGTAAGCTTTCAATCAAAGCTGAAACGCGTGAACAAAAAATTTAAGGTTCCATTTATTTTCTGTTTTTCTGTCGTTATATGTTCTGGATTGCACTTGCATTTGTAAATTATGATTTCTTTGAAACTTCGGGGCTTAACCTGCTTGTCATGTTTGGTGAGGGAGAGAGAGGGACACACCTCCTCCAATGTTTTAGGCATTTTATTTCATTAGTAGCATAATGGTGCGTTTATGATTTTGTTATATTTCGGAACTAAGTTCGACTTCTAATACATGCTCCGATTAACATAAGAGAATAGTTTAGTAGATATGAACAATTCGTTGTTTTCTTTCTTCAATTTACTTAGGCACATATTTTTTTAATAGGCAATATATTCCGAATTATAATATTATTATAATAACACTATTCGACCTGGGTGGCCCAGATTATTAAGGCACAGACTCAGGAACGGTTCAAATCTCTCTCTCTCTCTCTCTCTCTCTCTCTCTCTCTCTCTCTCTCTCTCTCTGACGCTCTCTATAGTCCAGCATTTTATAATGTCAACTCCCGATTAATTTTTGCATGAAAAGAGACGTTCATACACAGTTCAAAGTCTTTCACATTTCGAAAGTTAGAAAAAGCTAAGCTTAATCTTCTTAATGAGAAGCAAATGCTGGCATGCGGTGGGCTAATGGGTTCCTGCATGTTCAACTGAAGAAAACAGGAACAATATTCAAGAAAGAGGGTATTAACATATTAACTTCCTCCGTTTGTGCTGTTTGGGAATTCGCCTGCATCGTAATAAAGGAATTGCAGTGACTATTGTATTTAGTACGAAAAGAACATTTATTATTGATGTGTTCAGTTTTGAAAATTGTGTGAATCTGGTCATTATTTACACATCGCTATTGCCACATCACCAAATCTTGAGCCTCCACATCGCCTACATTCACAACTGGCTATACCACCCACGTTTTGTTAATTTCGGAGCGGCCTAAATTATAGGGCCAGTCAAATCCAGCTAGATTGCCTTTACAGGCCAATAAACATGTCCGACAGAAGGTGACAGCCAACACAAGAGCGGAGAGCGTACCTGTGGGCGAAATGTTCCTACGTCTTGCTTTCTTTTCGCCCAGAAGTTTATTTACATTTTGTATTCCTTTTTAAATACTTTGGTCCACTCTTCTGGGACAGAATTACATTCCACCCACATTAATTATTTTCCTATTTGGGAAGCCATATCTCTTTGTAAATAAGTTCTTTTCTTCAAGAAGTCAACTTTTATTCTGCTTCTCTCGACCGTGAAATATAAAGCTTTGTTGTGTCACCTGCAAGCGCATTTATCTTGTTAGAGATTATTTCAACAAGCAAATTATACAAAAGAGTCATTCTCCACCGTTATCAGCCGTATCCCACTCGTGTAGCAATGAAAACCAGTGCACTTGTTGAGAGTGAGAAAGAAGAACTGAACTACCTTGTTGCTCTGTCACAAAGTAAGCATAATCGGCCCGAGTTCAGGCTAATATGGAAAACGTATGTTGGGCTCGGGCTGGTCTCACGCTTGAAAATAAAGACAAAAGCTGATGTGACCTTCTCTATCTGTTCTGCAAACAAACTATACTTACAAAATATCGTTCTTTTATCTATATACTGCTAATCGGAATGAATATTACCAGGAAATGTCTGATTACTCAGTTCCTTAAAGAAGAAGGGGAGTAATGGAATAAAATAAGATAAAGCCACACTCAAATCTTTTAAAAGCTGTTGCTATGCGATGTTGTTGCGGTGCTCTTTCCACGACAGGAAGTGAAACAAAATAGAACTGAAGCTGATGAAGGTTTGACAAAAGTACTTAAAATTTTTCAACAAAAGTTGGGTACATTTTTTATGTTGTACGTTTTTGCGTGTCTCTTATGGTTTACTGGTTTTCTAAAAGTCTTTCAAAATTACTTTCATGGGCTATCACCAAGAAATTCAGGATATACTTTTTATTCGCCATGTAAACATCCTTAATAGACGACATTTTAATCAAATTCGTTCAGAGCCATTTTTTAGTTTGGGATGGGGGGAGTTTTCTAAAAATTTTAGTTTCATACCCTTGGAAGGTACCAAAGTTAAATACCAAGTTTTGTATTTAACCGACTTTCCGTTTTTGAATTATGTTGCCCCCCCACACGAAGATCTTTTTCTAAGAATTTTTTGTATTCAGGAGTCCTCAAAACATGTATTTACGGCGAAATCTCGGTATCGAATATTTGAGTGGAATACAATGCCTTCTCTCATTGTACATACATACTAGAGAATTTAAAAACATATTCAACACTTCAGCCTATGCATTTTGTCATAATGAAATGTCTTAATATGTGATATTTTATTTAATACATTAGTGCAAGTTTAAGAGAAATAAAAATAAATGAAAACTTTTCCATAATTTTACTTTCTCTACCACGTATCAGTGCACACAGCAGATAGCGAAGGTATTGTATGCCACTCAAAAATTGGATACCGAGATTTCAACGGTAATACATGCTTTGAGGATTCGTGATTAAAAAAAAAAGATTGTTTAGATAAAGGTCAATGCTTGTGCCTGTGTGTATGTGTCTGAGGACAGCATGACTAAAAACGAAAAGTCGCTTAGATGCCAAGCTTGGTAAAATAAATTCAGTAGGTATCTTACAAGGATGCAAAACGGAATATTTTCAGGTACATCCCCTTATTCCAGGTTACCTTTTACATAGAACATTTTTCGAAATGCTCGATTTAAAAAAATGGATAACGATTTTGTATTAAAATGCCTTATATTAAAATGTGTCATGAATTCGAAATAATCCCTGAGTTCGTTTGCATAACTGGTAAACCGTAACTGTAGAGTTAACCAAAATAATGAAGAAGAAAAGCCTAATGCAAAAAAGCATATGTCAGCATATTCCCTATCTCTTTCTGGACATTCAGCTACATTAAATATGTTAGCTTGGAATCGCGTATTCGTAAAGTACCAAGTGTTGCGATGATTACGATAGATCGCAATGGCTTTGGTATCAGCGTTTTGTCCTGAAAGTATGGTTGTTGTCTGCAGCAAGTTTCCATGTTTGGGTAATGAAACCTATTATAGAGGTCCGCGAACAACTGTGTCAGTAAGTCGTAGGCATGTTACCGACATTAAATTTTTGTTTGTGTGTAAAAAGTGTTTCGACACACATAACATTCAAATCAGCCATCGAAGACGTATTGTCTTCAAATTAGTAAGGGATATTATTTAAGGAGACGCTTCATTCTTGCGTGCCCTTCAACAGAAGTCCCCGCTATTGCATAAGCTACAATTTGAGATTATGAATAAGTCGCCTCTTTTTTTTTTTTCAGAGAAAAAAAAATAAGAAGGGAGGTGCCATTCACACTTGCTGCAAAGGCATTCTACCTAATTTAGAGAGCGCACATGCAAATACAAAGCAAGGTATGCTTATCTTTGCTTACAAGTGCATTAATTTCAAAATTGATTTGGGAGCATGGAAGAATTAGGTAAACCAGGATGGATTGGTTGTGATTAAAGTCCTCCTTCTTTAGGTGCTAAATAGCCACACCCTGGGGGGGCCTACGCCCTGTTAATAATAGCATGGTTTATAAATATGCCCTTGTGTAAGTTAAATTGCATTCTTCCGCTTTGTGCTGTAAAGGTTACTGCCGGAGGAGCAATCTGCAATGCAGTAAGAGAATGAGTTGGTTAAAAAGAAAAAGAAAAAAAGAGTTAAATGAAGAGAATACCTCTCTCACCAATGAGGTGTCTGTTATAATTGTTGTGCTTTCTGTTATACAGTCAACTTGTGTAACATTTCTGTAAGGTCTGTTCCACATAATCTTGCGGCATATCTCTTAACTTTCAGATAACTGGTCACCTCTCATTGGCATACGTAGTTGGGCAGTACAAAATATTTCCTTATTTAACCTGAAGATACATATGTTAGGGTCTCCGAAAAGAATTGTAAATGTACATGTACATAGTCGCACGAATCAAATATGTATAAAGAGCTGGTGCATCTAAAATACGTCTATATTTGTATCAACAAATACATATGGATGGGTCCTTCGTTATTGCTGCATCTCTGATGAGTCTGATACCAAAGTCATAGTACATGTAAGCTTGTGTTTACATCGCTTTTATCGCCTGAATAGGGATTGTATATCGCCATTCAAAGGTTCATTTGACCAATCAGGGAAATGGGGTTAAGAAATTGTGTGTGGAAAGCTAAATATTAGCGGGATAAGCTCATAAGTTATAAGATGAAGGGTTAGGTAGAAAAGAAGAGCTAAACCCTGGTAAATTTAATAAAAAAAAAAAAAAAAATGTTGAGATATATAGGTAAGTATGGACATGAGAATGGCGGGAATGGCTTAAGCTTTTTTCTCTTATCTACTAGGCAACCGACAACTCAAAACATAGTTCCTAGCTCCATGAAGTAGGTGGTGGGCCGATTCAATTGCACAATCGTACCGACCTCCTGGATATTTGGTGTGGTGTGTGTATCTATATACATATACGCATACATATATATACATCATGCACGCACGTTTTCTTGGGTGCTCGGCTTCCTGGTAGTTTTCGCAATTTCGGGAAGTAGAGCAAAGCGATCACATTGAGGTTTTTTATTGTGTTTAACGCCCACTTTTATTACAAATGGTACCGCAGGCGACACATTGAGGCATGAAGCACTCTATACACCCTGACATAGTGGCTTCAATTTTAAGGTTTCATTCTGTGTGTTGATCCCAGAGTTCACACACACACACACTGTGTTTCGTTTATAAATTCAGCTAGTTCGCGGTAAATTCGATGGCTGAAAGCCTCAAATAAGATGCTTTCTTTGGTTGACAACACTGCGGAAAGGCAGGACTATCAGTTAAGACCCCCTAACCTCGTTTCCTCATAAAATCAACGCTCAAGAAAAGGTGCACGCATGGTGCTTGAAGCTAATCAGACTTACACCCCAATAAGATGCGTCGTGCAATTGTTTCTCTTTTGTTCCATTTCTTTCTTTTTCCCTTCACAGTAGCTTCCGTTACTAAGGATATGACAGTGTTATTCTTATGGTTGTGTTCAAGTTCCCGAGTTATCTATTCTTGAAAACAAATCCCATTGTTATAGTTAAGGCATCACATTATTATTTTGGTTTAATATCAAAACCAACAAGTTACCTGTATTAATCTGAAATGTGAATTGAGTGCATGGAATCGTGCCGATAAAATGCGCAGTGGATATTTAAAACCGAATCTGCCATGTCCTCTCCTTACCTGGTTCTAGCACTCCACTTCATGTTTGTTTTATATTCCCCTTCTCTTTGCCTTCGCTACCTGAAACCAACCTTTGTTCAGGAGTTAATGTTTGAATGCACGCCTTTTAATGTCAGACCAAGTCGAGTCGAACGCATCCTGTCATTGCGAAGTATGCCATCCAAGTGTTCCGATGAAATGTTTCTGTACTCCTCCCTTTTCACCCCTCACCTAGGCCTGCGCTTTATTCGTGGGCTAATGCATGTGTAAGGAGATTCTGTTAACATTGAATAAATAAAAGTATTGGAACCCAGAAGTAAAAGTTATGTTTCCGTGCACTAAACTGAAAATGGGGATATGTCAGTGATTATTAAACAGATAAATATTAAGTTGATATGTTCCTTCCAAAATTTGGTTAATCCTCTTCACAAAAATAAAACTTAGTTAATGCTATCCATTTTAACATTTTCGTTTCCTTTAGGAATGTAACAAATATTTTAGAATGAAAATTAAAATTACCATAACATGTTTTGAGTGTCAAAAGAATTATTTGAAGCTTCATGCTCGTTACATCTTGAACTCTAGATGCATAAGTTGCACATAAAAGTATTGTAATGGTGATCATTGATCGTAAAGTAACTGTGATTATTCGGAAAACATTCTGTGTAGTTCATTTAAGTTACATATTTTACTCTGATTTCTTCGGAATACTGGAAATTGCTATCTACACGTGTTTACAGATTATCTTAGGTTTTAAATTCTCCCTTCGGTGTGAGTGAGCACGCGCGTACGTGCGGGGAAGAATGTCATCCACCTAGATTGATTCAGTTGTACGGAGGTGAACGAATCCTTATAATTCCATTTATGTGTTTAGAGTAAAGATTTATATCAGCAATTAATAGGTAACGTTAGCCTCAATTACATCATTTATGACTTTTGCACAAGTGCCTCGTTTCGCTACAATAATTTTCAGAACGAATGTCCGAGCCGAAGCGATACAGTTTCTGCACCTCGTTTTGCACGCGTGACATTTTACGCGTTTGATATAAGATATATAAAGAAGTTCCTTGTATTTATTGTTTTGGAAGCTGTATATCATCAATGTTAATGACTTTTAACTAAATTAAACTCCTGCGCAACAGCCCACAAGGGACCAAGGCCGACCGCCTGGCCGCTGCGTCCCCCATCTCGGCCCACGACAGGCATCATGTATGGGGGGGGGCATTATTGGAGGGTGAGACGGGTTCAAGTTAAATCGGTCTTCTCGACCTGGAACCGCCACTTCTCTATCAAGTAGCTCCTCAATTGGCTCCCCCCCCCCCCCCAGGGACCTCAACGAGGCTGAGTGCACGCCGGACCAGGTCTCTTGGCGGGGGAAAATGACAAGACCGGTACCGGGAATCGAACCCAGGTCTCCCGCTTGACAAGCAGCAGCGCTACCAACGCGCTAAGGAGACGACCAATGTCTTTTAACTAAAGCAAAATTAATATATTTTATGACGCGATAGTAAAGCTAAATAAACAATAAATATTCTCCAAGACAGAAAATGGGCCAACAGAAGAGTTAGAGAACCAAACAAATTGTAACTGAACCTGCACTGCATGAAAACATTTTCTCTCCATCCCAGTTTCAATAATGGTTAGCTAATGGATGCCTTGGTAATAAAACTACGCTAAGGGTATGAACGGAAAATTGAGGTCAAGTGGAAGAAGTTCGGCGCCGTAAAAGTCCCGAATTAAATGCAGGTCATTAAGTAGATTAATAAAACAGAAGACCGCGTTAATGTGCCTATGTGTGTGGTATCTCAAGTGTTAAAAAATGAGCATGTATAAAAGGTTAACCCTAACAAGAAGCGAGAAGATCAAAAAGACATGAAGGAAAGACCGCCAAGGGAGAAACAAGTTGCACAATATTATTTGCGATGCAAACTTGTAGACATGGAGGGCGGAAGTTGGTACTTTGCATGTCGTGAGTTCGCTTGACAGGACTTGGCGCTTTTTTTCCCTTTAGTATATCTAAATGGCAAGTTGCTTGTATGGGTTCAGGGTTGCATTCTCATCCGGCACTTTCTTCTCAATGTTTCTTTCTTTCTCCTTATTTTTTATTTTTTCCGTGGTTCTAAACTGCCTTTAATTTCATGTGCCGGCGGATCAGTTCACTGAGCAAATTCTAAAAGGCACATTCTCTATGCTTAGGTATCTAGATAGAGAAAGTGTAACATTCGCTATCGAATTTTCACAGAACTTCTCGTTCGTGGTCCTCATAAAACCTGCCTATGAAGATCATAACTGAGACACAAAAGGCGGTGAAAGAACAAATATATTAAGCAAGACGGAGCTTTTCAGGTATTCCCATTCCAAGTAACCAAATGAAAAATATTCAGTTTTAATTTTATTGCCAATAAAATTACTCCTTAAGTTTAGAGTAAATATCGTATGCTTCACACTTTGGCTTGTTATCCTGCAAAGCGAGATAAGTTTATGACAGTTTCATATAGTTGGGGAATGCCAAGAGATAGACTTACTGCAGCAATTATGCAGATTTTATTGAAGTTGAATTCTTGCCATATAACGTTTTTCGCGTATTAAACATTTCCAATGTATTCTTGAATGATATATTATTTAAGCAGCAACACATATTTAAATATTACGTCCTAGTTCTATTTCTCATTAATGGAATCAGTATGTAAAATAAATATTAATATAATTGTCGACATTAACACCTTGGTTGTGGTCTTGACCACTGTGTTCTCTTGTCTACCAAAAGAATATCCGCATAATGTGGGCAGTATTTTGAATAAAGGCATAAAAACAAACTATCCCCCGTGTATTGTTCTTTTTTTTTTTTTTTTTTTTTTTTTTTTTTTTTTTTTTGTAGTGAGTGCTTAATGATTCTCCCTTGTCCAGTTCAGTTTATCTTGTCCCTTTGTAATGCCTTTACCAGATGTTTGTGTCGATGGCCAATATGCTAATAGTAATTGTTTAAATGTGCCGAAGTAGTTTCTCATACATATATTTCGAGAAATATTGCTATATGTCAAAACAAGTTTATTTGCAAAAATATATGAATGAATAAGTGTATTTATTGACATAACAATGTCATACATAGGACTTCAACAATCGCACGGGACCGTACGTGGTTTTGTAATACACATTAAAAACAACATTAAAACAACAACAAAGGATTAAAAGAGTAAACCCAAAAATAAAAAGACAAAGGCAATGCACAATAAAACGCAATATTAAAACACCAATAAATATTTAAGAGTGAACCCGAAAATAAAAATACAAAGGTGTTCAAATATAGCAATTTAAATTTACAGCACAGAGTAAATGCATAAATGCATCCTCGTATAATAGATAATTACACTTAAAAGAAATATATACACATAATATATACACAATATATTAAACCATAGCACAACAGTGACCTAAGTGTGACATAATATATATGTGTGTAGAACATTGTAGGCACTTTTGTTTAGTTGATCTTATTCCTCCCCCCCCCCCTTCTGTATTGGCAGCCTCCTCAGATCTCAGCTGTCTTGCCTTAAGTATAAATTTACCTAGCCCGTCCATGTTTTCCGTGCCTGCCAGTAGCGTCCAACATGATTCTAGCCCTACATTCGCGGTGGTAAAGAATCGCGGGAAATATTTTTCCCGCCATTTCTCCGTACCCCTACATCTTGCCAAGATGTGAGTCCACGACTCTTCCTCCTCGCAAATGGGACAGATTCTCGTACCATTCTCGTCAGAAATTTTCGTGCTCCTCCATGCTCCTAGTCTAATCCACGCGAGCCCCTCTCTAATGAGTTTGGTACCTGTTTTTATGTATTGCTCCATACCCCACTCCGATTTTAGCCCAGACTGTACTTCTAATGAAACCTTCTCTGTGCATTGCGCAATTATTTGCCGTCTTGTCAATATCACAGGCGGTTCTTAATTTTTCTCCAAGTACTCCGCCTGTTTGCCTGCCCCGCCATCCAAACGTATCCCATCCTAATGGTTTCCAACCCTTTCTTTAATTTTGATGCCCACGTCGAATTACCTTCCATTCGCAACTGTTCACGGTAGCAGACTGCCCTAATTAGAGATTGGTTTCCGTGAACGATTCTCATCCAATATTTAACTGCTCTGATTTTGCACTCTGTCGTTTCACTATGTACCCCAAATCCCCTCATTATTCCGCAGTTTGCCATAACCCTCCCTACACCCAGAATTCCTTTAAAAAATTGGGTCCTCACTTGGTCCAGATTCCCTGTTTGTTCCTACCCCTATATTTCTCCTCCATATGTCATCGAGGATCTAACTGTCGCTCCTAGTACAGTTCCCATTAAGGTTATGGATATATTCGGTATTCTGCAGCGTATTCGGAGAGCTTCCACCGCTTGTGTTTCGTGATGTCAATGTGTTTTGTCCATTTTCCGTTCATTGTAAATGTGAGTCCTAAGTATACAAAAGATTTAACATTGTCCAGTATCTGTCCTGTCTCCTCCCTGCTATAAACAGAACCATTTTTGAAAGTGATTGCCTTAGTCTTATTCACATTAACTGTAAGGAGCCATTCATCGCAATAATTTTTAAGTTTGTCCAGTCCTCGTTGCAATCAGTTTACTGTCGTAGAGTACAATACTAAATCGTCCGCGTATAAAAGTGCTGTGATCTGCAAATCCGCTACTACTGGTGCTTGCATATTCTCTGCTATCATTGCATCAGTAATATCATCCACAAAGAGATTAAATAGCAAGGGAGATAAAATGCAACCCTCCTCACTCCCCTATAGCTTAGGCAGCACTCCGACATCCTGTTTCTGTCGTACTTTACACAGAATTCGACATTTTGATAGATTACATGCAATGCTCTAATCATTTTACTGGATAGCCCCTTTCTACCTATTTGTACGATAATGCATTTCGATTGATAAGAGTCAAATGCCTTTTTAAAATCCACAAATGCACAATGAAGCTTTCCCCGCTTAATTAACAGTTGTTTCGTCCTTAAAACGCTATGGTTGGAGATATATACAGTTTCAGTTACAGCGAACTAAAGTATCACTGAAGTTAGTTTTCACCTATGCGACTATATATCACCTTCCGATTTTATAGTTTTAATCTTCAAAAGTTTTACACATGGATAGAGATAAATAAATTTTGAGTTACAGTGAATTAAAGTATCCTAGGCTACCATATATCTTCTTCTCATTTAATAGCTTTAATTTAATCTACAAAGGTTTTGCACACGAAATAAATTGTCTGATCTGGCGTTTCTTTTCGTTGCAAACTTGTATCATTTACGGTTGAAATGTGTCTGAACTTGGTGCGCAGTTGTTTTCTTGTTATATGAGCTCACAGGGTGCCCATTAGACACGAATAAGACAGGTTTTGAGGGTATGATGAAAGCTCCTTAGATGATCTCAGTTGGTGCTCTCTGCGGGGCGGAGAAGCATAGCGTTATCGTTTTTTCTTGTCGCAGGCAACGTAATTCATTTGCATATGAAACGCATTATTCCCTTCGGAGCCAAACGGTTGCCGATGCTCTGGTAAGTGGAACTATTCACAGTTACGCAAAATTTATGTCTCTCCTGTCGGGGCAAACAAATGCTGGTAGTCCTTAATTACAACCCAATTTTGACATGCAGCAACAAATCCTACCACAACAGCTATTGCAGCATGTCTGTACCATTTATATGCACCATAAAATTTTTGAACAATAACAGGTTGGTCACCAACAAATGAGAGTTCAGTTTTGAACTATAGTGGCAGGAGACAGCATTTAAAATAAATCCTGAGAAAGGGGAGATGGTCCAACTAGAAGACTTTTCCCAAACGTTTAGTGTAATTGTAGTTGTTGGAAATCAGCTGCTCTAAGTATAATAAAACCGTTTTTACACATGAATAATGATTAAGAAAGACGGGACTTCAAGGACTGTTAAAGTTTCCCACTTCTCCCTTAACGCAGGGAGTAGAACCTGTAAAAAGCAGTGGAAAGCATGGAAAAGTACCGAGTTTTTTTCCATGGTCCAAGCCTGTGATATATGTTAACTTTCTCATACAAGCAAGTGAGAAATAAACTGTCTCTGACACTCCTGGCTTCATGAATTTGGTTGACAGTTTTAGCTTCTGACAGGCACAAGCTGTATTCGAGATTATGCATGTCTGCCGTACCCTGCCGCTCTTATTACCGTGCTCGTATCCTGATCATGATTTTTTTTTCCTCCTGGAAGAACAAATAGAAATAACATTTAGTCACATTATTATTTCAATTGCTAAGTTTTCGTTGGTAACTATCAAGGGAACTGAATATTTCAGTAAGTGAAATCTCCCCAACAGATGATAGTAGAATAAGACTAAGCTGGCACGTTTTCTGTTGTATATTCGGAATTGAAGTCACTACTTTTTTTTTACTTATACTATGTTGACAAGTTATCTTGGACTCTCAACTCCTTTTCATTTGTTAACTATACCCATATTACAAGTACATATCTTCCTTCTCTTTCCACGCTTCCCAACAAAGCCAACTTCTTATTTTATCTTGCATTGTATTAATCGTATTAAAATATTAAATTGGAGTCCTGTAGGCTGATTCTGCAGATCCGGAATCCGAAGTTTCGGAATATGGGTCTTGACTCTCGTACCGCTGATTGGTAAAAGTCGATCATTTATTTGTATTTTAATATTATTTGATTTTAATGTCGAAATTTCATAAATAATTTTTGCTTAGAAATTAAAACGGGTAATTAGGTAAATAGTAATAATATATGTATAAAAATTAAAACGTTTAATTAGCAAAGATATTCTTACTCGTAGCATATGCAGAGATACTAGACAAGCGCACATATCTGTTTTTGATCGTCCTGCAGAAACAGATGCGTAACTATTCATAACTAATCTTTAATCGACCTATTACCAACTGATAAAGGAAAGGAAAGTGGCTCAACTCTTTCTTGATGGAGGTTTTTGAAGATAATTATTTACAAAGCAGGCGTAGTGGAAATATACTTTAAATGGCTTCCTCTTTTTCTGCATATCGTCAACAGCAGGTGCAGCAACGGAGGAGGATTACTCTGCAGATATGGCCAGGAGTGTGCATGTGCTTTTGTGCCTTGAATTGCCATGCATGCTTCCTCCCTTGTAATTAATTGTCTTGCGGCAACAATAATTCGAAGAAAAGGCGGTACACATACGCGCGCGCACAGCGAGATGCGCTCCAGTTGGCAAATGACTACAAGGTTTAGAACTGGGTCAAACCGCACCTTATCATCTTGTTCCCATCGTGCTGTCACGGAACTTGAGGCACCAAATATATTCCGAGTATACCCACAAATCTCACGTCACGACGGTGCCTGAATCAACCAGGTACATTTCTCCACGGGGTTTTGCTTCAACGAGCTCTTGTACCGTATGGTCACTTTGCTGCGATTATCGTATACAACTGATATTATTAGCTTCTTCCGTCTAAAAGAATAAAGTGTTATAAAATTGAAGAATGCCCGTTTTATCAGCCAATCGTAAGTAATTGAAATCAAATGACTTTATTTTGGAAAATATTATTTGGAATATATGGATATTTTTCTGGTTTAAGCGAAGGTATGTTAAACAACAATCTTGCTCAAAGTGAGGCTTCCATTACTGCAGCACTCGTAATCGACGGTGGCTAGAATTCAGAATGCACGCATGCTATTTCTTTAACGCCTGGGATGGCGTGATGCCATACTTAAAACAGCAACATGTGTCTGACCGTTATCGAGCTCAATTGTGCTGAGTAGCGTTAATAGCAAATAGTTAACGATTTCCCAAATCCTCCCACATTCGTCATTAATCTTTCGACTTCGTGCCGTAATTATTCCATTTGACATGCCGTATTGGAAGACATAGTAGATGGCAGATGAACTTCAGCGGTAAGACACCGTAGGACGGCGTCTCTCAGAGGGCATTACCGATTGCACTGTGCAAGGCGACTAGGCTAGGTTCATGACGGTGCAAACAAACTCCTCGTTTTGACTTCCGGAGGCAGTAGTATTATTTCTGAGAACTCGTCTTCTCATACTTGCTAACAACCTGCACCGATGGTTGAAATGACTTCGTAGTTTTTTGTTTTGTTTTTATAGTGTTTAAGCCCCCTTTAACTACGTGTGGAACTGCAGACGATGACACTGATTATACACGAATGAAGATGGAGCACCGGTGGAATGCGATGGCGGGGAAACCGGAGAACCCGGAGGAAACCCGCCCTTGCGCCGCTCTGTTCACCACAAATCTCACATGCGGTCGTTTGGGATCGAACCTTCCTAGTTGACACATAACGGAGAGCTCATTCTCGGTTTCATGACTACAGGTGGACTTTTTTATCCTATAAAAATGATAAAAGTATTCAAGATTGCATGGCTTCCTTTGGAAGGAAGTAAAGCCATTGGTCCCCATAGTAAACTTACGGCACGTAAGAGAACCTCAAGAGTCCTCTCAGCAAAATTAAGCGGTCTTTCACGCCGAATGTAGCATGCTGAGAACTGCAATAGTCAAAGATCATGTATAAACAAAACTCAATTTGATTTTAATTTCGATTTGGAGAAAGATAGCACGTGAATATCGTACACAATCTTGCCAAAACCATCACAGAAATTGGTTACCGCGAGAGATCACTATTCGTATTTTTCCTCACAGTCAAATGTGGAATGGAAGACAAATTCCGTTGCAACTGCGTTGATACTTCATACTAATTCTGTAGACACAAATGTTGTAAAAGTGTTGTCATTCTTGATATGGTGACCTCCTGCTATTGGATTCTTTCGGCTGAAACATGTCCAGTTGGGACAACAACCTTTACTGTCCATGTATAATCCACATGAATTTTTCTTTTCACGTGCTTCTTCGCGTGGATTTTATATAGCAGTGTGTAAACATCAATAACACTGGAGGGGGCAGTGACGGAATATTTTCAACGATAAACTACACAGGCGCTTTTTCCTCAGGCAGTTAATATTTGAGTGCATTTTCACTTTCAGAGTGCATTCCCAAATACCGGATGAGATGCCGTCAAATGTCCCAATAGAGATGGGGAATATATGTTTGCAAGTTTTACGAAGAGACAAAACCTAGAAGCAACGCTTGGAGAATGTTCAGGTGCCAAGTGACTCATGCATGCGAAATTATTGGAAGTAAGAACGTGAGAAAGTTAAATTACCGATGCAAAAAAAAATCACCGCTAAAAAATCCCGCATAAGAAGAAATTAATGAGAGAAGACGGGGCAGTGCATAGATAAATACGGAAGATGAAACTGGTGAGTAAGCAGTAAAAGAGTCTGTTCTAACAATTTACATGTTGTGAGCGTGTAAAAACCAGAGATGCACGGAATCGTTGGCGAAAGTGTATGTAATCATTAGACTCTTTCTTGTGATACAGTGTTAATAAAAATGATTTTATTGTGATAGAATGCTGTCCTTTTCCTCTTAACATCCAATGCCCAATTTACAAAATATTAGATTTTATATACTGCTTACGGACCTACGAATTAAATGATATAATGTTATTTTAAAGATGGAAATCCTATTAATACAGCAAAAAAGTTAATTATTTGCTTTTAAATTTAAGGGTTAAGTTTTGCAGTAACATGTGGTTTGGAAACAAAATGTATTCGTTAAATCAAATCCTCTGAGCATTTGCAAGTAAGTTCCTTTCTTAAACGCCAGGTATAGAAAGGCAGTTCTGAGTTGCAGGTGGCAACAGTACTAGAAATGCTTTTTGAGTAAACCCATTTGAATTGGTGGCTAAAAATATTTGTAAAGCAATACTTTGTGAGAAGCATGAGAAATATAGTTGGTAACTAAAGGCACCGTGCCTACGTTCTTAGTTAGGAACCAAGTAAATGGAATTGCTCCAAATTTCATATAACTGCACATTTTAAGTCGTTCTAACGCGTTTTGGAAATGTTGCAGGGCAGTAAATTAGAATTTACAGCCCTATAAAGTTTCATTGTTGATAATTCTCATAGATCGCAAAAGATTTAATACACACAATATTATTATCATTAGTGTAAAGGCTGTACCATGTAATAAGAGAGGAGAGGGGCACAAAATATTTGCAGAATCTAGTGTGTGAGGATTTTTCATTGGGGCTTGAACAGATGTATAAGTTATATAATATGGAAATATTTATGATTTCCCTTACTGAATCTATTGCCAAGCAGTTGGAGCAGTAATTACACTGATGTGAGTGTATGTGTGTGTGTGCGCGCGAGCGCGCGCGCGCGTGTGTGTGTGTGTGTGAGCGCGCCAGTTACATGCAGACATAAATTACAGACTCATGTTGGAGTAGACAATTTGATTTAAGAATAGATTGGAGAAAACTATTAATATAACTTGTCTGTTCCACAAAAATTCGTGTTTTCAGCATCTTCTAAGGAATTAGCGATCAAGAACCATAACCGAGTCGTTCTAAGAAGTGCCAAGTAGGTTCATAGGCTGGAGAAAAATGAAATTGTCTTTTTAAGCTTTGAATGTGAACAATTGCACTTTAAATATATACACTTCAAGGACAGGATGATTTAAGTGCCAATATTTTTGTTTAAATATGGAGTTAGTGTTTCTAAACTAAAAGAACAAGCTGGACTTTCATATCTAACATATTGTGTTGAGTTAATGGTGTTGTTGCTAACTTTGACAACACATCATGAATTAAACTGACGAGTCACGAAACTGAAAAAATAGAAACTGAACTTCATTGGAAATCAAAATGCTCCTTGATTCAGTAAGCAAATATGAATTCATTTGCGCAAGCGCATAGGAAACAAAATTTCTCAGGCTGCCTGGGTAGCGTGATGGTAGCGTGTCTGCCTCACATTCAACAGGTCGCGAGTTCGAATCTCGCTTAGGGTGAGTTACCCGGATAAGGAATGTCGAGTAACTTTAAGCTTAATGGACCCCGAGATCACTTGAGCATCATTTCACTAATGCCATTCATCGTCCGATATGATCAACCAGGTTAAAGGACGTTAAGGTTAAAAAAAAATAAAAAAAAATCCCGAAGCTTGAAGAGTGTCTGGTTGCAAAGCAGGCAATGAATGGCTAAGTCCTTGGGTAATAAGTTCCGATGCCGTATCTCTTGGAAAATTGTCAAATGGATTTTTACAAAATACACTGTACTCTCATCTAGGGGAGGTATTGACACACGCCCATTTCTGCTGTAGTAGGTCATTGCTGGAGATACAAACGTGGGTCGCATAAAGAATGTACGATCCGTCCTACCTGCTGACGTGGACTGCCCACATGTTGCACAGAGCCTTACGTAACTGTCGCAGAATGCTACTCCTTATGGGGAACGCGAGATGCTCACTATACATTCCAATTCTCTCGATGGATAGCCGCCTCATTAGCAGAAAACAGAGAATAGCAATTCCTTTTTGGGTACGGTCAACTCCATGCTGATGAAAAGATGATTCGCACCGCAGTTGCGAAACCTTTTGGTATACAGCTCGCTCCGAGAGATGGGCATTCCGCTGCTGGAAACAGAGCTGCCAAATGTGTGTTATCTTAATCTCTAGCTTTATTTGAAGTACTTTTGGAATTTGACTTGGTCTTAGTAAGTCTAGTAAAATGTTAATTGTGAGCCAATAAGCTAAACTGTTATAAAGAACCTTGAGATGCTTTTCGAACTTGTGTTCGTTTTGATTTCTGTTGGTGAGCTGTATTGTATTGGCTACGATGATTACTAATAAATAATACACACCTGGAATTTACATGTTCCTTTCTGGCGTTAACTAGGTTTTTGCAAAATATAAATCCATAATATCACTTAGACACATGCACAAAAATGGTAAAAAACAAATAGGAAATAATAAAATCGAATTATGATATTATTATTATTATTATTATTATTATTCCATGCGTATAGGTATCAAAACATTAATATATATTGGAATAATATTGATATGTGTACTAAGTTTATATAATTTCTCCATCTACTGACATTGAATGTTTTCTTTTTTGTCTTTTCTTTGTAAGTATTCCTGTATGCAGTACAAACACATATGCATCTTAATTCCCTAAGTGCAAAAGAGTAATTCAAATAGGTCAGTGTTCGAATCGATGTTCTGACAGGGCGGGAGCTTGAGAATCAGACTTGTATTCCGTTTTTGAAATCTGATTTTTTTCTACATCCGCCGATTGGTGTAATGCACTTACTCTTACTATTTTCATATGTCACTCCCAATGCTGCGGTTGTTAACTGAATATTAATATTACTTGAAGTTGAAGTCTGAGATTCGAACTGAATACATCGCTGTCATTACTTTCTGTTTGTTTGTTTTTTAAACTATCCATGCTGACCAGTAATGTTGAAAAAAAAAAAAAAAAAAACTGAAAAATGCAAGCTAGACTCACCATCGCTCGTTTAAATGCTGGAGTTATGACCCTGAATACCAACCCAGCTAATGAAACCGATATTTTGTTGTTGTTTAGCTTACATTGTATTAGCGATACGATAGTTTAGTTGTCTCAGCTCGCACTCTCGTGTACAGTCTGTATCGAAAGTGTTCCGTGTCTTCCTATATTTTCAAAGAGAACCCTTGTAATAAAAAGCAAACAATATTTTACATTCAGGAAAGGCATTCTTCAACGAGCCAGAGAAACTATTTAATGAGAGGGAGAAGAATCCTGTATTAGTGCATAGTATAATATTGCATGCAGAGGAAGATCCCTGAATAGTACTTATCGGAGGTAAGGAGAGTGACAAATTAAAAACAAATAGAAAAAGTGGAATGTCTGCAAAAACCATAAATTATGAATTAATGTGTATCATCATGATTCAATTAATGTAGTATAAACCTCCTATACGCATTCATACGCACAATGAAATCCAACAGACGAAAAGGAGTGATGCTGTGTGTTTATAGCTTTGTTTCCATATCTTCTGTAAACGTAGATAAACCAATCTACCTACATTTGCGAAAAAACTCGCTATTTATACATCTCAAATTTCTCTTTAATATTACCAATTCAGCATCCATATGGTTGTGTAATCGAGTACAAAACCGAGGTATGTGAAAATATATGTTTAGCATAAAGTTGACGTTTAGGTTATAATTTTAGCGCTGTTTCTGATAATGGTAAGGTGTAGTCATTCGGAAGTGGTTTCACAGGACGCAAACCAATTTTATGATGGCAAAGAAAAGAATAGAACAGAAATAAATGAATTACTAAATAAAGAGTCTCATGATACCAAACAAGTGAAAACTATTCACAGTGCTGCAAGAATTTTCGGAATGTCATAATTACGACGCAGGAGCTCTTAAACTGTTTGCCGTCATATTGAAATTGCCACTCGGAATTTTCGTAATCTTAGCCTTCCATATAAGGAAACTTGCTGGCTATCGATAGGTGTTGACCATTAACTGATGTCACAACTCAGTGTATATATCAAGTGCTGTAGGTCGTCCTCTATCGTTTGAGGATTTCAATAGCAGGACAAATTTTACTACACTGCCGATCTTTTAAAGGGGTTACGAGGTATAGTATCATCACAGTAAAAAATGCTTAGGCAGTGCTGTTGTAGAGGAGTTTATTTTAGAATAATGTTCTGCACTTATTGTTCTTCCTTTAAACGTTTAAACCCACCCATTGCGCTTACGTACATCACTATCATATTAAGTTACTTAGAGAGAATTTACTATTCTCATACAAAACATATGTACCCAATCTATCGATACAGATATCATTTGGATTTGCGATTCTTCTGTAAAAGAAATGTGCAGTCACCGAGTCTTCATTTGATTAAGCGGAGGAGGGGCTGAATATACATCTTCACATACAAGATTTCTCATTTTAATTTCATCCCACAGAATTTCCCTTATCCTTGTAAACAGAGGTCACCTATTTAATGCAAATCTGCGATTAGTGGGCAAAAGCGGTATTCGGTGTTTCGGAAACAATATATTAGAGGCAGTAGGTGCCTACTAACTCAACGTTTTTCCTTCCTCTTATCTTTTTTATTTCATAATGTTATTTAAACAAGAAAAATGTGTATTGTTAATCTTATACTTTGTCATTTTGTCAATTCTGCATTTGGAATTATTAATAAATAATTCATTTGTTAGAAAACTTATCCAAATGAACATTGAATACCTACTGTTAAACGTGAAATCCGTACTATGAGGGGTTAATGTCAGATTACGAAAGGAAATGTTAATGCTGCACATGGCTTTTCTGATACCTTATCTCCTCTCGCTGTAACAATAACAATAATAATAATAATAATAATAGGGAAATGTGCTGCTCCAAATTTACATCATCATAGTGACTAAATAGATATTGACTCTTAGGCTCATTAGCTTTGGCACATTTAATAAGTTATAAGAACCCAACAAAAATGCTAGCCATACATGCGCAGGAAACGAAGAGTTTTAGCGCAGTATTGTTGTTTCTCAGTTAAGTCATGAATTATTCAGTGACAGTGAAGACTTTGAGGAGGTGTTTTCTTTCTTTTTTCTTCCAGAAATTCACATGTATGATTATAGTGATGCTTCGCATGGGCCTCTTGCGTGACAAACCATCATTCCAACCATTCCTTATTGTATCATTATAGGCTATCCAAGAAATGGTGTACATTTACATTTCAATCATTACTTGCTCGTTACTCCTTAATCCATCGGTTCCTGGCAGCGTCCCATAAATCATTCAGAAGAGTGGCATATGGTATGATGTAGAGACATTAATTCTAAGTGGTTTCCATGTTCATCTGTAGCTCTTGGGATGCTACTTTTGAGTCACAAGAGTTCAGATTCATTTTAGTAGTCAAGCAATAGTCAGAAAGGATGAATAGACGTAAGTAATGTTAGGCCAGACAGGTATGGATCTTGTATGAGCACAAGAGGTTACAATAAGAAGGGAGTTTAAATTAAAATAATGAGCAAAATTGTTTCTGGTTTTACATTCATAGAAGGAGCAAGCAAAGAGATGCATGGCAACGAGTATGCTGAAGTCAGAATTAAGTAAAACTAAGAAACACACATTTATTCCTTAGCAGGGTTGAGGCCAGAGAAGTCAAAGCAAATGTTTTTGTGGTTACACACACACACCTGCAAAAAACAGCGTTTTAGCATTACAAACGAATTTTTTAATAAGATTAAATGGCGTGGAATATTTTAGAAATTTCTTGAATAAACCGTTAAAACAAAGAGATGCTTATTTGAGAGCCGGAACGATCTCGAAAGTTCAGCGGTTTTAAACATGTTGTTGAAGAAATGTTCTCCCTTTGGCTTACTTAATTCCGTTATTTACAAAGTTAGTGAAATAAGTTATATATTTCTCTAATTAGCTTAATTTTATATGCATTTCCTGCATATGCTAAGTCTTGTCAAGAGACTGTCATATTAGACAATGAATAATATCCGAAATTAGGTTGAAAGATAGTCGGTGATACTCGAAATGCCAACATTAGTTTTAATTGTGCCATGTGTGCTTTCCACAAGCGAAACCCAACCGTATTAATTAGTGTTAATAAATGTTCTGGCGTCTGAAATGTTGTGACGCAAGGTTTAGAACATCAAAGAATCAGCCCATTGTGTTTAAAGAGCGGGTTGACGAAATCGGCCCGCCTCGACCTTAGGAGTCTTGTTTTGGTCGTTCACTCATTGAGTTCCTTGCTCATGTAATCTTCAGTTGTTTGTTTGGGAGAGAAGTATAAACATATCTTGTTTGGCAACATTTACGTCTTCATCAAAGTAAGGTGGGGATTTGGATGCCTTGCCCTCCATGTTCATTCACTGTGAACCATGTGCTAATGGATGTTTTGTGTTGTAGCACACGACTTCTCATGGCCATCAACCTATAATACCTTCTTCACATGACGAGCTCATTCCTGCTCGCCGTATTAGTTAAAGCTTCGCTAGAGACGCAAAAGATTCATTCTGGCAAACTTAAAATGTGCATTAGAACTGCGATAGTTTTAGTGTATATATATCATGTTAGCTATTGCCGTTCATGAGTTCTCATGTGAATATTTATTGCACGTTTATTACCAGGGATGGTAACATTTCATTCAGAACCTACAACATTAACTGGCCTTAATCATGCCCAAGTCAAGGGAAAGTTGTAAATGAAAAAGTGTGTGTGTGTGTGTGTGTGTGTGTGTGTGTGTGTGTGTGTGTGTGTGTGTGTGTGTGTGTGTGTAATATACCCTTGAGAATATAGGTACTCGATTTTCCTATTGGTCGTGATTGTTTACTCGTGAAGTTCATAAACAACCATTGATTCATTAGCTCAATTATGTTGTCTTGAGTAAATACAAACTATATTTTCCCTCTGTGTAGGACATTTCACCAATACGATTATTGAGGCATTAGTTTTATTTAAACAAAAGCTTTGGAAACGTGGATTTGATGAAAGAAAGCAATCTTGGATCTCCGGCCAAGGTTATGTGGAACGGTTGTCGCACCTTGCGCAATCGAGCAGTGCATTTTAACGAAACGGCCATGAAAAAGAAGGGAATTTGGTTCATTGAATTCGCTGATAGCAGTTTACTGCCCTCCATTAGATAATAACAGTACCTGCTTATTCAAGAGGCATTACAAGATCAATACGTAGTGCAGAAACTTGTCCACGGCCGCGAAAACTATTATTGGAAAATGCATCTGATCACCGAGACAGCATATGTGTAGCACATACGATACTCTTTAGCAAGAAGTGGAAAACAAAATGGACATCTCAACAGGAAAGAAGAGTCGATTCCAATATGACCCGCAAGGCCCGTTTTCGTCGCAATAATAAAATGTCCTCTGCAACACTACAATTTGTGCTCATCGCCATACCTCCAATTTGAACCAATGGGCTGTGCTTATACCTCATGATATGCCTGGATAAGGCTTCTCTGGAGGTTTTCCTTATCCTCAAAATACAAATGCCAGTCAGGTTACAGCTCGTAACTCTTGGAAGATGTTAAGCTCAAGACGTGCAGCAATTTGTTTGTTTATAGGATAATAAAAAGTTGCACAAGGAGACCTTGAAGCCATAACAGGCTTAAGTTATCGGCTGAAAACAAGGAGTTGTCTTTTACTATTAGCTTTTTTTTTTTTCTTTCGGCAACATGCATTTACAAAATTTAACCCAAAAATAATATTGCGAAGCATCTAATCGAAATCAAAGTGTAACTAAGTATGAGGGGTACTAAGTAATTACATGAAAGTAGTTATCATTAGAGCGCGCCATTTGCTTATTTTCTTCATTTATTTAGAATCGTCGCCTTAGTATTTTTCAATACGATTTATGTTGTACTGGAGTAAATTACCTATTTTCGTAGCTAGACCTTCTTTTTGTAATAAGATAAATTTCTTCGAGCCCGTTCTAATTTCATTTATTTTTATTATTGCGGTTATTCATTAATATTATTTATTAATGTAGTGTTAACCTTAGTTATACAATTAATATTAGCGCTCTTTGCCTCAGAAGAATTTTTGACAACATCCCTGTGGTAGTTTTGTACCGGCATTTTTTTTCCTAACAGTAGCAGTTGCATTGTTGTATGAAATAATAGAAAATGGCTATTTAGGACGATAAAAGCTCGATAAATGGTGGGATAAAAACTACTGTTTTACGAAAATCGATTATGCTAGTTGCTCATTGCCTCTTCATTGATACGATGGTTTTTATTGTTTTCTGCTATCTACGCAGGCTAAAACGTGGGACTCCCTAAAAATACGACTTACGTATTACAAAGAATACAATAGCCTATTTGAAATAATGCAGTATCGAATACATATTACAAACCAGTGTGGAAGTGTAATGCGTATTAAAGGGAGAAATCACTTGAATCACTTTGTGGTGTAATGGTTTCCATGCTAACTTTATATACCCTAAGTCGCGGGTTCAAACTTCGCGGAGGACGATGGCTTTTTTCGGACATAGATTTACGGCACGTAAAATGTGATAGAGAGGCCTCTGAGCAAAATTAAGCGGTATTTCACGCCCAGTATAGAATGGGACGCTGAGAACCTGAGCAGTTAAAGAGCGTCCATAAGTAAAACATTTCCATTTTTCACTTAAAAACTGATAAAAGGGTTTAGCATAAAACACATACCTAGAAACTAAAGATTGCAAATTTAAAGAAACAATGTTTACAGTTTCCACTTCATTAAGAGAATTGTGAAGTTTAGTTGATTTAATACTGTTATCTGGCTCTTTGATATATGTGTACTGTTCCGTCACGTCAAAATGTGATTTGTAGGTAAATACGCTAACTTCAATGATTATCATTAGAGCTCGAATATTGAAGTATAATCTGTTCCAAAAGTAGCTCATTACATGTGTGGACATTATAAAACATTCTAATTCATAAAGTAAACAATTATTTCATAATATGATTAGTAAATAAAAATCCTTATACTTTAAAAATGTTAGTATAAAACTTAAGGATAATAATGTGCAGAGCTTTGAAAAGACAAGGAACATAAATTAACCAAACTCACTTAGAATTCAGTGCCGTGAATTACAAGATACGTCTTCACTGTATAGAAAGAAAATGTTCTCCTCTTACATTCAAAATATGTTTGAGTTATCCACAAGTTTGTTAAGTGTCAAACGTCTATCCTTTCGTATCTTCTACATTTTTTTTTAACAAAAATACAGTTCCGGAGGCTTGTCAGGACTCCGGCGCTGTATTCCTTTTTTCTCAATTTTTTCCAGTTTCCTATATTTCCTTAGTAGACCTTATTATTCTTAACGTTTTTCTTTTACATATACAGACACATTTACAAACACAGAAACACTCACGCCCAAGGCGGGACTCAAACCCACAATCCTGTGCACCACGAAGCGCCAAAGCGAGACCCTTTAGCGAGCGCGGCCACCGGGATCGGCAAAAATGCAATGCCATATGTGGGATTTGAACCACGGATCTTTTCAAACGGCGCTTTCTTTCAGTGTTGCCGGTCCCATGACCGAGCTCGCTAAAATGCCCAACTTTGGTGTTTCGTGGCAAAGGGATCGCGGGTTCTAGGTCCGATTCGGACATTGTTTGTAAATGTGTATATATCTGTGTATTTGTACATAAAAAAGGAAACAAATAGTAAAACAGAAATAAATATAAAAAAGAAGGAATTACAATCCAATTTATAGCGGAGGATAAAATATTTATTTAGTGTAATAAATTAAACTTGATTTCCAAATATAGATTAAATTGTTTTAATTTATTTAAATATTATGAATTAATTATTTTTTGTATATAGGAATTTGACTTTTTGGCATTATGTTCAGAGATCAATTTAGCATGAAAAGTGAAGGTAGGAATGGCTCTAGAAAATTTGAAAACAATCTCTACATTACAAATAATTTTCAATTCATCAGAAAATATTTGTGTAGCTGTAGATAACATATACTGGTATTGAGATTTTGGAGCATTATTGATATTTCTGGAGTAGTTAATTAAACTGTTATTGGACCATCATCACAATATCTTAGTATTCGTTGCAAGAAATTATTGTAAGTCAATGCACTATAGAATAAGCATTAAAAACTTGTCTAAAAGAAATGCTAAAATGTTAATTTGATAGATTTATTCCATCAAACTGTATAGATAAGACTATAAACTCGTCCGTAGTGATGTATACGCAATACCTGCACACCTTGCTTTCTTCAAGGCATATCGCATCGAATCAAAACACGGCGTTCAGTAATGAAGTGATGAAATGCATAAAAACAATTGACTGGACACACCCGCGGTGATTCATGAAATAGATACTATGGTCAGCAACATTCTCTTTGCCTCGTCGGTTTCCCTCCCTTATTTTAATACTGCTTCCTTTCCCCTCGTACGTATTTGGGTGATACTGATCTCACGTTAACATTATACTTTAACCACGCGTCTTTTATAACGGCTGTATTGAAAGAACCTGGAGAAAGACTATATGGTATTCATGAATAGAAGTACTTATTGCTGTTAACGGCATTTAAATTACCCGTATTGTGATAAATGAGGGCACCAGTTTCTTATAAACTCTCTTTATTCGCCACTAGGGCACTCAACTTAATTCAACACGTTACACTCTTGGAACGCAACATACTGAGACGCTGTCTTTACTTCACTCCTTTAGCATTAATCACTCACTAAACTAACTCACTGCGCTGTCGATCCCTCATATATAATAGTCTCATACCGGGCTCCGAAAGTCCCAGTCGGAGAAATTACGGAAAATCACGTTTCGTTCATCTAGAGATAGGTTCTTCCGGAAGTATAAATTAATTAATATCCGGGAATGTTTTGCAGGAAAACACATAAATGCATTTATTTGCCCGGCTATTGTGTTCATTGGCGTTATTGCTAGAGCAGGACAGACAGCGGTCCCTTTGGCGGGCGGAACTGGGCCGTCGTTGAAATATGAAGTAGGGAGTGTTAAACGAAGTGCGTGTCCACGAGGCTGTCTTGTAAAGCATCGAACGTCGCATTTAGAAAATAAATACTCTATAATTTCTATTTAGTTCACGACGTGTAAGAGAGATGTGATTGAACGGAGCTCAAAAGGTAGGCAGAGTTTCCAGTCCTTTGTATCGTTCTAAGCACATATGCACGAAATTAATCGAGAACGGTTATTAATACATTTTTCGATAGTCCCATCATCGCAAATGATCAAATCACCCGTAAATTACCACAGGTCATTCACATTGCTGAAGAAATTTCAGTTATGACAAAGATGGTAGCTTCCGTAAAGTTGCGAACAACCTCATTCTTGATTTCTCATTTTATCATGATACGGCGAATAAAAATATGTTTTGCAGTAGTAGTAGATCCGTAATTTGAAACTCGTTTATACATTTATGAGAAATAGATGCGTTGTGAAAGAACATAATTATATATTATTTACTATATTATCGTGGAGAAATAACAATGACATAAAAGTTAATATACCCTCAGTGTCATGTCATCAGCATAAACATTTGTACCCTATTTTTCCAGCTGACGAGAGATGATGCGGTACTCGTTAATGATAATTGCTTGGGAAAAGTTAGAGGCACGATTTTTCGTTGTATTCATAGGTTGTAAAATTAAAGTGATCAGAACAATTGTGGTGCATTCATTTAAAATAATGGATTTGTTAAGCTTTAAACATTTTGGGAGATCTCGGCAGATGTGGCAGAAGTTCCAGATCTTATGATCAGTTAGAATATTGTGCGGAATCATTTGTTTGGCTGCCTAGGAGTCATTTGATGAAGGGACTGCAGTTTCATTGGAACTTAGTGACAAATATTATTTATGTTACCTATCGCCGATCTTTTGCAATGGAAAGCACGCCTGGAGTAGTAAATTTTGTTTGGTCAATGTATTTTGAGACAGTTGAATGAGGAGATAAGGATGTCACATGACTGCCAAAAATAAATGAAATCGTAGTTTGCAGCAATACAAACTCTGTAATTCTTCTGAGCGCAGATCGTTTGATACTCTGTAATGCTCATGCAAAGATAATATTATCCTTTTGGTGGAATGAGGAGAAAATGAATTAAAGTGATTTCTTTTATTTCGTGTATTAATATAAGAATCACTCTTCGACCTTCCTGTTTTTAGGCTTTGAACCGCTCATAGAAGCTAATCTGGCATCTGACTGGACATTAGAATCGCCCCAATGAGTGGAAATTGTATTTAGGCACAAAACCACTTAAAATAGCTGCGGCATCGTAAAAATCTTATAATTTTTGGCACTGAATCTTTGTTATAAGGTCTTCAAACACTTGCAAAATAGTGGCAGAGAGCATGTTTCGCACTGTTGTCTTTAGATCGAAATGTAACTGATCGCAAAGTCCGCCCGTCCTTTGTAATTCTCTCTCGACTTTAGCCACTCTAAAGATGAAAGGAAACTTATTCACATCTTAGTACTTAATTTTGTTAAAATTTTGCAATGGCTAATAGAAATGAATGCGAAATGACTTAGACTCTAAATATGGATTGAAATTATTAAGATTATGTCAAACTCAATAAACAGTATAACTACTGCCAAACATAGTGTAATAGGAATAAAACTTCATGCTAAGAGGTGCCACTAGTAAGTGATTGGTCTTAATTTATTAACTGCAAATAGAATATAGTAATGTGCTTTGTCACCAGTCAAATGTTTGCTACCAAAGCATTGTATCATTTAAAGGAATAATAAAATAAGCATTGGGGGGGGGTAGAAATGGTGCATGAATGGTGAAATGCATCTCTCTCAAACCTAAAGAGAAAGGCACAATGAAGATAAATATATGATGGATATATGTGGTGATGGGACGTAAAAGAAGAATGAGACTGGGTTTTCCATAGACAAGTTGCCTTAGTTAAAAACGGTGCGCACATCTGCAAATCACTATGAATTGCAACATATTAAGCCCACTAAATCTAGCCTCAAATCCTAAGAACTGAAAAGGAACTGCTTGGAGTGCAACAGCCTAGATGGAATAGACCGATAGAGCAGCAACTGAATCTTCAGACTCTCCACATTGTACATCGTGGGCTGAGAACATTGTTCCTCCTGACGCAGAGTTCATTTTCTGCGTAGCGTTAAAGTAGAAAATCTTGTGCTAGGAGAACAACGGTTTTCAGGAACAACGGTTTGGATTAGATGCATGTTTCTCCCATTTTACTTTGCATTTCAAATTGCTACCAAAAACTGGCAGATAGAGGTTTAGAAAGCATTTATAAGTTTATTAACTGCTGACAAACGGGTTTACCAGATGTCTCTTGTTACATGACAATTGTACTGTTGTTCATTTTATGAGCTTTCAGCATATACACAGAAAGCCACTAGGAGCTTCGACATAAGCATTTAGCGGGGGTATCTTATCGATAAATATAAGGCGACAAGTAGTAGAGGTTGTAGTCGCGCATTGTTAGCTTCCTTCCTTAAAAACGATTCTCTGTTGTCCTGACCGAATTAACGTTTCAAAACCCGGAACTCTATTGATGTTTTATTTTGGTACATAATTTCTGTGCTGGAATATGACTTATGCACGAGCCACGTCAGTCCATTCAAGGATTTAGACTCCGTGTATTCTTCTTTCCATTTACGAAAAGGCTTCACCTACATTCTTGTGGGTCATTAAAAGGGATTTTAAGAAATCCTATTACCTGTCATCCTTTGAATGTATTGCATCTAGTTCGTCAGTAGCTTTCGCTCTCACTCTCTCTCCCCTCCCACCCGCTCTCTCCCCTTTTAGATTATAAATGTATAATGTTTTCCTGTTGATTAAAGTCTGTGATGTCAAAAAAGTGGTAGCTAGCTACTGACATGAGGATAGCTATATGGGCATTTCTTTAACATTTGTTTCTTTTCAAGTTTTAGTTTTAGTAGTTCCTTCTTCAGCAGATTGTCTCAATTCATTATTTTAATTCCATCATCCATATTTTCATTTCGGTAGTGCAAAAAAAAAAAAAAAAAAAAAACTTTTTCAATTATTTAATAATTTCATCACAGATGGTTCTTACAAAGACCGTACTTTTTTGTTTTCCATGTATATTATCAAATTAAAATAATTCATGGTATTTCTAGTTCGTAATTTGTGTTCTGGATATCTTAAAATTACTGGATCATCGGGAAATAAAACGATATTAATTAAAATTAAAATCCTTTAGTAATTTAATAGGTGGCTTCGTGGCTTCGTGGCCGGGTGGCTAGACCGCTCCTCTCTCAGCTAGGCAGCTTGAGTTTCGATCCCAGGGAGCAGCATGTAAAATTTGTGGTTGACGAAGCGGCATTTGGGCGGGTTTTCTCCTAGTTTTCCAATTTCCCACGCCGTTCATCCCATCTACTGCCCACAATCATGTTTGCTGTCATCCATTTCACCGTCATTTCATACCATCCACTTCCTCACATTCATTCCAAGCACCGGGCTGATCACCCATTCTAGTTTCTCTCTAATCCAGAGCTTCTGCTCCTCAACGGGCGTCTTACCCAGCCGCTGACTTGTAAGCTCTGGGGGGAAGGATATACGTCCTATATCCCAGGAGGATAAACAGAGAAAGAAAGAAAGAAAGTGATTTAGTATTTTTTTTTTTTTTTTTTTTTTTTTTTTGTCGCTGTGTATAGTTACGTAACACATAACTTAAAATGAGACAACGCTCTTTTTGGTTACTTCTTACGTTTTATCCGTGTTATTTGTTTCTTCCCCATTGTCAGTTATGACCTATGTTTTAATTCATATTATAACTGAATATAATTAGCTAGAATGTGTTTTCATGTGAAATTCACCAAAATTGCCGAAAACTTAGAAAATTACTTTTTTGATAATCAAATAATATGAATTAAAAACGTTAAGAAAATATACAGTAGTTCCTACTTAATGCTCACTAAATACCAATTAACAGACACATTAAATGGGCAGGCGCGTGTTTATTAATAGGTTGCCGGTCCCCATGGCCGCGCTCGCCAAGGCGTCCCGCTTTGGTGCTTCGTAGCGCTGGGGATCGTGGGTTCGAGTCCCGCCTTGGGCATGGGTGTTATATGTTTGTGTATATGTGTGTGTAGTAAAAGTAAGAAAACAGTAATAATACGGCAAAACAAAGTAAAAAAAAAAAGAAAAAAAAAGGTAAACAAAAAGTAGGGTAGTATCAGTGCCGGAGTCCTGATCAGACTCCGGTACTGTTTAAAAAAAAAAAAAAAAAAAAGAAAAAAGAGTCACAACTTAAAACCTTGTTTTCTCGCAAACATTTTTCAAACTAAAAATGTACAATACCTTGCAGTGCGTTATTTATTTATTTCAAAATTGTCATTCTGCCTTTCAAATGTACTTAAACAAATCAATATATTTTTTTAATTATTACATTTTGAAAACCAAGAGGTTTGAGAGTACAAAAGTAATTTTTTTTCAAAAATAATTAGGGTTAATAAATACAATTTTTATATGGCAGATTTGTTTGTAAAATATATACGCTATAACTCGAATTTATTATATGAATATTTTTAAAATGCTTCACATGGCTCATTTTTGTTAGAACAATGAATTTAGACAGTGACAATTATTATTTAAATAACCATTCCAGCTAGAATTTTGATACATGACAAAAGCATCACTATAATTGCGAATAACTGGTAAAAATTTCAATAAAATATCTTACATAATTAGATTTTCCAAGTTTCACCTTAAGAGTTAATGATAGGCATGCGACTTAAATTTGCTATGATCTCGAGTGTGAGGGCGCACATAAAGCAGATTTTGTGCCTGTAAAGCCCCAAGAGTGGCTAGTTGCATGTTGTACAACAACTGTAGGATAACGTAATTAAGTTAGGCTGATACGAGGTAATGTCAGCTAATTGCTTGTAAAGGCTGATTGGACTGCATTGGAAGCGGAACAATGCGGCCATGTACGGGTTTTCCCGAAGCACGTGGGCGTCTGAGAGCGTTATTAGCCAGTTAGAGCTATGTGAATAATGCGACCAGAACGTGATCTTCAGCAGATCTCTTGCAGTGACGTAACCAATTTCCTTTCCTAGCGCTGTCCACTGGCGACAAAGTGCGTGCGTCATGTAGAGCCTTTTTTCAATTTTTTTCCCCTCTTCTCAAGAGCCGATTGTGACTCCACACTATTATAATAAGATAATAACATTAACGCATTCCCAAACCGGCCCTTTCAAACTAATTGGAATGAAATCAGTGATGTTTTAATATAATGGGAACTCAAATAGAGAATTGCCGTATAAGACCACTATATAGAATGATTTCGAATAGAGCTTTGAAATATGTAGCGTGCTGTGCATTTCCAGGCCAAAATATACGAAAATCCCGTTTTAAAATCTATTTGAGGCTTGAATTCGGGGGGTCCTGGTTCGATTCCAGTACTGACGGCATTGAACTTGTTCTTAACGTGGTTTTCCCAGATCGGGATCGAATTCTAGACTACATATGCTACCGCGAATTTCCCTAATTTCCTTTCATTTCGGGTTGCAGGATCGGAGAGGATGGGTGGTGAATGTGCTTTGAGGAGAGAACTTTTTCTTGCTTGACAGTGATCCGCTCGAACCTGTTTGTGAGGACAGGGGGGCATCGAGAGGGGGTTTCTTGATTCTAGTAGTTCTTGTCGCGCTTTTGCAGAATTGGAAGGGTTTGTCAAGTTTGTGAACGAGCGTCGTATTCCTCATTTGTATTTTGCAAACATTTCGATTGTAGTACTTAAACATACTGTTTTCAAGCTGGCCAAGTAACCTTTGGCATTACGAAAATTGGGAGTCCACATCAAAATATAAACAATATTGAAGATGATAAACCTTAAACTGCTTCAAAATACTCACACCGAAATATCTTGAAGACGTTACAGTGGATAAGGTTAGAAAGAAGCAAGTATTCCTTCAGTATTTTCTATTGTGATGAATAGCCTTAAAGTAAAACATAGACATTAATAAACGAACACGTTTGAAAAACATATGGCGGTAAGTTTAGGGGAAAAAAGTAATTGCACATGTAACTTGAAACCACAGGTGGATTTCATTATTACTTGTTAGTTTTAAAATGTATTGAATAAGGAAAAATTAGTTTGTGATTTATCAACTGCAACATTAAATTTAATGGCAACGCTGTTAAGTTTAATGGTAAAGAGAATACTTTTGGAAGCCCGAATATATTTTATTTCTCCAGAACAATGAAGAGTAAGCAGCTGAGACTTTTAATACTTAAAATCCAATTTTCAACTTAAATTAAGAGGCCATAACCATGCATCCACTCCTGTGCTATTTTCCTTGTATCTTTATCAACAATCGCAAGCTGTTTAGTGCCTATACTCCATACGGAGTTGTGGAATACGTCTCCTCTGAACAAAAGTAAATTGTGAATCATATTCCATGTGGCCGTAGAATGCCCAAGCCCAAGTTTTAACATAATTAGAAGTTGAAGAGGTAGAGTCAGACTAAAAATTCAGTGCCATAGCTGGGATTTGAACCATTGAAATCCCAATTTCCGTTGCTCCGGCATATAATTTTTACTTACGGAGTTTATAAGTCGCTATTGAGGTATAACACCTCAAAAGTATAATTTTTATGGTTCACCAGGTGGAGAATTTAGTGCAGGGTAGTTGTTGGCATGGTAGTTCAGTGGTCAGAGTAACTGAACAAAAACCAGGAGATCCGTGGTTAAAGTCCCGGCTATGGCATTGCATTTTTCAGTCTGCCTCTACCTCTCCAACTTCTGCCCTACACACAGCTGTGTGGAAGAAACAATTGAGAATGAAAAGTGTTATTAACAAATGTAACGAAAACATCTCGGTGAGGAGACACCTAAAGTTGATATGTAGGTCACCACATGGAGTTAAGGTTTTCATTTGGACGTATCAGCAAACACATAAACGTTATCATCACACTACTTTATACATACATCTTTGTATTATTGCTGATTTGCATGATTATTTCAATCGGAGAGTTCGAACAAGTAGAAAGGATATTCAAAGAGAAGGAAGAAAATGATGAATGATAGACTAGACATTTTGTAGTTCCACTACACGAACTCGTCACCTGCGTATGTCTGATGAATGTTGATATTGTCTGCCAGAGTTTGTTCCGCTTGAAACATCTTCTGCATAAGTGACAGATTTGGGGTGGAGTCTATAATATGACCAGTTATGGTTTCAGACACGTCCATATCGCCAGCTGTGAAGCTATTCCATATTCAGAAATGTTAACCGTTTTATTTTCATGTGCCTGTCACTCGGAGTGCCAGAGAGCAACATTGATGAAGCAGTTAGAGAAACGAGGGTCGTGACTTCTTACAATGATTGAGACTGAGTGGGCGATCTGGTAGAGGCGTTCTGGTTTCTGAATTCACTACAGGGGATAGGGGATATAGTGAGTGACATAATGTAATTTTTCTAGGCAATTTGATGCAGATTCATAGTTTTTGTTCTTAAAATTAATAGTTTTGTGGTTTTGCATCGCCTTAATTGCGGGCAGTTAATCGGGCTTAGTTTATGATCACTAGTCCTCTATCGTTCAATTCATTTCCTAATAATATTATAAGATACGAGTATGCCAGGTTGTAATAAACTCACTTTATTCGCCACGTAGACACTCAACGTAATGCACCACGTTAGACTTGTAACACTAACGTACACACTTGGCACCAAAATAATTAAGCTCACGATTGACTGCATTATGCATTGTTCCTGTTAGCCCCATGCCTATTCACTGCGTTCACTTCGCTGCTTTAGCGTTCGTCGCTTACCAAGTTGACTTTTTTACTGCCGGTATTGTCGGTCCATGTTGTATAGTCCCGCAGACGGGCTCCGAATATTCCAATCGTAGAAGTTACGGTAAATCACCTTTCAGAAGGTTGCCGAGATTGATTGCGAACCTTTGGGGTTATTTTGCAGGGAAGCACCCAAAGACTTTTGTTTGCCTGGATATTGTGTTCATTCGCGCTATTGTTAGAGCAGGCAATATAGAGAAATTTCACCCATGTAAACGTCTAGTAAGAGTTTAACCAAACAGAGCCAAATAAAGGTCTTAAAGCAGCCATTTCAATTTTAGACACCAGTTGTCATTTTACTCACCACTCCCCTCCAACTTCGCATGCTGGAATTGTCGGACTGCACGGCGATACACTACTAATAATATAACAACGCCCTCTTGGACGTTAGGCAAACCGGAAAAAAAAACATAAAAAAACAGCGTAGTATTAAAACCTCCTGTCTTCTATAGTGGCAACCTGACTTTATAGATATAAGGGGGGATATAGACAAGCGGTTATAAGCAGGTATATAGATACCCAGCTGTGAGAACTACCTAAGTTGGAACCCCCCCTCATTTTTTACATACCTACTATAATTTGCAGTTCAAATGCGTATTTGGTTCTTTCAAGCTTACACACAAAATTGAAGTGTGTTTTTGCTTTCAGATTAAATATTTAATTAATAATTATCTTTGAATGAAAAACAATGAAAATTATAAATTGACTTTAATATCGGAAATATATATAAAAGGTGACCTGCATTGTTGCAGGTGCTTATTATTTCCGGACTTCATAGGTAACCTCTTACTACGGTTAATTTTTATAATGACAAGGGGGTCGGTGGGAAGAGCAGAAAATCCACAGTTCGAGTCCTGGCCCTGTTATTGAAGTTTTCAAGTTTTATTCACCTTTCCAGCAAATTTTAATGTTACTTAAGAAGGTGGGGGGTGCGTCTACTAGACAAAAGATTTGGCCCAGGTGCCTTATAAATAAAAAAAAAAAAAACAAACTACTTAGCCGTTCAGTTACTAAGAAGTGTTAGATCTGGTATTAGCGTAAGTACTTATCTAGAAATGTATTCCGAATCGAAATACAGAAGACTGAAACGTCAACTGAAATAGTTTTGCTATTTTTTTTTTCTTCACATAAGGTACATACAACTTGCGTCTAAAAACTTACAGATTTCTAAATATGTGCAGTTTTTAGGAGTCTATTCTTATGAACTACCCTAAATTTGATATAGATGTGAATCAAACATGAAATATTTCGGCAACTTTTCTTTCAGCTCGTCTGCGTGAGGCGATATGTATTTAATGTGTGCAGGTGAACAAAGCGATAACAGTAGTAGTACATGTAACTGATATAGAAATGATGAAACGGACGATTTGCTAGATCAAAAGTAATTTAAGTGCAGTTATTAATCTTACTATCTTGGTAGAATTATGATAGCATTTATCCCAAATACATGTTAATCGAACAGGTGCATAGGTGTTTAAAAATGTCACTGTTCTTTATTGGTTTGCATTGTTGAGCACCGGTTTGAATTTCGTGATGACGTAAAACTTCATCCTAAATATCACAATGCAACATTTATAAAGTAACCCTTCAGGCATAGTGGAAACAGCTGACATTCTAAGCACCTACGCTGAAGAATATGCCCACACATTTGTATAATGAGTAGTAAACAAAGATCTCTTGTAGTACCTAATGTAAACACAAGCTTTTCAGTTCAAAGCGTGGGTTTAGAGTATTTAGACATCTAGTGCATTGGGATTGGTCATGTATTTCGTAAACGTTTCTTCAGCCTCAAGAGAGTCGTTGTTATGTCCCTGAAAGGAACCATTATAGGAACATTCCAAATTGCTGCGTATTAGGATTTTTTCTATTATGTTACATATAAACAGTTTCTAAAAGTGTTTGCGTAAGAGAGAAGTGAGTTTGGTGTCAAGAATACCTGGAAAGTTGATAAATGTATGTCTAAAACATTTAATGATATCAATACCTTCCTTTTGTTTTTTACGCGTTTAAATATAGATATTTATGCTGCAAGTGACAAGATGTTCTATTTTGTTATGTTTTCTATCGTTTGCATGCTTAAAGATCCCCTGAATCCGCCTTCATAAACAGATTTGCCTTAACAAGGTTTTAGATCTACTTCTACCAAACTGTTAAAATAGTGGGTAAAAGTACCCCAGGGATACTGATTTTAAAAGTATTGAAGATTTATTAACATATTTGATTTGAAATCCGCCGGCTTGCCGAGATTTTGAATTCTTCTTGGGATCAATGGGATTTTATCCCAACAGATCCCTCGGATACCCCTGTCATCGCTCCTCAGTCTAGACCTTCGGCAGCACTTCTACGTTTATAAAACAACCCTCGGCTACTCTTTGCGGCTATGGCTCTAAAAGATTATAACAGACCTGTAATACAAAGTAGCTCTAATGACAGAAAAACAACTGTACCAGATCCGGATCACGCATGGAAATGGAAATATTGCGTACCTAATAATTCTCTTGCTGAACGCTCCTAAACGTAGTGTCCGCACATATCTATCTACTGGTGCTAGTAAGTTCATGCGTTCAAACAATAAAGATTGGGTGATTATGAAGTTCTTGTTACAGAAGTTTGACTTTTACTTTGTACTTCTTTATATGTCCTATAAAAAGTATTATTATTATTATTATTATTATTATTATTATTATTATTATTATTTAAATGCACACATATAATGCTAATGGACATAAAGGGTTTGTTTCATCCGCATTTTGTAGGTACAAGGGAGATACGAGAGGTGGTTCAATGGATGGATGTGTACCAAGGCTGTTTTTAGGGGTTTTGCCTGTTCAGTCTTGTTTTAATTTCTAGTTAATTTTGTGAGGAAAGCGCTTACTGCTCTGATCCGACAAGCACCAGCCCCCGCTTTTATAGTTTTAAACGTTACTGAAATAGGTTGAAGCGAGAGTCGGATCTTAAAAAAGGCGGATCTGTTGCAATTCTTAGTATGACACGGTGAGAATCAAAAGAATGGTAACAGTGCAAAAGGTGTGCTATAAATTATTGTGAAACTCCAACCAATAGCAACGAATGTATGGGAAATGGGAAACATTGGGTTTTAATTAAAACGTTAAACCCATTTTTGAAGAAGTAAAAAATAACGAAATATGTTTCATGTAATCTTCGTATCGCATTTTAGAAAGATACTAATATATTCCTTTCTGTCTATTCTCAAACTGACAAGCTTTCAGGTAACTCAGGGAACGTCAATACATGCATATCCAATATTTCAAATAAGTACAAATTGAATACAATTCATATTCTATCAATAGTTGGTGGGGAGAGCAAAAAATGCCTCTTAACTGCTTGTTGTAGGTCCCCCAAAATTATATATCTTTGCTCATTACGTAGTCGTTTATGTTGATGACTAGGATAGAAAGAAAAGTTATGTTCGACGTCAGTTGTCTTAAGATTCCTCTATTACGTGAATGGTATATACGCCACTTCAAAGACTGATCTGAGGATGGTTTATTATAACCTAAGGCAGACTATCTTGATGTGAAACCTTTACGTGTCTTGAATATTTGCATACTATTACACGCATGTCGACAATTGATAATAAGGAGTGTATGCTGTATCAGCTATATATTCTTCGTTGCATGATTTCAGATAGCTGTTTCCATTCATGTTTAAATGTACTTTTCTTGAACCTTCACACATTTTAAAGCCAAATCTGTTCTCTTTTCATGCTACCATTGGATGCAGCACTGGAATTATATTAAGGTTAGTGAGGTAATATTTTCTTTTCTCTGATTCAATGACATATTTTGCTGTACTCAGATCTAAGCGTATCTAGACTTGTGATACACAAGAAAGAAGCTGATTCTTATGGTAACCTTTGTATTTCAATACATTGTTTATTAGCATGTATTTATGTGTGTTGAAATATTATATTAGATGACAGTCCTTTATTTTGATTAATATTTGTATCATTAATCACAGCAAAGAAGTCATCTGTACACCTCTAGGTTACCTCCTTTCAGAACTGTTCAGACGGTTACTTTCATTTAGTTTCCTTTGAAAAGGTTTACTTAACACCCAGGGATTGTAAAAAATAAAACTTTGCAGTTTCCATATTCCCATAATACATTAATGTTTAACAATAAACATGTAATTCTATACCTAAAACACGAGAAGGTAGTTTCAAACCGTATTGTGCCTAAAAGTGCACAGAAATGAACGTAGTGTTTTCTCCTGAAGTTCCAAGCCAAGCAATCTGTTTACTTCTATGTATATTGCCTCTCTTTTAAAAACGACTTGAATTAATGCTTTTTTGTTTTTTACATAACTCAGAAGTTTATGTTTTTTTGTCCATATCTGTGGGCATAAAATATACTAAAAATATTGTTTATAGAACCAATGTTTTATTGATTTTGGGCAAAATTATTTTTGGGGGGAAGAGGGCCTTACTCAATAGACCACTCGCCAACCAACCAATCTATTTTGGTCCGAGATTAGTATTGGTGTGGTGGTTGCACCGAGAAAGATTGTAGCCTAGATGTGTTGTGATTCTCTGTTTTATTATTAGATGAAAGATGCTTTCGAATAATGTGCCGTTCTGATTCTATGAGCACACGAGGGAGAATGCCTATAGAGGGAGCAGAAAAAGACAAAAGAAGAAGACGCAGCAGTAGGAATTTCGGTGTATACTACAAACTTGTAGTCTAGGGCTAACAGTCGCCCTCCTTGGTAATAGTTACCATGCAGACTTCATATACCCAAGGTCGCGGGTTCAAACCCAGCGGAGGACGATGGATTTTTTCCGGGCGAATAAGTCCTTAGCATGGCTTTTTTTTCGGAAGGGAAGTAAAACCGTTGATCCCGTGTCGTAGATTTACGGCACGTAAAAGAATCTCAAGCCTGATAGAGAGGCCTCTGAGCAAAATTAAGCGGTCTTTCACGCCCATTATAGAATGGGACTCTTGAGAACCACAGCAGTTAAAGAGCGTCCATAAATAAAACACCATTTCATTTTTTAGGGGTAACATGCTAGCCTCTGGTTCCCAAGGTCGCGGGTTCAAACCCGGCGGAGAGCTATGACCGTTTTATTCCGGGAGTAAAAATCCTTAGAATGGCTTCCTTCAGAAGGGAAGTAGATCTGGTGGTTCTGTGTCTCAGAACCTCAAGCTTGATAACGAGGCCTCTGAGCAAAATTAAGCGATCTTTCACACCCAGTATAATTTGGGGCGCCAACCACTATAGGTTAAAGAGCGTTTATACACACGCACACATAAGCGTTATAAAATGCACTGTTTATATCTACTTCAGTCAGATCGTACTTAAACGTGGTATGTGGGCTTGTATATATTTTCATGTGTCTTCACTTATTTTTATTTATTTACATTTTATTTAATTTGTATAGCCCCCCGCTCACCCTTAACTTCAGCTTTCATATCGGGGGCTTTTGATTCTAGAAACAGCACTCAACCGTAGGTTTTTAGAAAGTTTCAAATCTCTAGACCTTGCGGAGAGCATGGAACGTTTGAATTATTTTACCGTCTCTTTTAACACTATCTTAAGGTTTAGGTACATGTACATGTGTATAGCCATGAGAGATACATTTTCAAAAATGCTTGTCAGTCTGGGTAGCTCAGTTGATTAGGCGCTGGCTTTCTGAGCTCAGGTCGTGGGTTCAAACCCAGATGGATAAAAGTATTTAGTTTCCTACCCAAGGGTTTTTACCCTCTTCAGCCACGATACTTTTTCCGTAAGCTAATTTGTCGTTTCTAAATTTCATAAGCGACTCATTTGTTCCGACTGGCAGGCTGATGGAATTTAAATGTGCTTAAAAACGACAGCTCTATGCCAGCAGATTTACTGGCATCTTAAAGAACTCCAGCGGGACGGAGTTCCGGCACACCGGCGGCGCTGATAGGATCCTGGCAGTTTACAGCGCCGTCAATAATTAAACTAATTTAAATAATTTTCAAATATGCTTAAAAAACCTTTCTCAACGTTCGCTTTTCTGACATTCTTCTCTCTCTATCTCTACTCATAGTTTGTTAATACTAGATTCTGTTTCATAGATTACACACACACACACACACACACACACACACACACACACACACACACAGTTTCTCTCAGTTTTTTGACCATGCGAAGCATTGAATTTAGGACTGTTAAATGCCTGTGGATTTCAGAAAAGAATATGTTTGCCATCGCTGGAACTGATATAACATGAAGGCATTATTTTGAATGTTACGGCCTGGAAGGTTTTCCAAAGACACTATTTTTCGGTTTTACGTTTCTCTAAATGCAATAAGCCTTTTACTGCACGGCTTGGTTATCCTGCTTTAGCTTCGATGGTGTATTTTAACCTTATATGTGAAAGTACAAGTTAATGGTAAGCATTTTAATACTAAAAATTTAAGCGTTTTAATACTCAAAGTTCACAACAATACCTATAGGAAGTGTAGGTGTTTAACAATGAATGCTAATTAAAATGGTGTTATCAGTGGCTTCACATATTACTCGGTTACTGGTTCTAGATTGAGCCAAGCGCATGCGTAACTAATTGGCTTCAGGGCAAGTTATTCGGGAAGGAGCATTGAAACCGTTCTGTTTTAGCGCGCCCTAATTGGATACCTTTAGGTCCTAATGGTTCAATGCCGTTTTATCTTACAGCGCTTCATCTTGGTGGCTAAATTATTACCGCGATTCATCTCTTACAAAATGGATACTTTTTTTTAAAATGCAGATATGATGGAGATCATAATGGCGAATTTTGTTTAAAGTACACCTAAACCAACTTTGCATCTCTTCTATTAGTCCTGATACAGCAGAAAACCAGTGCTATCAGCCCAGTCTACAGTTTCCTGTATCAGTCATAAAATGTGGCATTCTTTAGCCCAAGTGAGTACTCCAATGACTCACATCTGTAATATGTCTTCTGCATTACACAAACAGACCATATAGTTGATTTCATAATGTACCGAAAAAAATACTCGTTCTTAAGGCAAACGATTATTTTGCTAACTTCTAATTTGGTATGGAAGAAAAATCAGCAAATATAACAGTATTATTGTAAAACGGGCCTAACAATCTTAAAATCCTAAATGTAAGTTTTTGGAATGCTCTTAAACCAGGCTGTTCCAACTTTAAGTTTGTATTTTCTCCAAACTTTCGCCTTCTACAAAACATTGCAGTATGTTAATACTACCAGTGCAAATCATATTTCATTCATAGGTTTTTCTGTGCCTTTTAAAGCCCGTCATTTTTCTCGGAATGATTTGGAGTCATAGGGCAGACACCGTATGATTAAGAGATTGCAACTTCAGCTAGCGGTTCATCAGATGGCATGAGTCAGCAAGATCCTTGCTTGTCTAATCAGGTGTGTTGAAAAGTGACATTCAGTTGAGCCATTAAGATGTCCGAAGTCCATCTGAGATGGGGCGTGGAGAAGCCCACAATGTCGGTGATTGCATGCTTGTTTAGTCGGTGTAACCTAATTTTATTTCTCTCATAGGAAGAGCGCTGCCCCCGCCCCTCCACCATTGTCATATGTCTGCTTTACGTCCTTCGCTTTTAGTTGCAATTTTGTTCACCTTAACGAAACAAGTTATTCGTTCCCAGCTAGTTGGGTCTTGACTTTGCATCTGCTGGAAATGTTTTGCTATTTTTGGATTAATAGCATATTCCTACGGTGGTTAATTTTACTCTCAGATGTGTTCCTATTTGTATATTAAACCTTTTTTATTTATCAAAATGAACGTGACAATCTTTATATTTTAGGATAACTAAGCTCTAGTTCCGAATCTACCCTCCTGCGGATCAAAAAAATGAAAAATGTATCCTTTGGCGTAATTCCAGAAGAATTATACAGCAATAACTAAGAGTAATTTGACCCCTGAATCTTTTTTTTTTTTTTTTTTATTTATAATCCGGTTGGAATCGTGTGAATATCATCATACTCTCAGGCATGCTGTCTACTAATTGTACCTGGATCGATACCCCTCTTGAATTAGATACCTACTGATTACGGAATTTTGGTCCATTTCATGATGCCTCACCCATCGGTCCAATTCACCCTAAAGTTAAACGTTGTTAGTATTGTCATCCTGGAAGCAACAGGGATCCTTTCCGAAAAAAAGGAAAAAAAAAAAAAAAAACACACACACACAATAATGATAACATTTCGTTTTCTATGTTTGCGGATAGGGTAATGCTTATGCCGTAATAAGAGGTATTCTTATACAATTGCTACATCAATTTTCAATGTAGGCATAATACACTCTGACAAAGGTATTTCGTCGGATGTATTCATTGGACCTAAATAATGAATCTGGACAATTCATTCTATAGAGCCGATCTCTATATTGTTTAGTTGCGATGGTTCACATATCACCTTGCAGGTATCAAGTTTTTGTTCAGGCTTTATACCACTGCTCATCAGGAGCATAGGAGATGGTAAGCACGCTTTCGTAATATCGTAACACAGTAACCTCTCTTTGCCAACTTCGCTCAGAACTTTGTCCTTTTTTACGAGTCCCTTTGGCTTTCCATTTTCACAGGAAGAATGCCAGCTGATTTGGGCTTGTTCAGCTTAGTGTATTACTAGGTTTACAGCCCATAATCATACCGTTATAAACCGTGATGGTTATGCATAATCCGATTCCTTTCCAGGTTCTCTTGCTCACTTCAACACGCGTCCTCCGCTGGAATCGAATTACTTTTGCAATTTCGAGTATCTAGGCACTTTTTGGTGTGTGATATGTAATGGATGGGAATTATCAGAACAATTCAATGACGTCGCCTCATTTTAACTTGAATGTAAGATGAAAATAATTCAGGAATTCCCAAACTAATGCCCTCAAAAGGAGGTAGAGAATCACGCAAACTTTTTGCTTTAACTTATAAGACGGCTTTTGTAATAAGAAAAAATAAAGATAAATGAAACATTTGTAACATATGTGGAGAAAGAACAGGATAAAATCTTCGTTTTGTTTTCATCAATATTCACAATTTCATACATGTATTTTTTTTATCAAGTATAATGCCCAACTCACAATGAAATAGAAAGCGCAGAAACAATGTAAGCGCCAGATGTTGCACCCGTGTTGATCTGTTGTAAACATGTAGACACACCAACACGTGTCGCAATGCAAGAGTTTGAAAACTCCAAATTTTTGCTTGCGTTGCCTACATAGAGGAATGGTTTTGTATTCTTTCCTCCATGTATTGCCTGCTGTTCAACAGAAGACGAGCGCAATGCGAGCTTTTACAGCGCCTACTGTATATACAATCTGCTCTTCTATTTGGCTGTGCTGCGCCATTACTTGTTTCCTTCGAGAGCTTCTGGCAGTCTCCTTGCTGAATCCTCCTTTGATTTAATAGAGCATCATCTGCTCAAGATCGCTTGTATCTCACTTCCGTAAGGCGCAAATTGCAATGTTCAGTTTTATCTCTTTCTGCAATCTCCATCCCTGCACTGTTTTCAATATTTTGGTAAAATTATTATACTGACGTTATTGCAGCGAGTGTCTGTTGTAAATGCAATCTAATAACCTGTTAGTTAATAAAATATTGAGTGAATTTTCTTATATGATATTGGTGGTTATATTATTCAATTTGAAACTTGCGGTGTATTGAAAGATATCCGCATGTAATTTACGGATCTAAAAGCCCGTGCCAAGTTTTTGCGTTACGCTTCTGACTGCAATGTGAATGGTCTCTCACACCTGCGCCACAGAATAGAGAGTATACAGAAAGGAAACTCGACTGAAATCCTTGCACCAGAATTCAGTGCGCCTGCGCGAATTCTGCCATATTGGGACGGAGTAAACGGAGGTATTGCTGAAGTTACGCGCCTCATAATACATAGCTTATTAAGGTTATTAATTATGTATTTTAGCTGCTGAGCTTATATTCTACCTAACAGTTATATTATACACTGTACAAGTTACAATACTTATTTACTGTTAAAGCTTTACTGCTCTTACAATGAGAAGAGAGAGAAAAGGCGACCATTGGTGCCCAGCACCTAACTGCAAAAATAATTCAAATATAAATGAGGACATACTCTTTTTCAGCTTTCCAAAAGATGAACAACAGTAAATGAACATCGTTATATGTATAGCTTACTAGGAGTTATCTTTCTGAATCAGAACATATTAGGTTTAAATTATCGGCTAACGTCTAATTGAATGAGAGAAAAACACAAAAGAGTGAGTGTCTTGGCCAACGTATAGGTTAAGTTTTAAATATCTCTTTCCAGTGCTAAAAATGGACTGTGTTCTCCAGGAGAGCAGATTTACTGTTGTGTTCCATTCACATGACTTTCTCTACATCTCTGCAGAAAATTATTGTTAAAAAGCTTGTGCTTCTATTTACTTGGTAATTCAGTGAAATAAAGGAGTACCATAAGGCTAAAGTGATAGTCAAAAGCTGGTTGCTATGTGACTGAAGTTCCTTTGTTTGTGTGGACAGGAGTTGGCAAATTCCTGTATGAGAAAAGTAAGTTTTTTAAAGGTGAAACAAAAATTGCATATTCTGCAGTTTTTATTTAAGTATTTTCCATTCTTTTTTATTTTCTCTACACGTACCATGTCATAGTGTATAGAGAAGGTATTGCCTTCCACCTAAACATTCGATACCGAGATGTCACCGGAAATATATGTTTCAAGGTCCCCTGTATAAAAAAACAACAAAAAAACAAGCATTTCAGAAAAAAGGTACGTGTGTCTATGAACACGAAAACGAAAAGTGGGTAAAATACCAAACTTGAAGACATTTACCTAACAAATAAAACATATATCTTGAATTTTCTGGGAATATCCTCTGGACTACTTACTTTAATCTGGATGGATATTATGAAATTTTGCATAACTGCTAAACCATAAGAGATGGACAAACATTTATCACGCAGAAAAAGTATAGCATGTTAAAACACATAATTTATGTTATCTACATTTTTATCGTGAAGTTGATTTTTTTTTTTTTAGATATTCCTTGCTTTTTGTTTCACCTTTAAAAAACGTATACCTTTCTCATACAGGAATTTCACAACTCCTGTCCATACAAACAAACAAAGGAATTTCATATAGCAACCAGCTTTTGACTATCACTTAACCTATGGTACTCCTTCATTTCACTTCTACTTGCAAGGAAACAAGTAATAAATCCATTTCTGATAATTTTTTCTCGATTAGCATAAAATAAATAGAAGCATAAGCCTTTTTAACAATGATTTATTGCAGATATGTAGAGAAAGTCATGTGAATAGAACACATTACTTTTTTTTTACTTTCTCTATACGACTATGTACATAGTGTATAGAGAAGGTATTGCATTCCGCTCAAACATTTGATACCGAGATTTCACCGGTAATATATTTTTTCGGGTCTCCCTGTGTGTGTGCGTGCGCGTGGGTGTGTCCGCGTGTCTGTGAACACGATAACTCAAAAACGAAAAGTCGGTAAGATACCAAATTTGGTATTTAGTTTAGCATCTTCCAGGGATGCGACAGGAAGATTTTGAGTAAAATCCCCTCACCCAAAACTACCCTTTCGAAAAGTTTGATTTTCACAAAAATGGGTAACTATTTTGATTATAATACCGTATGTTAAAGATATTTATATTGAGAATGAAATGTATATCCTGAATTTTCTGGGAATAGCCTCTAAAGACCTCTTCAGTCTGAATGAATTTTACTGAATTTTGTGTAAGTGGTAAACCGTAAGAGATAGACAAAAACTTACTACACAAAACATGTAAATCACGTTAACACGATTATTGTCAAAACTTTTTTTCGTTAACTTGACGATTTCTGAGATATTCCTTGGTATTTGTTTCAGATTTAAGATACTAAAAGTTCTCTGACACGGAAAGTTGTAAACTCCTAGCCCTGCATAGAAACTTATTTCATTCACATGACAACCAGGTTTTTAGAAGATTTGGCCATCGTTTTAGCTTAGTGTATTCCCTTATTTTCCTTCTACTTACAAGGAAGTAAGTAATAAGACTATTTCTCCTAATGTTTATCTCGATTATCATAAAGCGAATAGAAGGACCTGCATGTTAACAAGAATTTGTTATAATCATATGAATGGAACACATCATATTGGTCAAGTTCATGCAAATATAATTGGATTTCACAGCAGCACATAGCGGCTACCATCGCAAACATTTGAGTATTGCTTATAGCTATAACAAAATTCGCAATTAAAATGTATCTGTATTGATAAGACACAGAAGAATAAGCTGCCGTATAAATAGTTTGTAGGAGAGCAGCAGAGAAAGATATATGCTGCAAGCACATCAAAGCAGCCGCCCTCGAGTTTCCTTTCTGTATACTCTGTATTCTGTGCCTGCTCTTATGCTACGTTAGGTTGTGAATGTAGTCGAAGAAACAAATAATTATGCTAGTTTGTGAGATTGATAAATATATTGCAATTAAAGCAAGCAAGAAAAATGGATTCTTAGAAATTAATATTCAGTGGTTGCGTTTTGTAGGTTATTTTTCGTGCATATTTTTTTTTAAGGAAACAAAACAATACGGGACTTTAACACTTTCAATTCTTCATATTCATTTTCTTCTTCTTCTGCTTATTATTATTATTATTATCATCATCATCATCATCATAAGCAGCATCAACGCCATTGAGATTTTATTAATTCGTATAACTGGAGAAAGAAAGCGTGCATAAAAGGAAGGAGGTGAAAAAATTGATCAGGTGGCAAGTGAAATTCCACTATCAGGAGTTGTTTACTATTAGGCTTATTTTCAATGAAGTTCTTTTATTCTATAAGATCTGGCGCACAGACAGTTCGCTGATTAATGTCTTTAACCAGCTAGTTGGTTTGTTTTCTCCTAGTACCAACCTGCTTGATTCTTCAGGAGCATTGATGATTAAAAACATATCAGATAAAAAGTGTCTAGTAGGTATTCAATAGCATTCAGGTTCTCTGACATGCGAAGTCCATTCCTTGTCCACCTAAGGAGGATTACCAAGCACAAGTCGGCGACCTTCTGCACCTGGTAATGCAATGTTGTGAGCGGGTTATCTGACAAAATATCTGTCATTGTCAGAGAGAATACAATTGTAGATTTTTAATTCTGTCACAGAGTTGCGTCACTGGATGACCGTAAAGGGCACGGTTGCTCGTGACTACCATTGTTTGCGGCTTTTATACCGTTTGTGAAAATAACGACGACAAGCGCCATTGTGCGTGTTTAGGAGACGTATTGTGAAATTTCCTGGTTCTGTCTCAGTTATGAAAGCGAACTTATAAGCCTTACAAGAGTACAAGCAGGCTCAATAAATAAATCAAATCCAAAACAATAAATACAAACTATAAAGACCGGGAATATCAACCTAAAATCAGAAGGCTATTTCATGAATTAAACCAATTGTTGAGTTAACAAGGACAGAGTTATAGTCCATGAAGTAAGATGACCAGTTTCACAATGGGATAAACCAATAAAGCAGAGTAGTTCAGTGAACGGACGTTCACGAGTGATTGCAGTGTCTCAGACTAAATCAACTCGCCATAAAACAAGCTATTCGCTTTCTCCCGCAGATATGACCATAAACCTGTTTTACTTCTGGTTTTAATGTTACATCTGCAGTTAAATGTTTCTTGGAAAGGAAATACAGTTCATTGCAGAACTTAACTAAGCATGATTCTTTAGTACTTAAATGATTGCGAGTACTAGCGGATGGAGATTGTCGGCAAAATAATGTGGAGTTGACCTGACATCACACAGAAAATGGAGAAAGGTCACGAGCTGAAATTAGGACATAGTTTAAAGGATACCGGCACTTATCCTTTTTCAGTGCAAGTTGATAAATCTTTCTTTATGTTCCAGGAAATATACTGGGCAAACGATGAACAATTTCTGGGCAGACATACTGCAAACGATGAGGAAGTTCTGCAGCAACATATAAAAGGATGCAATAAAATCAAAGTATAGTAAATGGAATATAAAGTACTAGATAACCATCTTCTATCCCTTGACTCCTGGTGGAAACTTTAAATCTATTTATACCACATCTGCTGTTTCGTCGTAAACGTCTTTCTACATGCTTGGAATGTCACATGTTGACATGCAGAAACTCTCAATTTTATCGACAAGATAGTCAGAAATCGTGAATTGCCTTGTCGACTGTGAACGCCATACAAACACATTGTTTTTTATAGTCATCACCATTGGGAGTAATTTGTTTATACTTTCCGTACACGTTTATCATTCTTATGTAAAGGCACCACTAACGAAACTCATTAGTGGGAGAATATGAAATCAACATTTGCATTGATTATGAGTAAAGGAATTGAATCAGGTGTGATGGTTCGTTCATAGCTACAATCTGTGTACTTAAGCGAAGAGAAAAATTGAAAAATCAATGTGCATGGTGTCTTTGTCCTTGGGTATCTGCAGAGGACAAGTTTGGTTTCAGTGTGTAAAATGTCAATTCTGGATACGCGCCAAATGCAGTGAGGGAACTGAAGAACCATCGAACCAGAAGCTATTACTAGCCGGCCCCAGTATCCGTTGTTGTTGGCGCTTTTGGCGTTGATGTTCTGCCGCGAAAGGGTCGTGGGTTCGAATCCTGTTATGGGAAAGGATGTTTAGTGTTGTGCGTTTCTAAGTCATTCTATCCTCCTGATGGCTAAGCTGGTTACGCCTGAAGCCAATAAGTTAGAAAAAATTATTACGAGAGTGCTCATAGTACAATATATACAAGAAGTGCAAAAACCTAATCGGTGTGATTATCATATTTACATCAAGCTGGGACGAGGATGTTCTTAAAGTAGTATACAGTTTTGAAAATTTTGAGCCCATTTTATTTACATAAACCTCTGATGAAACCATATCCGAGTAATTCACAGTAACCAAGATTCGAATTCGGGACCTTTTGAATGTGCTTTTTGATTTTGTCCACCGTTTTGCAGGTTTTATTGATCGTAAACTTGTCTTTCGTCAGCATGTCTTTTTCTTGTTTCTAAGTTTTCTATGATTTGCTTCCAAAGTACGAAAGATTAGAAATACAAGACAGATTATACCACCTATTGTTTTACTCCTTATTGTCTCTTTCCTAATTTTCTGTTTAAGGTTAGTATCGTCATCATTGTTTCTATCATGAGTGCTATGATCTTAAATTTATTTCTAGCATTATCATGCAATATTATGGAATTAATAAACGCATATTATCATGATATAGGCAATTATTTTGGAATCTTGTTCGAAAAGTAGAACTTCATCTGTGACTGTTAAGTTTTCAAGGTGCGTCAGTCAAATGAATTCAGAATCCAAAGAAACCTTTCTTTTTACGTTTCTGAATGTATGGGAGGCTGAAGATTTAAGAGTAAACAACCGCTGAAAATTGTGTTTAAAACAATAGCTGAGTTTGGAAGTCCTTAAAGCTTACGGTGAACACAAGTAAACCAGATCATTGGCGTGTTACATTATGCTTCTGTATATTTATGAAATGGTGCTGAGTATCAGGATTATTGTTTGCGAATAAATTTAATTCTGATAAGTCGTTCTTTGTTCCATCGGAAAACTTGCTACCCTGCAAGGCCAATGTAATTTAAGAGATGATAATCAGCAGAGAAACTTCGAAGATTAGTGTTAGACGGCGGGTATTACCATCAGTTGCTAATTGCATACTACTGAGAGAAGTTGGTGTTAATTGCAATGCTTCTCGAGAAGTATTGGAATTTTGGGCAAGTGCAAATGTTATTAAGAAAGTTGGAAACAAAAGAATGCATCAGAAGTGCACATAACAGGAAAGTGCTGTCGTCTGAAAAATGTATGGTTCGCTTTAACGGAACACCCAGGGCAAAAACCCCTACATACATACATCAGATAAAGCGGCTGGAGGGAAAGAACCCGAGATTTCGCAATATTTTCTACATATGTCGGAAGTTGCGGTAGCTTCCAGGAAGCAGCTGTGTTCCTCTATGCAACGTTGTTAAAATGTTCCCCACCCAAAAAAAAAACACCTTCCCCACCGAAAATTTCCTTTTGTCTTTGCTGAGGTGCTCAACACTTTCAGGAACTTTATTACGATAATCTTTTGTGTAGTAGGTTTTAACGGTAAACATCCCATCACCACACATTTTGAATTTATTGCAACTCTCAAGTATGATACAGTGAGCTGCACATTTCCATTGACCTGTGCAGTTAGCAGGAGTACACTTACTCTTACCTCGTTTTTACTTTCTGCGCACGTACTGTGTACATAGTGTTTAGAGAAGGTATTACATTGCACCTAAAATTCGATACCGTGATTTCAACAAAAATACATGTTAGGGTCCTCTGAATTAAAAAAAAAACATTTGTAGAAAACGACCTGTATGCATGTGTGTCTGAGAACAACATACCTCAAAAACGAAAAGTGCATTAAATACCAAACTTAGTATGTATCTAAGTTCAATATCACCCAAGAATGCAACACACAAAGCTTTTCAAGGAACCCCTCCCCCCCCACTTCTTTACATGCACAACTTTTCAGAAGTTTAGAGTTTCTCAAAAATGGCTCTAACGATTTTGATTAAAATATCGTATATGAAAGAATCACAAATAAAATATATATTTTGAATTTTCTGGGAATAGCCTCTGAAGAACTTTCCAATCTGGATGAATTTTGTATAACTGTGAAAGCGTAAGGGATATGAAAAAGCTTACTGCATAAAAATGTAGATCTCGTTAAAACACCCAATTTATTCATTTACAGATTTAACCATTTCAAGCTATGTAAATTTTTCTCAAGCGGGAGATCGTTTTCCGTGTCATTCAAATGATCTCGGGATCCATGGAGCTTAAAGTTACTCGTGTCATTCAAATGATCTCGGGATCCATGGAGCTTAAGGTTACTCGTGTCATTCAAATGATCTCGGGATCCATGGAGCTTAAGGTTACTCGTGTCATTCAAATGATCTCGTGGTCCATGGAGCTTAAGGTTACTCGTGTCATTCAAATGATCTCGGGATCCATGGAGCTTAAGGTTACTCATGTTATTCAAATGATAGGTTACTCGTGTCATTCAAATGATCTCGGGATCCATGGAGCTTAAAGTTACTCGTGTCATTCAAATGATCTCGGGATCCATGGAGCTTAAGGTTACTCGTGTCATTCAAATGATCTCGTGGTCCATGGAGCTTAAAGTTACTCGTGTCATTCAAATGATCTCGGGATCCATGGAGCTTAAAGTTACTCGTGTCATTCAAATGATCTCGGGATCCATGGAGCTTAAGGTTACTCGTGTCATTCAAATGATCTCGTGGTCCATGGAGCTTAAGGTTACTCGTGTCATTCAAATGATCTCGGGATCCATGGAGCTTAAGGTTACTCGTGTCATTCAAATGATCTCGGGATCCATGGAGCTTAAGGAAACTCGTGTCATTTAAATGATCTCGTGGTCCATGGAGCTTAAGGTTACTCGTGTCATTCAAATGATCTCGTGGTCCATGGAGCTTAAGGTTACTCGTGTCATTCAAATGATCTCGGGATCCATGGAGCTTAAGGTTACTCGTGTCATTCAAATGATCTCGTGGTCCATGGAGCTTAAGGTTACTCGTGTCATTCAAATGATCTCGGGATCCATGGAGCTTAAGGTTACTCGTGTCATTCAAGTGATCTCGGGATCCATGGAGCTTAAGGTTACTCGTGTCATTCAAGTGATCTCGTGGTCCATGGAGTTTAAGGTTACTCGTGTCATTCAAATGATCTCGGGATCCATGGAGCTTAAGTTTACTCGTGTCATTCAAATGATCTCGGGATCCATGGAGCTTAAGGTTACTCGACATTCGTCTTCTCAGGATAAGGGAAAACCCCGAAAAAAAACCTTATCCGGGTAACTCGTCCTAAGCGAGATTCGAACTCACGACCGGTTGGAATATGAGGCAGACACGCTACCACCACACTACCCAGGCAGGCTTCAAAGAGAATTGTCACATCAAATATATTATGTAATCTTGTTAATCCATACGTTTTATTAACAAATCCCTGGAACAAACCAGTCTCTTCTTGCACGTAACCTTAAGCATTCATGTGCCTACAAAACAATATCAAAACTTCATGCAGACATAAATATTAACACAAATTTAATAAAACATAACAATAAATATATCATAACCTAATAAGTCCTTTCGACTCTAAAAGTATAAAAAAGATCTTCATGTTTAAGGATTTCTGGCCTAAAATGTGAATTATTGTTTCACTATTCATTTATTTTATATTGTTTTTTCACTGTAATAATGGAATAATGTACACATTATTCAATCTGCTGAGGTAAAACGTAATATGTGTCTTTCCAAGTCACAGTCTTTGTTGTTCACCGCGTATACATTACCCATAAGAAGAATATCATTCCGTAAATCTTTCACACGACCAAACCGATGTACCATGTTGTGGAGTTGTACAGCGTTCTATTGACTCGTGCCTTAAAAGTATTTCTAAAACTGTTTCTTCCCCACGCATTATGTTGCTTTCTTGCGATTGTACATATATAGAAGATATTTTAGCATCCCACATCCATTTATTTTTAGTCATAAAATACAGTCTGTAAACTAGTCGTCGTATTTTCTGACATCTGTATCTACAAATTAATGCATTCAATCAAATTCCTTTCAGTGCGATTAAAATATTTTGATTTAATATAGTTTGTGAAAATAGATGAAAATTGTGAAAAAAAAAAATATCTGTTCATAATAATATATGAATTCTAAACTTAAAGGAAAATATGTCCCCCTCTTGGTGCACTTCGATTACCGATTAACTGAAGCTGTAAATGGGTTGGCACATTGTTAATAGGCATGCCCAACTTTAAGCTTTATTTTCTTGCAATTTTTTTTTCAACACTTTTCCACACTTAAAATGTTTCATCGATGCAATTTTTCACTACTTTGTTTCAAAATGTTTATACTGCCTCTCAGAAGCGCATTAAAGAAAGTGCTGAGATATTATTCAAGGTAATGCTCCAATTTTTTTCGTAGTTAGCTCACCCCCCCCCCCCATATGTAGGACTGACACGCCCCTAGGACTTACAAGGGTGCCTAGGGGCCATAAGCCTGTCGGGAGCCTACGGCACGAACCACAGAATGAAGAACTTGGAATGAGTGGTCGGCCCGAATCCGGCCTTAGGGATGTTATGATATGATAGGAAAGGTATGGAGCAATTGGTAGAATGAGTTGCAGGAGAAACGGGAGGACCCGTAGAAAACCTGCCCAGATGCCGCTTCGTCCACCACAAATCCCACATGCGGGCGCTTGGGATCGAACCCGAGCCACCTAGGAGCAGGCTAGCGGTCTAACTACGCAGCCACGGCGTCGCCATACACTTCTGCTTTGAGAAGTAAATGTATAATTTTTAAAAATCAAGAGCTTTGGAGAGTATAAAGAGTAATAATTTGTCTACACTAATTAAGGCTACACAAAAATCAAATCAAATCAAATAAAAACTAGAACTATAATAGATCTGTTTTAAACTCATTTTCTGTAAAACTTGATTTTTATTTGCATATTTTAAAAAATGCATCTTGTGGCTTGTTTTTATGAGAACAATTACTGTAGACAGTAAAAATTATTATTTTAATATCTATGCAACCTAGAATTTTGATAAATCGTGAAACTATCACTAGTATAATGACTACACATCTCAACAAGATATCTTGCTGGATTTTCCAAATTTCACTGATGTATCACCTTCCTTTGTGTATCTTTTTGAGTTGAGGTTGAGAAGGACACATTTACAGGAGGGAATTGATAGTGATTAGGACAGAAAGTTTGGATATACAGTAAATTTGCCACTCTCTCCAAAACAGTTCATATCTAATGCGTTACGTTCACATGACTTTCTGTACTAAATTTTTCACAAAGCTATCATTTTATGTGTTACTCCATATGAATATGTTTTCTCGGAAATGTTTAGTAAAAGGCGAACTTAAAAGTCGAGGTTAGTATTTATCATACTTTTCGTTTTTGAGTTATTCTCTTCATACAGAAATACACACTCTAAGATACATTAAAAAAAAAAAAAAAAAAAAAAAAAAAAAAAAACTGATCCAGGAGACCACAGAACGGCGAAATCTGGAGCATGTCGACATCTCTGCTTAGTCTAGTAGAAGAGAACGTGAAATTTATTAAATAATCATTTTGAACTTTGTTGGGTACGAATGGTGTGTCGGGCATGCCAGCTATATAATTATTATACGTATAAGTAGCTTTAAATGCTCATGAGTTAAAAATAATCCTAATTACCGTATTTCTGGCGAAATCTCGGATGGCATGCAATACCTTCGCTACCTAGTAAAATCAAGAATTCGGTTAGTAACAAACTTGGCATCTAAGTTCAGCATCTTCCGAAGATACAAGTAGATTTTAAAGAAACTCCCACCCCAAAGTACCCTTTACATGCAAACATTTCAGAAAATTTTTATTTTCCCAAAAATGGCCAATAATGGTTTTGATTAAAATGCCGTAGCATATTAAATATATTAAATGAACAAATCTTGAATTTTCTGATAATATCCTCTGAAGTCCTCTTCATTTTGAATGCCTTTTGTGTAACTCTAAAAGAGAGAGAGAGAGAGAGAGAGAGAGAGAGAGATAAAAAATTAATTCACAAAAAGTGTAGATATTCCGTATTATTGGTTTCAATTTTAAAGTACCAAAACTTTTCTTAAACGGGAATTTCTTTTACTCATGACCATGCGAAGAGAACAGAATTCCAATCACATAGCGCCAGCTTTTAAAATATATGACTATCGCTGTAGCCTATATATTCCCTTATTTCCCTTCTACTTAGAGGGAACTATGTAATACGGCATATTATGAAAGAGATAGGAAAATAAGCTTTTGTAAGAATAGTTTGTTACAGAATAGGTAGAGAAAGTCATGTGAATGGGATACTTCAGATTTATAGCCTTAATATTCTTGCACAGTTCGCAATGTGTATTAACAATTAAAAGACAATTCATGGAGTTATTTTTTTAAAAATCGGTACAAATGTATGGGTTAAAATCCTTAATAAATAACTCACATCTACTGCATGTTTATTGTACCAGACGTTGAAGTCTTACCAAAATAGGGGAGGGAGCTTAGCTTCTGCTCCGGCTGAAACGCAAAGGCTTGTAGGCCAGAATTCGCAGGGGATATAAAATAAATGGCTATACATAGCAAAGGAAGACGAATATATCTGGAGACGCTGCGTATTAATCAAATCAAGATCGACGAGTAAGCTGCAAGGATGAATTCGGTGTATTTGTATGCATTATCATACCTTTCTATGATTTTTGAAAATCCAGCAAAACATGTTAGCCATGGTTTACAGATGTGCATGATTATGAATGTTATTAGTGTTTAGTATGGTTAGTACAGTATCAGATATTTTGACGGTCACATTGCCAGATATTTTATGCGAGGTTAGTTTTGCAGTTAAAGTACTCTATGTGGCTTGCATTTACAAAGTAACTTAATACATTTCACGTGGTGAGCAATGGGCGCAGAAATCAATAATTTAAATATATCCAACTCACAACTGAAGCAGAGATAAATGTAAGCCTACATTATCGCTTTCACAAGGTTTTAGATTTTGGATGTCTGCCATATTCCGCGCCATTGAATGCAATGTGGAATACAAGCCTCTGAAGAGGTTTGAAAATTCTCTCTCTGATGTACACCTCCTTAGGTTTTCAAATGCTGCATACTACAAAATCAATCATTACAAAATGAAGTCTTGTGCCTGCTTCGGAGTCAATTTACTTTGATGTATTAATCGTTGTGATATGGAAGCTGTTGAAAGTTGATTTTTAGAATATGTTTGCTTGATGTGTGAGACCTTGAAGTTTAGTGTGTTGTATGACAATGTAGTGAGAAGCAGACCTGGTATGTTCACTGTTGTATTCAATGTTCTCTTGCAGACGTACACATGTCTCCATGTATGCACCACCAACGCCAACAACGTGCCATGCTGCTCGCCAACAGTAAGTCAGCGTACTGCCTGAATAATTCAACCCAAATTGCATTAGCGATGTGTGTACATACAATGCCTCGCAGTGTTCTTTCAGTTTGCTGCTGCTTCTTGCATAACTTTGTTTCTTTCTTTCTTTTCTTTCCCTCACTGCCTGACATACCAAGCACCATTCCGTCAACTGTAGTGAGCGTTTGTTTTGTAACATTTGTAGCCCTAGAGTAGCTGACATTTTATTTTTAGGAGCTAAAATAGCGAATGTTGACCAGAAAAATCACAATATAGTCCATTAAGTAGTTTGCACGCAGTCTGTCGAGTGTCATGAATCAATTTTCCTGTTTCACACACACACACACGAATTTTGGATTGATTTCGGCATAATTTCTCTTGTTAGGATTGGGCAGTTTGTATCCCCCTTCAAGCCGAACAACTATCTCTCAAAATAATTACAGTATGAATAAGACGCTGGTTTGAGTTTATTGCAGCAGTGTCGTTGCTCCCCTGTTTGTACAGTGTGGCACTACAGCATTGAAATGACTGCCGACCTCACGCCCACATGTGCAAAGTAGAGGTGCCCTATCCAGCGGATACGGGGAGATGTGGTCAACACCATACCCGCATGATTGTGCTCAATCCTACGCTTATTCCTTATGTGATAACCGAAGTACCATGTACAAGCCTCAGAACCATGGCGCAGGACCCTGCTGTTCAGAACTTCTGCAGAGTACAATAAAAGTTCATAGAAAATAGAGACACTAAGGGAAAACTTCCTCCATCACTATGTTCAACACCTTAATTTTAAAACGATCTAATTATGTCCGGTTTATTTGTTCTACATGAACGTTTCTTATGCCCTCCCATTTTAGATCATTCACGTAGTTAGATTTTGCACATATTTTATGTTTAGGCATAACGCATTAACATTTCCACATGTTAATAGATGTTGTTTCCAATTTTGTTTTGCGCGATTGTTGTATTTGTATGTTTTAGATGTAATGTATGGTAGCATGGTCTTTGTGTGCTTTATATTATAATATAGATGTGTTATTAATAAATATCCAAACTATTGTAATGTTTTTGCTATACCTACCATAAAATGGATAAACTCTGGAGAAAAAGAAAAACTATGATGTATAGTTACTGTCTTGTAAGCAACCATATTTCACAAATACCTGATACATCTCTAAGCTAGAAGTTGCATTGCTTCAAGCGCTCGTGTTAATATACGAGATAAAACAAAATACAGATCTCTCTTACTGCGTTCTTCGAGCTAGAAAAATCAAGTTTCGCAAGGTAATTGCGTATAATTACTGCACTGTAGAAAATATAGGAATATATCCAGCACTGCATTTTTCTTTTTCTTTTTCTGTATAAAATTTCAGGCCAGGGTTTCTTACTTATATAACTTAACACTGCTCTGATTATTGCATATCTATAATTCATGTGTATCAACTTTCGAGCTCTATGTAACCACATTGCTCCGCAGAAGTTTTTATTTAATGAAATTATAGGCAACCGAAATTAATGTCCGATTTAAAGTGATCTAACAAGTTACTACTTCCGAGCAAAATTTAAAACTGAAATTATTAATACAGAATCTGACATAATTCCAGAATTCTCTATTCCTGGAGAATGTTGGAACAGAGACAATTCGGTGATAAGGGTTGTATGGCCGCTTTCGAATTCGAGGTAGCAGTTCATACTCAGAATTTAAGCAAGAAGGAAATTTAATTCCTTATATTTTGAACAGTATCAGAGATGCGATTTTACATAAGACAATATTTCGTTATCTAATAACTTAAGCAGGCCTATGCAGAAGGGGCTAAGGCAGGCTTACAGCACACTCCCTTAGCTATAGAAACATGAACATTGTCATACTTACGGTTTTGGTGTACCTTTGTTTGGTAAAACCAAAGCCAATTTTTATTTCTTCTTTATTTCTTAAAACAATTAGCACATATTCTTTCAATCAGTAAATAAATTATCATAGTGGTGGACGACCAATAGGTATGTCATACATAACATGTTATACTAATTTTTACATATGGGAGGGGGACTAGTCAAATCAATGCGCTTAAACTAAACTTTTTAACACATTTCCTGTAAGAATAAGGCTTTGAGATAATGAGGATCAAGTATTTACCACCTAAATATTACGTTTAAAAGACACCTTTTTTAATAAACCATTTCATTTATTTTATCAAATTTTAAATTAATCCTTACACCTAAAGAATGATATATTGAAAATTTAGAAATGATATTCCTCTATTGTTACTATAATTTGCTCATTGGTAAGGTGTGTTTCAAAACAGCTCCGCTCTAAAGGACCCTGGATATGCCATTGATTATAACTCATTATACGAATCAATTCAATTTTATTGCTAAATCCACCAATTAATCGCAACATTGAGTCTAAGCAGTTCTAAATGGATAGTGCAAGATAATCATGATAAAACACGCCTTTTTCACACTACAGTTACTAGTCTTATGGTAAAGAAATCAAACTACAGACGTTAATTTTTGTTACTAAATATATTCAATTCTTCAAGCAAGAAATATCTGGAATTTTAGTGCCTTTATTTGAGAACATGGTATGCATTTGCGAATGGGACAATCTGTCAGTTGCATTTGTGTAGCAGGACTTATAGAAAAATTAAAATACAGGAATATGTATTTAATACATAAATGCAATGTTATTAACAGGAACGCTGAAAGAATATATCTTCCATGTTAGAATAGTTTATACAAGAAGTCTCCCCTATTGTGGACTATTTTGGCACGCAAAGTCAGATTTAAAAACAATTTTCATCGGATTCTCTTTTCCTGGAATTGCTCATTTATAAACGCCCAATTTTTTATTCTAAATTTTTATCAGGAAATGTTGTGTACTGACGTTATGGATGAATCATATTGCCTTCTCTATGAGTTTTTTGCATAAAGGAAACCTTACTCAGAAAACCATTACATGAAATATGCTTGCAACAATCTGGGTGTCATGTGCTCCAAAAATGGCAGCCTTGGTGGTTATATATCTAAACATAACCTTTAGGACAATAAATATTGTTCCATATTTGTGCCCAAAGTAATTATCTACATCGTGTCTCTAAAACTGGTAGCCTTTTCAAGAGCGCTAAATTTATACGCCGTGTCCGGTTCACGGTCTTTTCGCGACAGGGGAGTGGTTATCCTCAACATTATCTTCTTGCAACATTTGCTGTTGTAATTGCTGTGATTCATTTTATCAGATCCCTGCTGAGCATTCCGCTGCGAGCATGCTTGCTTGTTCTGTTATTCTATTTTATTATTATTTTTTCTTTTTGTGTCGGTCGTTCATTCAAATGAAAAGATCGCTGCGCTTTGCACACGATTTTAATTTTGTGTATCTGTGGAACAACTGCAAACCTTTATGAATGGCGCCTGTAAGAGTAGTTAATTCTGAATACTGCCTGTCGTCTGTGATTTCTATTCAGTAAATAGAAGGCATTTATAAACAAGAATATGCTAAACAGTGTAGGAAAATGAAATAGTAGCACACTTTATAATACACTTTAAAAATGAATACACTCCCAAAATGAAAATCTCGCATAATTCTAAAGTAGATATGAACTTTTAAATAATTTCCTCACTCCCTGATACAACAAAAAGATAAGAAAAACGAGAATGTAACGTAATGAACACTAACGTTTATATATAAGAGAGCTAACTTGTATAAGTTTCCGGTTTTTAATGTTGTAGGAATAGTGACTAAATCTTTTGACAGACTAGCAATGCTGTGCAAAATGTGGAAGTTTGTGAAACAATGTTTTAATTGTAAAATTCTGAATGTAACGAGAAACCTATTTTCTTTTTCCATCAAGACCATTTTTCTTTGTAAACGAGTGTATGGACCGTTGTAATGTTTGGAAATTTTCATGTGTGAAGTTCCTTTTCGTGTTTTTTAATTATAATTCCTCTTCAGTTTTACTAGGTTCATTATACAACTTCCCTCTATTCAGCTTAATTTCTTACAATGTAATTTTCTCCGTAGACGGATGTATCATTAAGAAGCTTAATTTTGTTTGTACTTTTTTTTTGGGGGGGGGCAATTATCAAGTCAGTCAGATACATGGAATACATTTTGATTGACGAATGTAAATGGATTCAGGCATTATTTAAATTGAATATGCAAATATGAAATGTCAATGAATGATATTTTTTGTGTCGATAATGGAGCTGAAAAATAATTCTTGACTGCTTGCTTTACTGGCTTGATTCTGCTTATGTCTGAAGGATTAGTTCTTTCAAATAGTACCACATAAATTCTTAAGTTCCATTATTTGTAAGCATTAAGCGCTTTCACTGTGTGGAAACATTGCTTCAGATGAGAGCTTTTAAGTATGTTAGAAAATAATGTTCTTGTATCATTTATCCATAATGTGAAACATGTTCAGTTAAATGTTGATAGATTTGAGCAAAACTATTTATAATAAGTCCGTTCAATATCGAAATGTCTTGTTTTCCACTTTTAAGTCATATCGAGTAAGTCCACAAAAGGAATGAAGTTCATTGACGTCATTGGTAGTGAAAGCCAGTATCGATTTCAAAATACTAGAAATAAGAACCTGCTGTTCATATCACGTGGTGAAAAATTAGAACAGCTATCAGCATTCTTGGCAGAGTTGTGTGGTATGTTTGTGTTGTTTCCTACATAAAATAGGCACACTCACACCATAAACATTTCTTTAGTTTTATTGCTTTTAGTCTTTAATGAAGGGAATTATAATAGTATAAACAATCCCAACCCACTTCATAACAGAGTAGAGTTTGCTGCTTTCACTTGATTGCGTGTTCGGTAAACATCGACCATAAATTTGCTATATTAAAAGCTGTTCTTTTGCGAGAGCTTCGTCCAGCTTCATAAATTGACGAGCGCAGAGGTTCAAAAAGTATTTCTAGCAAACGCGACAGGAATTTATAATCATTTGCAAAGTGTTATCAATGGTAGTGAAATGTTCGTTAAACAGCTAAAATTCATCATCTTTGAAAATAAAAATGAAATTGGGTTGGCACAAGTGCATTAAAAAAACGAAATCTTAACAGAAGTCCTAAATGAAAAGAATATTCCTTTTCTCCTAATAATACAATTCTTGTGATTGTGGATTAATAACTGTAAATAAAATAAATAATTACAGCATGCTTTGCCACCTGTAGTTATGTTTGCGCAAATATAACGCTCAATAAAGCTACAATTGGAAGTAGCTTTCAACATTTTATTCAATTATCATTATATTATAATGCATGTTTTATTGAATATCCCCAAGATTATTCCAACTCTATTGCATTGCTCGGAAAATTTCCTGATTTTGCCTATATAATGGCGGAAGAATTAAAGAAAAATTGGTTTAAAAACCTTATAATTGGACTATGCAAAAGTACATAGTAATACAAATATTTTCTAGAATAATAAATTCTCATCTTCAAGCACGGGTCAACAGAGCTTTAGCATTTGCTTCCATGGATGTATTATTGCGATTCCTTGCATGTTTGATGCAACTGTGTTCTTTACTTCTTGCAAAGTATGGAATCATTCAAAACCAATCAATATCTACGCTTAGTATTTCATTCATTATAAACGTTTCGTTCTAACTTAGGTCTTTTGCTTAAGGATACAAATTCCGGAAAAATACTAAGAGTTTGGATTGCCTTTTTTGAACTTCTTCCCACACCTGAAGTGACTTTTGTATAACATAAAGGCATAATTACGAGTTTCAAGGCAATTTCTAAGTTTATATTCCGACAATCGAGTTAAAAACATTGAAGCATTCTTTATGACTTAAATGAAGCGCTTTCAAGTAGGGAAACGTAATTTAAGAATGAACAGAGTTGGCAGAGAGTAACAACTCTTGTGATATTTTTAAGGCAATAAATTACTTACTTCATATCTGTTAAATCATCTGTTGTATTTCCGAGGAACGTTGCGAAATATCAGAAAGGGTTTTAATTACGAGAAATAATGGGCATGAAAAGAAGAAATAAATAAAATAGTCATGAAAAATGGCTTAAAAATCAAGTAGTTACTAAAGCTATTAACGATGACTGGTGTCTATGGTCTTTATAGATTGCGAAAATAAAATTCTCAGCTATGATTAAAAACCAGGCTTCAAAATCCTCAAAGTATGTAGATATATTAGCTTAACTATTCCCGCATTTGAGCTGCTTGTTCATGGAATAACGTTGTTAAGTCTAATTTGACACGTACAGGCTGTTATACCCCAAACCTTCTGGCAACAGCGAATATGTGACCCGACCTCAGATATCAAGGAGTGGCGAGAGCACTTACCTTACCAGTAGGATGCTGATTTAGAGGTGTGATGAATGAGATCTCTCCACAAGGGTGTGGTGATCTGACACGCTATGTTTTGTGTTGCAGGCCAGCCGCCATGTTGGGGATCTGTTCGAGGATCTGCGGGATGGACACAACCTCATCTCCTTACTGGAGGTCCTCTCCGGTGAACACCTGGTAAGTTCTTCCATTTACTACTTATTAAATTACTTTAAGGTAATCACATATTTATGCTACAAAATGGAGCTGTTGCAGTAACTTTCGAAACTAAATGAACATTCAAAATAATGTAAAGCTTCATCACAATTTTAAATGTTTTAAAATAATCTCTTTGGAGTTAAGTGAACACGTTACTTAAGTTTCAGTCCTTCTAGCAAAAATACTACCGAAATTAACAGCTGCATCAAAATAGAGTCTACGAGTGTTTACTCATTATATGCAGAATGGGAGGTGAATAAGTGCAAATATTTGTATCATTGTTTAAGGACGTGTGATGATCCAATATTTTTAGTTTTTTTCATTATTTTCTAAAGTTCTGTTCATGAGGGAAATTTAGGACAGATGTTATTCCCTATCTCAGAGGTTCGGTGATTGTTTACGTAACAGTTGGCCTTCATCTGCCCATTAAACCCTGCCCGACTATAGATGGTGTGATCTGAGGGAAGAATGCCGATCGCATTAAAACTTCAACCTACGTACCACACGTTTTTGTTTTCATACAGCATTATCTGATTAGAATTCACAATATATTCATGGTTCAACTTAAAAATATTGAGCACAGCGACATTATTATGCTTTATTTAAAGTTTGTTTTATTGAAAAAATATATAACTCAAACCAACATACAAGTATTGGTACTTCCATGCTATACACTATAAAATCACCTGTTTTGCTGTTACAAGGGTGAGAAATTAGAATTAAACCTCTACACTTAAAAGCTTCAAATCGGGAATTAAGAGAACCCAAGTCACAAATACTTCGATACACTGTGGTTTATGTTCGTCTTTTAGAAGATGACGATTTTAGAAGTCGCCAATGATATAGGTGCTTCGCAGCATTGCCAGGTTCTCCACTTCTGGCATGGATTAGACGAATATCTGCTAATTCAGATTGCAAAGCCATTTATTGTGTAAAGGAAAATTAGTGATTGACTAGGTCCCTCGTTTGGACATTTTAAGTCACGTGAATACAGGATGGCGGTGTGCGAGTTTTACACAGGAGCTGGCCATTGCTTGGTATATGTTGTAGACACAGCAGAGACATAATACAGAGTCGTTCAAAACACGTTAGACCCTGACATTTGTGTTTTATTTATGACAATACTCTAAGTCCGTGGACAAAGGGAGATACACTTGTGTATTATACGCATTTTTCTCTTCAATAAAAAATTATTTGCACTTATTCACCTACCATCCTGTATATATCAAATAGCAAAATGCTCTTTGCTGTACTGTTACTCGTTTGATAGTGCTACTTTCGCAAGCCATGATTGTTCGTTTCGTTCCAAGAGTATTGGAAGACAACTTCCACTTATCCTCTTAGGTATAGCAATTGGCCTAGCTTTAATCACCTAGCTAATATTCAGGATTAGGAGAGAATTATGAAGTAACCAACAGTTTTGGTTCTCTGTTTTTAAACACAGCGAAGAACCCTTTATGGTTATTAAGATATTCATCTGCCATTTTGCATTGGGACTTGAAATAATTAAATCATTCTTACAAGCGTACATGATTGTAACAGTAAAAGTGGAGAGTTGAAAAGCTGCAGTTTTGAAAGTATCTAGTTAGATGCTTTTCTTTCTTTCTTTCTTTCTTTCTGTTCTATTCAATCGATTGCAACTGTTTAAAGTCCAATTCTCGGAATCACGGTCACATTTAACCTAGTAAAACTTTGGCCCTAAGTGCATTTTTCGGTTTAACGGGAATGATCATGATTAGTGGGTTCATAAAACGTATAGACCATGCTATATGTCGCTGCAGACTTATAGTAACAGCATGTCTCCCTAAGCAATAACGCAAGGATTTCATCGGTTTTAAAGAATTATGATCCAAGGTGCTAATATTATGACTTGGCTGATTTTCGTCGATTTCAATAGCTTATGGATAAATCGTGAAGTAATTGTGTCTGTGCAGGATCAAAACTTATAAAGTAAAAACTAGTAACAATCACACATCTCCATGTAAACCGGCGCAGAAGTGCAATGAGCTCTGGGAGTGTGTCCTTTCTTCATGATCATCCCGCGCAAGGGAAATGGCAACACCACCGCGGTAACATCCTTGAGGTAGAGTTGTGGTCTCCTAATATTCTGCCCAGGCCGTTGATTGACTTCGTCAGGTGGCATATCCACATATACATTTTTTGCTCTCCGGAATATAGAAGAAGTCAAATATTTCCTGTGTAGTGTAAGCGTGGTTTTGGCAATGCTTTCTTTACTTATTCCCTCTCCCCTGCCCCCAAAAAGAAAGAAATATAGAAAAAAGAGCGTTAAATCTTTTTGAAACGAGCTGGTTCAAAACAAATTAACAGTAGGTTCCATATTAACATTTCGCTAGATATTCGAGATTTTTATATCAGTAATCATTAAAACGATATAATACTAATATTAAGAAATAAATCCATAATGTGAGGTCAATAACTGTGTGATTGATAACACCAAATTGTAAATGCTGTGCATGAATCATAGAAGAGGGGAAAGTACACGCGAAAAATGACATTGAGATTGAGTATTTGAAAATATTTAAATTCATTTTCCAACGATTTCTCTGTAAAAAATCTGATGTGCTACAATCACATAACTTTCTCTAGCTGTTTCATATAGAAACTATCAAGCTTAAGATTTATTTTATATGTCATGCTAATCGAGATAAATATTAATAGAATTAGCTTTATTACTTACTTTTTTGTAAGCAGGAGGTAAATAAGGGAATGCGTTAGGCTAAAGCGATAGTCGAATCTTTTAAAATCTATCGCTAAGTGAAACAACCGTTTGATTAAAGGTAGTTCAAAATTTACACAGTCTAAATTGTTTGTGTAGTAGGTTTTTGTCTATCTCTTACGGTTTAACCTCATGTAAAATTCTGCAAAACTCGTCCAGAATGAAGAGTCTTCAGAGGATATTCCTAGGGAATTCAAAAAATATATTTTAATTGTTATGAATAAACCTGTCGCCTACGTGGTGTAATGGTTACCATGCTAGCTTCATATACCCAAGGTCGCGGGTTCAATCCCGGCGGAGGACGATGGATTTTTTTAGATGTAAAAATCCTTAGCATGGCTTCCTTCGGAAGGGAAGTAAAGCCGTGGGTCCTGTGTCATAGATTTACGGCACGTAAAAGAACCTCAAGCCTGATAGGTCTCTGAGCAAAATTAAGCGGTCTTTCACGCCCAACGCCATTACCATTTTTCTTGAGTATACCGCATTTTAATCAAAATCGTTGGAGCCATTCTTGAGAAAAACAAAATTTTCAAAAATTTTACCATGTAAAGGGTAGTTTGTGGTAAGGAGCTTTTCTTGAAAAATCTTCGTGTCGCATCCTTGGAGGAAAGTTAGCATAAATACCACATTTGGCATTTAACGGTCTTTTTTTTTTTTTTTTTTTTTTTTTTTTTCTTTTTAGTCATACTGTCCACACACACACACACACACACACACACACAGAGTTCTTTTTTTAAAATGCTTTTTTTTTCGAACCTCATAACACATTTCTGGTAAAATCTCGACATTGAATTTCTATCCATTATGTACATTATAGAGAAAGAAAAAATAAAACGAGATGTCCCTTTTAAGGGAGGCACAGTTTTGTTTGAAACAGAGTAAGATCTAATTTCTGCTTGGTACTAATATAAGTAGTTATTCATCTAGGGGTAGCAGATAATTTATGGATTGGAAATATTGTGACTACTTACATCGCACATTTTCCTGTATCTAATCATGGGAAACTCATGGTGCAAAGATGAAAAAAAACGCAGGAATACTCAATGAAGTTCAACTGTAATACTTATACGACGTGTTTCAACTTTGATGAGTATCAAGTTTAGTGTCATTAATGCTTTCTATGATGAAAGACTCATGTCCATATTTTGCTTCGTTTATCACAGACCTCAATAACAATACAAGGACATTATTTCTTCAGCGCAAGAATAGTGTTGAATTAATACATAGTATGCAACCGACTCCAGACAAAATGATCAAGCTTGTGTCACATGAAGACAAATGCTTAAATCTCAAGAGGTTGGAACCGGAAATGTGATTTAGCAAAATTTGCCATAGGTTTTGCTTGTATAGCAGAGCCCACGTAAAATAAGAACAGTGGGAAAAGAATTAGATTCTGTCTTGTATAACGCATACCATTTTCATTCGATGGTTTGCATAGTTAATAGAGCATCAAATGTTGTACTCACATTTATCAACATCACTCTTAAACGAAAGGCATATAACAACTTTCTGAAGATAAGCTACTTAAGAAAAGAGGTCATTCAGGATAATAAATACCATTTGTCATTCTCTATCAGGAAAACGGTGAAGCCGTCAATTCTGTTCATAATGTGTCCTTAATGGCCAACACTTTTAATTCCAACAGTACTTTATGATGATGGAAGTTGTAGCTGACATTGGAGAGTTGAAACTTTCGCGACCCCCCCCCTCCCAAAATGTTATTGCATACCTCATACTTGCGTAACCAAATAGGCTGACCGGTTTTCAAGAACAGTTGATATGCACCTATAATTTCAAATTTGCGATGCTTTAAAGGATTAATTCATTTGGAAAATATCTTGAGATGAAAATGAGAGTTACGATAATAAAACAAGGAGTGGTTTCCCAAAGTAGATCTAACAGAAAGGAATGTTGAATACTAAGGATGTTGTTTGTAGCTTTCTAGTGGCACTGTATTTACGAATGCGTCCAAGTTGAAATTCCAAGCAAAGTGGCGTTATCTTGATGGAGCGAGCATGCAATCCGGGCGCCGGATCTTCCAAAAACGGAATGTCTCTGGAACAGGGATAGCCAAATAGTTCATCGTAATGTAACATTTGAAATGAACTGTTTGGGTGAAGCAAGCAAGAAAGAAATAAAAAAGGGGAAAAAGCTCAGGCAATTTTTGCGTTTTATAGCGTGTTCCACATAAAACCGGCTCGTTCAGTATTAGGACTGTAAAGAACTTAATAAGAACGTTTTGCAATACAGTCCCTATAGTGATGTTAACGCTCCTTGGGCTTACGTTTGAAATGTCAACCCAGTCATCCTATGTGGAACAAACCCCAAGTGTCAATGCGTCCTGATCTAGAAACTCGTGAGAAACATAAAACTAAATGGGAAGTAATATTTTTGTCATCAGCTCCTATTAAAAGTTTGAGGGCGAGCATCTGCTTGGAGACGAAGCTCCCTCTAAAACCAGCGGCTTTTCATTAAGGCAATACCTGGGTTACTAAAATGCAGCTCCCGGTGAGTTAGCATACCAGGACGAAAGTGGATCACCACTTACGCGTGTCAACCCCTAAGGAAAGATTGACGAAAATCTCAGTGGGGCCGACAGCAATCTAGCATGCTCTCTACTAGTTATCCGAGCTAGTACCGGAGGACAATGAGGCGTCTGATTACTCCGTCTGAACCTATCTCCCAGGGTCTCGCGAACTACTACTCCGCCGAGACCAACCCAATCCGAATAATTCCCTTTTGGGAGGGACTCAGACGTTCGGCCGGACGTACAATTGGTCAGGTCAGAAGTGCTACGGGAGCTAGATGTCTGCAGCTCCCGCACTATGACTGCAGAAGAGTTCCACCCCCCTCGGAGGCCCCTAATTACAATTTAAATTATTCCAACCGTGTAAATATTTTAGGGAGCGTTTATTTATTATCTCACTTTGAGCCCGATATCCCACACCAATCAGACAGGTTAGGCTTGCAGCATTCTGATGTTTTTAAGATTTGTACCTCGTTATAAGTGCACTAACGAACGTAGCCAGAAAAATATAAAGGGGGGTTATGAGTAGGTGTCATTTTATTGTAACACAGAATAAATATACATGATAAATATGATTTATTTTGTATTGAAATAATTTTTAAAATCTATTTGTTATCCTCAGATTAAGGTGCAGCAATTGCAATTGAAACTAGAATGTTGCTATTACCTACAGCCCTCAAAACCCCTTCCTAGGCACTCCTCTTTACAAGGGTAAAAAGTAATGAACGTTTGAAGAACACAATGAAATTAGCTTACATGCTTAATAAAAACGTTCTTTATCCCGTATCTGATGCACGAAAATTATAAATTGAACCTCCTTGTCATTAAATTGAAAGTTCAATGAAAATTACAATTGACAGTTTTAGATACGGAAAAAAGTGGGAACATCTCCATGTGCTCATTTATATTACCGATACAAATAATTGCTATAAACAATTTAGTAAACTAAAAAATTAATTTATTACCAGTATCCCAAATTATTTCTTTGTGGGTAATATATTTATTGCTCTAAAAGTGATGGTTTCCTAATTGTTATTACTTTCCCTGCACCAGAATAAAACAATGAAGCGGTTCCCAATATTAAATACGAATAGTGATGTAAATAGATTCTTATAATATCATTAAATAAAACATTTACATAAGAGCTGTTTTATAATACCACATATGAATAGCCTTTAAACCGTCGTTAGATTTCGACTAGTATCTCTACGGAAAGTGTAATCCAAGTGAAAACCCATAGTTTCAGACAAATTTCTGTTGGCCAGCATTTACACATCACAGAAACGATAACCTCTCAAATTCATATATATCATAAGAGTAATAGCTTTCACTGGTATGTCTCAACACTAACGAACGACATTATGCTTCATCGCAGCATCTGATTGCTTTGCCGCCCAAAAGAAAATGCCGCATGATTATCTCACTGGGTGCTGGTTCACAAGACACTTAATGAACGCATTAATTATTCTCCTCATAAAGTCGATGGATGCAATGTGGCGTACATAGACCGTAGTTTTTTGTTTAACGTTAAAAGGCTTGTTGACGTCAGCGGAAGTACTCTGGCTGTCACCTTAATCTCCTCGCGCAATGTTTGGCACGACAAGCTAGCAGGGGAAGCCTTGTTGACCACTCGGTACTGCGTGGCCTGGATTTGTTATTTTAATGTCACCCCCAGGAACATAATGCGGCTTTGCTGGCATTAACTTCACCCTTCATTATACGGGGAGACTATTTGGAGGTTTGAATGTCATGGTCATGTTGGTTTAACGGCTGTTGAACACCTTTATGTTGCAAGGAGTATTCCAGGCGATGAAAATAACATGCACTCCTACTAACAAGCAAAAGGAGTGGGGGGGGGGGGCAATCCTATCTGCCTTTAATGTTAAAATTATCTTATTTCTCCTCATTTTGACTTTGAATGTTGTAGCGTTGCGTTTGAGGATTGAAAATGGATACGAATTTGGTGTTTGGGATTTTAATGAATCGTATGTGCTGAATTTTTTCTGCCAGCGACAAGTTCCATGTATTCATTTATAATTATACATTTACACGTTCTGTCCGCGTTACGTAGCGATATACTTTTACCTCGGAGTGATTTCAAATTAGACAGGAGGGAGGGGACTGTTTACATTCACATTACTTTCTCTACATCGTCATTTATGAATGGGTATAAACTATTCTTACGAAGCTTATTTTTCTATCTTTCATTTTAATCGAGATAAACGTTTGCATAAATTACAATTGTCATACAAATACAAAGGAAATAATTATAGTCAGGTATTTAACTGGGCGTAAAATGCAATTTAAAATATTTAATTTAGTATTTTAATTATTGTATCATAAATATTAAAAATGTCCCGTACTGTTTCCACACAATCGCGAAGAACAGCTGAACATCGAATGACCAAGTATTTAAGAGTGCAAGCGATTAAAACGGATCTCTTGAAGTGGCTTTATGGCATTAAGATTAAAAAAAAAGATAGAAAGAAATCTGTTTTAGACACATCATTTATACCGTTTCTTAATGGTGTATAATGATAAAGTGTTAACTTTATTTTATATGCGTGATTCCAAAACTTTAAAAACAAGCTATTTCTGCGTACAAGATTACATGAAATTACTTTCGAATGAAGTAGACCTCTCAGGCTATTTGCAGAAAAGCCATATATACATTTTGTAATATAAATATTAATGATGCCCCTACATAACCATCATTTCTTGGCCTGTTAGTTAAGGAGTAGTTAATGTGTACCAAAACCAGCATTTAAAGCAGTTCTTTGAGAACAAAATACAACTTCGAGAACACAGACATTACTTGGTATTTATTCTTTAAAAAAGAATCTTACGGTCATGATATCATTTACCAGCTTGTCTGCTAGCAGTTCCAGTCTGCAATGAAGATTTTGGCAAAATTCTTCGAATATGGTTAAGACATTGTGCCCATTTTACAGCATCAAAAGCTAAAATAACAATCCTACTCAATATATCGGAATAACAAAACAGTTGCGTTCCACACCATAGGGGGCCATATAAGGTGGAGACCTCGTTTTGCTTGTCCCACGTGGGTACACATTTTTTTCCAAGGTGAGAGGTCTAGTTAAACGTCGTAAATATTTCAGCGCATACTTAGTCATGATCGTTATTCATACATTCCCATTGCTGTTTTAGGCTTTTATTTTGCACCGACGGTTAATTCGCAGATAGTAGTGTTGCCCACGGGCACCGGAGGACGTTTTTTTACTCAATTCTTTTTTTGGAGTCGCTTTCGGAAACTGTAGAGGTCAGACCAATAAATCAGAGTAACTCCTACACAGGAGATCCAAATCTTGCCGACCTTGATACCTACCTAGCCTAAGAAACTCGTTTGTCCCCCCCTCCTCACCACTTTTGAAATGGGATCCCATCGTAATGTGGTGCAGTGCGCGAATCGCAGATAAAGGTGGGAGTGGTTAGAGATACTAACCAATGCGTGCAAGTTATTGACGACTCGATGCGTATTTGCATAGTATAGAGGCGTTTGGTGTTGCAAAAACACCTCGTTCGCCTCCATTTATACTACCCACATACTATTCACGTCGAGTGTTACGCCCAGTTTTTGAAAGAAATAAGCTTTGCGGAAAACATAATTCAACACTTAAAAACCCAGCTTCCTTGGTTTACACAGTGGTCCACGCTAGATCATGTGATATTTAAATGCAAGACAACGCCCAGTTTTCATTTGTTTGGTGACCACAAATTATGATATACACAATGCCACGTTTTTTCATTTGTTTAACATCGCTTCAACTGCGAGGGAATATCACTACCTTACTGTTGTTAGTTCCTCTGCAACGTACTTAGTAGTAGAGATGTCGATATTTTCTTGGAAATGCATTTTATGATGCCTGTAAAATCAAAAGGATACTTTTCAGAAAACATTCTGTAAATATGTATGTGATAAGGAGAGAGAGAGAGAGAGAGAGGGAGGGAGAGAGAGAGAGAGAGAGAGAGAGAGAGAGAGAGAGAGAGAGAGAGAGAGAGAGAGAGAGAGAGAGAGACGCTTAACTGAAAAGCAAATATTGCGATAAATACCAAACTTGATACTTAATAGTTCAGTATCTTTCAAGGACGCGACACTAGATTTTTAATACAAAATTCTCCCAACCCTAACTACCCTTTACATGGAAGGTTTTTTGAAATGTCGGATTTGCTTAATAGATAGCTCTTATGATATATTTACATGTTAAAATGCTGATGTAGACTTGCCTGGGAAGTCTTCTTCATTACTTTTGTATATCTGAATTAACATAAGCGGTACAGAAAAGCGCACTGTGCAAAAAATGTTAGTCTTTAAAACACACAATTTATTTACGGTAATATTTTTTGGCATTAGCCACTTACAAAATATCTCTTTTTATTGGTTTGAACGTTTCAATAATCTATTTTTTAAAAGTACTGTCGACATTCAGTTGTTTCTAGCGATGTCATGGAAATGTTACTAGCACATAGCGGGCTGCTTTTAAACAGACTATCGACTCTTTTTTTTTTCGCCCTTTGTTGGTTACAAGTTAAGGTGTAGTGAAACTATGCAAATGTTTAATAAATTAACATTAATGACTATACAAATAATCTGATGTTTCATTTACATGGCTTTCTCTACCTTTTCTAGAGCAAATTATTCTTCAAAAGCTTATTCTAACTACTTCATCGTAATCGAGATAAACATAAATAGAAATATGTTGCTTCCTTGTAAATACAAGAGAAATAAGGGGATATAGTTGGCTAAAACGATAGTCAAATCTTTTAAAAGCTGGTCGTTAAGTGATAAGTTTGAAATTCCGTTCTCTGCACTTGGTCGAGATTTAATAAAGGACTTCTCATTTGAGGAAAGTATACCTAAGCATTGGAAATTTTAAACCAATAACCATCAGTATTTCCGAAATGGTTAACCCCCTCTTTAAATGTATTTATGTATTTCGTACATAAATTGTGTTTTTACGAGACTTTCATTTTCTTTGGAGCAAGATTTTGTATCTCTTATGGCTTCCGGTTATGCAGAAGTTAAACAAAATGATGATTTCAGAGGCTATTCCCAGAAATTCAAAATATACTTTTTATTTGCCTCGTAAATATCCGTAATATACTATGGCAGTATTTTAATCAAAATCTTTAGAACCATTTTGATTAAAATCCTATCATTACGGATATGTGTTAGAGGCATTTTTGAGGAATCAAAAATTTCAAAAAATCTTCCATGTATAGGTAGTATGGAGGATTTTCGTAAAATCTTGGTGTCGTATTCTTGGAAGATACTGAACTTAAATATCACTTAACCGACAGTATTTCCGCGAAATATCGTTATCGAGTTTTTAATGGAATGCAATACCTTCTCTCCCCACTGTGTACATTGTATTTGGTAGAGAAAGTAATACTCTTTCGTAAGAATAACTAGTGGAAACTATATAAAAATAAACGATAGGTAGAGAAAACCATCTGAATGTAACGTGATATTCATTTGGTTTGGCTGCGTGGATTCTGTACCATCTGCTTGAACCTGCTGATAGTTATCTCAGTTGCACAACTGCCTGGTACTTAGATTTATTTTACTGGTGTTAAATTAAATGGTTGGGGATTCGTGTACTTGTTAGTATTATTGACTTTAATAAAAGTGCACCTTTCTGTATCATTCATCTTTCGGGGCAGCTTTAAGATGGGAGGAAAATAATTCCTGGATTAAAGTCAGAGCTGTCGATTTCAAATTATTATGGCAATCAAATCATGATCTACAATCAAAATAATTATTCAGAGTTTATATCAAACCCAAGATTCTTGATGCTTTTTATATACTCTGAAATAAACTTAAGTCTTCACCAATGTTAAGGATTACCCCTGCCCCCTTGAAGCAATATAAGAGATGATTTCATTCCAAAATATATCTTAAAAGTCAGAAACAATAAGAAAACAAATGAGTTGTAAATGAAGGAGTGCATTCTTATTATATACCTAATGATCCTACATTGAAGTACATTGCAGTTTGGCGGAGGGTAACTTCTCGCATGCTCTGTAGTATTGCATATGGAAGAGGAATGAACCTATTAGGGCAGAATTCCTAACGCTAACCTGTACACGAATGCCCCGATAAGGTTATGCCACACTAATATATTATGGCAGGGCATAAGGGAGATGTGACAATGAAATAGTTGAAAAGAAAGACCAGAAAGAGCTGAACTGCTGCCTTGGACCTGTTGAAAAGCGATCAAAGAATGGGGTAAAATAAAAGTTCGCGGGGAAAAAAATTCATTACGCACTGCTGAGAGAAGATAAATAGGTCGATGATTCGTTGGTCTTTGCAACGAACGTAACATAGGGAAAGTTGAAGATTCATCCTGTAGGGTATTGACAAGAAGAGAAAAATAATTTCTCTACCTATCCAGGATGCTTTCAGGCAATCAAACCTTAACGACAGCACGCGGTGGACCACTGTACCTTTTATATTAACTAAGAAATAACAAGTAAATTGTACTTTGAATTCAGTCTGAATTATTTTATTGTCGCATTAGGTGAGCTACAATTATTAGTAGCTGAAATGGTCCCTGCAATCATTTGGTTCAATAGTGTGCAGAATACTGTTCTAGCGACTGATGAATAAGTTGACTATCTGCAGCTGTGGAGGGAAAATAAGTAAAATATATGGTTCAAGGTAGCACAAAAGTTTCATTTATTCTTGCGGATTAGTGAGTAAGATTTATTAATCCTCTTAAAGGTGAATTTTGCTTGAGATCTTGGGGAAAGAAATCACAAAGAAAATGCCATACATATGGATATTTGATATAAAATAAGAACTGAAGCTTTCCTGGCGACGTATTAATTCAAAATCTGACTAGAAGCCCGAGAAGATTTTGAATGGATATTTGATGTTCTTCAACGAGATTAGCTTAGCGCAAAATTCTGAAATAGAAGTAAAACATTCCTGTGTATCTCAACACATTTGAAAATATACTTATCCATTAAGCAATACAGCCAGGAAAAGAAGGCAGGTAACAAAAACGCGAAGGTTAAAAACAGTTCACATCAGGGACAAGGAAGTGAATGAGCTAAGAAAGTAACAAGGCGGAAAGAAAAACGGGAGAGACCCAACGTTTAAGGATTAAGAAAATAATTGTTGAGATTTATCAGAGAGTGTCTTTGTTGAGTGTGTTGATTACCACCCAAACACATTGTGCGAGTGTGGATTGTATAGTGACCATGGAAGTAAAAGAGCGTGCATAAACCGCAGCAGTAGCTCGCTGTATAAACCACGTATGTCATAAATTACGGGTTTCTTTGTGGCCAAATTACTCACCGAGTTATCCTTTCCTGTTGTTCGTCTACAACATCGATTGAAGGTCACCTTCACTAATTTACATGAGTGCGTTTGGACCCGGGGCTGAATTCGCCAAATTGTTCTTCCATATCCTGTATTGGATAGACCACTCAAGCGGAATTGCAGCCTTGAAGATAAAAAATAAAGGATGCGCTCCTAAAGAATCAAAGAAGAAAACTTATTTGAGCCAGTTTTAATTCACAAGACATTAGAATTGCCTACTCTTTTATTACATAAGAGCGGCTAACCAGTTAGAACAGCGGGTAGCGGACCTACAAGATAGTAATTCACATATTTAATTGGAAACGCGACTTTTAGTAAATTGAAGAATATTTTGTAATGACTTTGGTACCGATCCTTCCTTACTTATAGATGCACTGCAACCATTAGAATCCTTCTTTTGAAGGAGACATCTTTTGCTTTTAACCAATATACGTTGTTCTTAAGGATTAAGGGTTTGTTATCTCAACAATGCAGCATCAAATCGATTCTTTACATTTCATTTGGTGCCTATTTCTGTATATTCCTATTTTTAAATAAACGAATTTAATTTGGGTATTTAATTTATTTAGGATTTTGTAGCTAAAATGTTTTGTACTTATTTTTGCAACTTCTTTGATCTTCAGAGGAAACCATGGAATGCATTACCATTTTTTGCTCAACCAGGCGACCTCTATTGGTAAGTGCATTCCAGTTTTCAGCGACAGCTTTAAAACTGACGCATATTCAGAGTTTGCATCAGGTTACAGCTCATTGTTGGATACTCTGGTAATTACCTTCGATACTCCTAATTACACGAAGATATTACAATCTATTCTAGGATGCTATCGTTTCGCCAAGTTAATACCTCCTCTTAAGACTAGAAATGAATCCTCACTTTCTGTTATTATACTAGTATCTAGCTATGTATAATTAACTTCATTATCTATGATGCTCGTTATCCGCGTATCCCGATTTCTTCGGCGTATTGTACACAATTCTTAGTATCCGCCATTTATTATATTAAGAATATTGCATTTTATTTCTCAGTAAATGGTAAATAAGTTTTATTTCGCATTTATATTGTTTTATTTTGGCAAAGTTAAGACCATTTACTTTTGAAGTACTTTTGCGTTTCAAATTGGGAAATTGAAAATGTATACTTTCAAAATACAAAAATATATTTTATATAACATCAGTAACACTGAGTTATGTTGGCTTTATTAGTTTTAAAAATTATGTCCGATACAATTGGACTTGGCTGCTTTATATTGAGGAATTAATTTTCACCGTTGTGCAGTGAAATCACTCTGTAAATGACCACGTAATTGTTCATCTTGGAGTCGATTACTTCATATTAAAGTAAAAATGTCAGAGATTCTTTTGAAGGGACACAGAAAGGAATGCCGGTGGATAAAATATTTTTAATTCAAGCTATTGCATCATCGTTATTAATCTTAATCCAACACAAAGGTCACACAATCTTTTTTTCTTTGGATAAGAACTCTTAAAAAATTCCCAAACGTAGCAATGCCTGAATCAGTGCATCGTTGCACCTATTTTAATTCAGAAGAAATATGTTATATCTAAGTCGCCTTGTTAATCTACGCGGTAGCGCCATACGTGTCTTCGGAAACGCGTCGTCGCTTAGGCATACGCAATGGAACATTCATGATATGATTACCTTATTATGATAATTAATTACGAGTTTAAAAATTGTTTCCAGCAAAATCAGGGGTTGGGGAAAATGAAAACCGCAAAACTGACCGTTAAAACTCAAAACCATTTTACCATGAAGTGCTCAAATCCGCCCTCAAAGCTACGTGGTATTTTTATTTAGTTGAACGTTCTTTAATGAAGTAGGTCATATCGGACGATTGATGAAATTGTGAAATGATACTAATATGAGCCTGGGGTCCATCGAGCTTGAAAGTTCTTGATATTTTTCTCAGGATAACGAAACAGGCGCTATCCCCCTCAAAAGAAATTACTCGGGTAACACACACTAACCGAGATTCAAATTCGAGACCTCTTAATGCGAAGCAGACACGCTACCCCATACTACAGAGGCGTGATTTCTTCCGCCATTATGTTCAGTGAGAAATACGCTACTTTGTATGTCGGTTCAGCAGCAGCGCAGTATTTCTAGCCTGATGGGTGTAGCAACATCACGAATCACTTTTGGAAATTGGTGCAGGGAGTTATAAAGACTCTGGGAATCCCATAAGGCGAATTTTATGGGGAACTGTCGTTTCAGGGTATAATAATATAGTCTTTCTCTCGAGTACCTGAAAAGAAGGATTCTTGTTGAATACATTATTCAACAGATAGAATGCTACTCTTGAGGAGTGAGTGACTGCTGTTTCATGCTTAAAATATTCTAGCAAATAGAAGCAAGAAGACAATATGCGGTGATTCATGAACTACTTGATGTCAAAACCATACATTGGTTTAGTGGTATTTCCTGGAAGATGACAAGATTTGAAGGAAAGATTTCAGTTGAAACCGGTGAATTATTTAACACCCTGAATGCATCCGTTGCCGCAGAAGGGTATGCGAATCATCTGTAGTTCCAGTTTGGACACCAAAGGAGAGTGATCCAAGACAACTCACGCTGATCGAAACAGTCTTCTTGTAACCCGCCTCCTAGTGTGCATTCACCCCCTCTCTAAATACCGGAAAAACAACCATTTTTGACACTGTGTTTAAAACGTATCTTCTCACCGAGAGTTTCAAATTCATATTCGGCTGTGGCGGGGTAAATATTGTGTAATCTGAATCATTCCTTAATCCTCTATAGAGATAGAAAATATGAAAGCGTGAGTGAATGGAAGCGGTTCTAAAGAGAAAAAAAAGGGCCAACATAAAGGTGACAAAAAGCTGTGACGCCTCCATGGTCGGGTGGTCAGCAAGCTGACTTCTCTCCCCGGAGGTATCGGGTTCGATTCCCAGGCTGGGGCGGGGAATTTTTAATCAGAATTATTCCTCATCCTCCAGAAAGTTTGTAAATTGAGAGTGAATGTGCGTGTATTTAAGGATATGAAAGAATAACGTAATTTTAACAACCTACAGTTAATATAAAGTTGTTTCACAAATTAAAAGCCCCGATATGACCGTAACAGTTAAAGGGGGTTATACAATCGAAACAATAAAAAGAAACAAGGGAAAAAAAAAACACACACACACACACACACACACACACACACACACACACACACACACACACACACGCTTGTTTATAAACCCAAAGCCTTCGGTATGGAGAGCGTTATTAGGGGCGGCGCATTAATTAATTTACAACTCGTATATGCAACAATACTACAGGGCCTTAACTGCCCGTTGTGATGTATTTTAAAAGATATGGTGTAATTTATTCATACAAGAGTTGGTTTCCTGTTAATTGTGTTAAATATTCCTTAGAACTGGTTGCAATTCAAAAGCTTTTTATACAGCGGGATGTGATAGCAACCAAAAACACAAATTGAAGTTGATGAGAAACAAAAGAAAAGTAATTTTCAGTTCAAAATGTATTGCATAGTGGCAAATTCACATGAACAGCAGTCATACTCTCGAAATACTAACAACTACTTTTAATGCGCTCTGTATTTTTTTTCAGAATATGATTTTGCGTAACTTCGATGCTCTCCTTCTATATAAAACGTGGTGAGAATAAAAATACTTCGAAAAAAGTGTTGTAAAATTGAGATTAGGAATTTTGTATAATTTAGAAGTAGGATTAAGAAGGTGGTAAATATGCACGATGAAGTCTCAACGGAATTATATGTTGAATAAACTACTACCTCTAGTATCGATACAAACTGCTAGAGAAAGTAAAAAGCTACAAATCACTGTAATGATTTGAGGTTTATTAGACTCCATTCCTGAAGAGTATGTAATGTGAATGACAGACGAAGCAAATATTTAATGGTAATGATTCGTTAAGAAGGTGGTGTCACTCTTAACAGTTGGATATTAATGTACTATGAGTAATAGATTCTCACATTTTTCAGCATGCACGCAATGCACAAAACACGTCGTTATCTCGTGTAGAAAGAGACTTTGCTGCCGTGACAAAGATGCGTTCATCATGGAATACGTGACACACCAACAGTAGATAAGTTGATTAAACAGTTAGGTATCGAAAAATATCTGAGTCTTTGTTCTGACCTCAGCAAGGAGTGTAATTTAGCGCTTCCTCAGTAATTATCATTAGCGTAAAGTTTGACTTTAATGTGGCGAAAGACGGGCTTGGCTTGTTCGTGACGGGGCACGACTGTTAATTTTAACCTGGATAACATAGGTGTGCCAGTATCCAGAAAAATGCCTTTCTGGGCCAAAGGTCATAGTGAAACGACAACTTTGCCTACTTCCCTTAAGTGATATTGAACAACGCTCCTTGATTAGATATTGTACTATAAGAAGAGAACTTTCTCTGTGTTGGTACTATATATAGTGGGCAAGGTTAATTTTGATATAATCTTTTATGTAAAAGGTTGCAGATTACAATCAAATTGCGCGAATTGTTCGTACTTTCATTACTACCATAATTTTAACTTTTCATAAATACAGGCTGGATAAGAACATATACGACAAAGTTACAGAAGGTTTTTCAGCATTGCAGCGTTTCAAATTATGAATCTGAGATCCTGTACACACATACTATGCGCGCCCCTTTTCTGGAACAAGGGCCGGGGGGAAGAAGAGGAGAGCTCGCCCGGCTGCCTTTCCGCAGTGTTGTCAACCAAAGAAAATGTCTTTCTTTGAGGCTCTCAGCCAGAATGGTATGTAGGCTATCTAATATACCGCGAACTAACTGAATTATTAGGGGTGTAGTGCACGTGCGTGAACTCTAGATCTGCTTAGTATTGAAGCTATTAGATGTTAGGGTGTATAGCATAGATAGTCTTTGCTGTCACAGTGTTGCCGCTCTAGTGTTTGCCAAATTGCGCGAAACCTAAAGAATGAAGAGGGCCCAATAAAACGTGCTAGCTTGGCACGAAATCACAAACGCTGTTCATAAAGATCCTTCAGCTGACATAAAATTATCGGAAACACCAATACCTACAGTACTGAGGGAAGTAGGTTCAAGGAATCTCATGTGAATGATCCACGATAATGTATACCTTAGACAGCAAAATGAAACCCTCTCTTTTGCACAGACAGAGTAACCTTTTTAATGCAGTAACATATACGTTAGTATAATATGGTCCAAGCAGGCGCACACAGATAGACTTTCATGTGTAAGAGTTGTTCCAAAGGGACACACTACAACACATTGTTAAAACAAATTCTGGTTATGTTCTATTTATTGACGTTCTCTGCCTATTCTGTAAAAAAAACTATTCTTACAAAAATCTATTGTCCGCCTCTGTAGTGCGGAGTTCGTGTCTGGATCCAGTTTCGAATCTCAGTTAGGGTGAGTTACCTGGATAAGTTTTTTTTTCTGAAATTTTCCCTTATTCTGAGAAGACAAATGCCGAATAACTTCTGTGGACGCTGGGTTCATTTGAGCATCATTTCACCCATTATATTTGACACTTTAGTAGCTATGGAAAATTCATTGCCAATACATTCAAGATTATAAATGCTTCATTTGTCATGAAAACATTATTAAAGCATTTTAATCAGAATCATTAGAGCCATTTTTGAAAAAAATAAAGTTCTATGCAAATGGTAGTTAGGAGTGAAAATCTTCACGTCTCATCCTTTGAAGATGTTGAACTTATCAAGTTTGGCATTTAGCCGTTTTTTTATTTTTGAGTTATGCCATTCGCTCACAATGGGGCTTTTTATAAAAAAATGTTCCACAAATCAACCGTTCTTACATTGTGCTAATGAGACAAACTTTAGCATAATTGGTCTTGTTACCTGCTTCTTGTAAGTAGAAAGGAACTAGGGAATACGCTAGGCTAAAGTCAAACTCTTTAAAAGCCGGTCGCTATTAAAACAATTGAAATTTCGTTCTCTTTGCGTTCCAGGAGTAAGCAAAAGAGAGACGAAAGAAAGATGTTATCCCGTGTGAGAAAAGTTTGAGTAGGAAACTAATTACACGGGAAATGGTTAATGGCATGTATATGACATAAATTGTGTGTTTCAAGAGATATGCATTTTTACTTTCTCTACACGCACTATGTACATAGGTATAGAGAAGGTATTGTAATGCACCCAAAAATTCGATACCGAGATTTAACCGGAAATGTATGTTTTGGGGCCCCTGAATCTATAAAAAGCATTTTTAGAAAAATACCCGTGTGTGTGTCTGTGGGCAGCATAGCTCAAAAACGAAAAGACGGTTAAATACCAAACTTGGTATTTAAGTTTGGTATCTTCCAAGGATGCGACTCAAGGATTTACGAGAAAATCCCCCCACCCCAACTACCCTTTACATGGAACTTTTTTCGAAAATTTTGTTTTTCTTAAAAATGGCTTTAACGATTTTGATTATAATCTCTTATATTTAAGATATTTACATGCCAAATAAAATGTATATCTTGAATTTTCTGGGAATAGCCTCTGAAGACTACTTTATTCTGAATGAATTTTACGGAATTTTGCATAACTGCTAAATCGTAAGAGATAGATAAAAACTTGCCACAAAAAAGATGTAGAGCACGTTAAAACGCACAATTTATGTTATATACTTTTTTTAGTGGTGTTGATCATTTTAGAGTTATTCCTTGTTGTTGGTTTCAGCTTTGAAAAACATACTTTCTCATACAAGAATTTGGCAACTCCTGTTCATAGAACCAAAGGAACTTCAGTCACATAGCAACCAGCTTTTGACTATCAGTTTAACCTATGGTAGTCCCTTATTTCGCTTCTACTTACAAGGAAGCAAGTAATAAGATTATTTCTGCAATTTTTTTTTTCTCGATTAGAGTGAAGTAAACAGAAGCATAATCTGTTTAACAATTTGTTGTGGAGATGTAGAGAAATTCATGTGAATGGGACACCAGATTTTTTGTATAGAAATGCAAAAGTCATTTTGTCATATAAATATCTTTAACATATGGTATTTTATTCAAAATTGTTAGCCATTTTTGAGAAAATCAAAATTTCGATTTTTTTCCCTAAGTAAAGGTTAATTTTGGGTGGGTGGATTCTCTTCAGAATCTTCGTGTCGCATCCTTAGAGATACTGAACTTACATACCAACTTTAATATTTAACCGACTTTTCATTTTTGAGTTATGTTGTCCACTCTCTCACACACTCAAACACTCGAACTTTTTTTTTAATTTTAGTTTTGTTTTGTTTGTTTTTGTATGATGCAGAAAACCCTTAAACACTTATTTCCGGAGAAATATCGTATGGAATACCTTCTCTATCTACTATGTAGATGTATCTACATACTGCTAGAATATAAAAAAAAATGTTTTTGGATTCAGAGGGTCTCAAAACGTGTCCAATAAAATCTCGGTATCGATTTTTTTGGGTGGAATATACACTTCCTTACTAACTATACGTGGCAAAGAAAGCAGCAAGAAAAAACCAGCAAAAACATCCGTCGTCCGACTTGCAGGTAGGTATATCGTTACCGTCGACCAACTTGATTATCCGTCAATTTTGCGGCAGGACCATCCAAATTAACAGCTCTCGGGTGAGGCTTTATGGGGTTTTACACTAACTCTAGCATTGCAAACAGTGTTGCCAACGAACGAACACTATTCTTTGCTATTTTAATAGAAAATTACCCAGAGTCGCTAAAGATGTTAACATGTAGACAAAGGGTCCCTAAAAAGGGTAGTTTATAAGCTTAGATTTACACATAAAGCTATTTCTTGCACATATCTATTTGCTGTCGAAGGACAACCGCTTTATCTTTATGATCATCTTCCTGTTCTGCTGCTGTTTATTTCCTTAGTTTTCTTTTGCCTTGTACTGAAGTTGAATTTCTCACTTTCTCTTACAGTGTACATAGTAGGTAGAGAAGGTATTGTATATCCCCAAAACATCGATACAGAGATTTCATTGGAAATACAACTTTTGAGGACCCCTAAATAATTTTTTTTAGAAAATGCTCCATGTGTGCGCGGGCGTGTTGTGTGGACAACATAACTAAAAAACGAAAAGTCGGTAAATACCAAACTTGGTATTCGGTATCTTCCAAGGATCAACATGAAGATTTTCAGAAAAGTCCCCTTCACCCTAACTACATCTTATAAGGAACATTTTCGAAATTCTCGATTTTCTGAAGAAAAACAAATGGCTAACGATTTTGGTTAAAATGATAGACAAAAGTTACTACACAAAAATGTAGATCTCATTAAAACGCAATTCGTATACTTGTTTGTTACAGCTATACTAAATACTACAAGTGTTCTATCTCTATGTATGTAGAGTTGATCATCTCAGAGATATTCCCTGTAATTAGTTTCTATTTTCAAGTACTTTAAACGTTTCTCAAACAGGAAATCCACATCCGTTTCGTATCTCTCTCTCTCTCTCTCTCTCTCTCTCTCTCTCTCTCGTTTTACTCCTCACCACGGAAAGAGAACTTAATTTCTCTGACAATCGCATAGCGATAGCTTTTAAAAGATTTGCCTGTTGCGCTGACCTAGTGCATTTCTTTATTTCCTTTCTACTTATGAGGAACTGTGTAATAAGAGCACTTTTGGTAATGTTTAACTTGATTAGCATTATGTAGATATAAGAATAATCTTTTTTTTTAAGAATAGTTTGTCTGCGGAACAGATAGAGAAAGTAATGTGAATGAAGCATATCAGAGTTTTAATTACTTAGATTAAATCTCATGTCAGGTACCAACAGGAATGGCGTCATGGAAAATTAGACTATTTTTCCAATGTCTGTTTACTTCTTAATTAATGGATTGAATTCCAACCAGGTGTTGAAATGACACCACGGGCTACAAAACATACCAAATCAAACATCGGGTGACTTAGGTGAAAGGGCGCAGTTGAGAATGATAAAGAACTTGAGATGATAGAAACATATTGTCCAAGCACATTAGGGAATTAAGATATTAACTGTGTAACGCTCAAAATTCAGTCATATTTCTCGTTGGGTGCTAAAATAGTAAATCTGTTGTTACCACTATGTTGAGAGTTGTTAGTCCTTGTGGCAAAGTCGCAACACTGATTCCAAAGGGATTGTCGATACAACTTCAGCGGCTGCGACAAGCTAAGCAACCAAAATTATAAGTGTCTACAGATGTCCTTAAACTAGACCCCTCACATGACCCGTAAAATCAGATCATGACCAATCCTTTGAGTACATGATGATGGTCGAATGCAAAGCATGCCGCCGCTCCGGCATGTTGAAACCATCTGCGCCTACAAATTCTCAGCGGTGATCTTAAAGCAGCCGTTGGAAAACATTTTCCAAGAAATAAATGCAGTTGTGCGAGATACATGGTAGAAGTCCAAGAATTTTGGTATCAAATACTGAGCAGACGTCCCTGAATAATCTCTGAAAGTTTGATGGTAGATTTCATATTTACCATGTGTTAGCTTTTTCTAGCTTAATGTCCTTTAACCTGATAGGCCATATCAGACGATGAATGGAATCGGTGAAATAATGCTCAAATGATCCTGGGGCTTTTGGAGCTTAAGGTTACTGGACGTTCATCTTCTCAGGATAAGGGAAAACCTCGGACAAAAAATTATCTGGTTAACTCTTAATGAGATTCCTATGAGAACATCTCGACTGGGAGGCAGACACGCTGCTGCCTCACTACACAGTTTTAGTGTTCCTCGAAAGTATCAATAAATAATATTTATCCCGGTGCATAAAGCATATCATCACGTTCAGTATAAAATGTCAGAACGTTTACTGGTGTGTGTAATATTCAACTTCTTAATTTTTCACAACTTATATTTGTAATTTGTCGATGCAATACGATATAATTTCAAAATAATGTGAGGGTCAGTCAATAACTAATGCCTCCTATTTTTTCCTCTATAATTTGCAAGAAAATTAAAAATTACACAGCATGGAAGCCACAACATTGAGGGTTAAATTGTCAGTTTTCAATGTACTCCCAATCGTATTTCCATAGTTTCAATCCACCTTTTAACGAGGGGTTGTATTCCTGTATGGTAAAACGTGCGGTCGTGCTTCCAAAACCATTGACGAACAGATTTTTTCACAGCCTTTACATTTTGAAAGTGAATCCCGTGATGAGCTTCCTCAGCGGTCAAAACAGATGGAAGTATGATGGTGCTAAGTCAAGGTTGTATGGGGGATGAGGCAAGACTTCCCATCCAGTTTTCACAATCTCTTCAGTGGTGTGACGACTGGTGTGTGGTTTTGCATTGTGGGCGAACTCGCTCAAGACGTGCTTTCAGCTTTTGAGGGTGCTGACGTGTTGCACAGAGCTCCAAGAAATCAAACAGTATCAACCCTCTGTGTCCCAAAACACAATCGCCATCATTTTCCTTGCCGATTGCACAATTTTGAATTTTTTCTTCCTCGGCGAGGTTGTGCGATGCTATTCCATGGACTGTGTCTTTGATTCTGGTTCAAAAACATGAGCCCAGGTTTCGTCTCCAGTTACAATTTTGTCCAGGAACTCCTCTCCCCCCAAATTTAAGTGCTGCAAATGTTCCGAGGCTATTGTTTTTCGTGCCTCGTTATTCTGCTTGGTTAACATTTTGCTAGCACTGTGAACAATTTTTGAGCTCTTGAATAATCGTCACACTGCCTTTACTGAGGGACGAATTTTAACAGAAGTCATTGTTATCCGGCGGTCAGCTCGAATGATCTCATCCACTCGCTCAATGTAACTGCCGCAGGTTGAGTTCCTAAAAAAATCAAAAGTGTAGATATATTGCATTTCTTGCAAATAGTCTTAATGATCCTTTGTTGAAAGAAGCAAACCATGAGAGAGATAAAAACTTGACCACATGAAACATGTAGATCTCGCTAGAACATTCAATTGACATCGAATGCCGTTTTTTGGTATTAACAGTACTGGAAATATTGGTACTTAAATTTCTGCAAACGTTTTTCTCGATTGTCTTTGAAATAGAAAAATTACATTTTTAGTAGTGGTTTAGAATCAATGAACGATATCGTGTAAAGTCATGCGAACATAACATAGAAACATATTTTTTGATGTTTAGTTATATGTTTTTGTCCGTGTTTTAATGTTCTCAGTGGTATGTAGTTCTATTTTGAATCACTACTTCTTCTCTTCTGGCTCTACAGCCCTTGGTGAGCTTTGGCCTCCTGCACAATCCTCCTCCACATATCTCTATCTTCTGCTTTACTTTTCCACCCTCTGATTCCAATTTTTCTTAGGTCTTCCATCACATCATCTATCTTGTTTTTGGTCTTCCTTTTTTTTCTTCTAGTGTACAGTCTTCCTTTCAATATTCTTTTTAGCATTCTATCTTCTGTCATTCTCTCTATGTGTCCTAGCCATCTTATTCTTTGTGCCTTTATACATTTCACAATATTTTGCAGCTTAATTAGTTCTTCTATCTCATAATTATATCTTATTCTCCATTGGTCTTTATCCTTTACAGGTCCAAAGATTCGTCTAAGTATTTTCCGTTCAAATCTTTGTAGTACTTCTTCATCTACATTGTTTAGGGTCCAGGTTTCTGCAGCATACGTTACTATTGATCTTATTAGTGTTTTATAGATCTTGTATTTTGTCCCTGTACTAATAAGCCTATTTTTTAATAGATTTAAATTTGCATAATAGGCTGCATTTCCACCTTGAATTCTTTCTTTTATGCACTCGTTTAAATTGTTATCATTATTTACAAGTGCTCCTAAATATCTAAATTTGAATCACTACTACTGTCGAAAAAAAAAAAACACTTTACGTAAATAAGAAAAAAACAGAGACTGAAACCGAAGCAGAAGAAATGAAGGTAAAAAGGACACCTTATTAAACATGAATGATATTTATGTAATGTGGGTTGAGAAAAGCTGTATAAACTATTTTTTCGAAGACAAGAATATTAGCTTGAGGCATTTTGGTTCTTGTAATGGGCAGTAGCGCCGTTTAGTCGCCAGTCGCCAGGTTCTAATTAATACCACCCGAGGAGTGCCGCCATGTATTCACTCTTGCTTGTCTGGAGAACCAACAGATTCCTCGAGCCGGCTCGTATTGAATTTTGGCTTTTCGGGTGTCTTAATCGGTGTATATTTTCTTTACTTCATTTGTAACGCACCGGTCGTTTGCATCTCTTTGTTCCAGAATCAGACACGGCAGTTTTTACAGTTTCACTGCAGTGAAATAGTTCATTTGGTTTACTATCTTTACTTAGTACATAAGTAGGGAAGATATTGCATTCCGCATAAAATTCTATACTGAGATTTCACTGAACCCAGAATTTTTTTTTTTTTAGAAAAAAATCGCGCGCGTGTGTATGTTAGTGTCCGTGAACACGATAAACGGAAGGCTGATTAAATGCCAAACTTTATTTAAATTCAGCAACTTCCAAGGTTGCAACAGGAATACGAATTTTCAAAAACTTCGCTCACCGCAGACTACACTTTACGTTGAAAAAAATTTGAATTTTTTTTCTTAAAACAGGCTCTAAAGATTTTGATTAAGATACGTTATATTAAAGAGATTTATATGTAAGTCAAATAAAATATTTATCTTGAATTTTCGGAAGTCCTCTTCATTTTGAATGACTTTTGCAATACTGTACCATAAGATATACACAAGTTAACACACAAAAAGTGTAGATCTCGTTAAAATACACAATTTATGTCATATAAACATTTGAGGAGTTAACAATTTCTGAGACATTCCTTGTTATTGGATTCAGTCCTAAAAATACTTAAACTTTTCTCATTTGTCAGAGGGAATTTGTCAGCTCCTGGGCGCGGAAAGAGAACGAATTTCAATCTCAAAGCAACCTGTTTAAAAGATCTGACGAGCGATTTAGTCTAATTTATTTCCCGTCTACTTACAAGGAAGCAAGTAAAATGTCATTTCTGCTAATGTTTATCTCGATTAGCATGAAGTAGAAAAAGAATACACTTTTTAAGAATAATTTTTTACAGAGATGTAGAGAAAATCATTTGAATGGAGCACGTCAGAATTTTATTTAACTTTCATACATTTTTGAAGTACATAGCTGCTGTAGTCTTAAAGAACACATTAAAAGTGAAACAATAGAACAGTTCAGCATATTTAAGTGATAAAATCAATGAATATAAAAAGGAAATGGAAATATTCATTTTTCGAAAGCCAGAGAAAAAAGCTAACTATACAAACTATAGTTGGTACTAGAGATATTGGAAGACATGTAGAGGTTGAGATCTCTTCTAATCCGAAACAGTCCTATCTGACTTATAAAGGTGTTTCTATAAAATAATGTTTTAATATTTATAAATTCCAGAACTCGTTTCCGAGATAGTTATCTTCCCGTGGTCGCGGGTTCAAACTTGGAATGAGGCGAGTGGAACTTTTCTGGGATGTAAAACTTCTTTCCTTTTGCAAGGAAAGTAGGCATTGATATCCTGATGTTTATTAACACGTAAAATAATCCTTCGAAAAATATTATCTATTTCTCCCACACAGCTAGCGTATAGGAGAATCTTAATGGTGATTTCTGTAAATAGATATATTTCTGCAGTATGATTCTGCCACTGTGCGCGCGGGTCTCAGGGAATTAGCATCCGTCCATAATGACAAGCACGGGTGTGAAGCAGAATGCTACAGCGCAAGTTGGACAGGTTGAGTTAGACTGAAAAATTAGCAGAGATTTGAGTGGATCTCCCGGTCTCTGGATGGTTGCTCTAACCACTGAGATACCGTGGCAACACGCCGGTACAGCATTAAATTCTGCAATTGACTCGCGTATTTCCCGGTAACCCGCAAGGTGATCTCAAACTATTTTGATGACATACCCCAATGACGACTTATAATGTCGTAAGTATTTGAGTCCTGGGCTTCATAGTATAGTTTAGCCGTGCCGGCATGTTGCCATGATAGTTTCATTGATTAGAGCAACCGGGTAGAGACCTGGAAATCCGTGGTTCAAATCCCGGCTATGAGTTGAATTTTTCAGTCTGACTACCTCTCCAATTCTTGTCCTACTCACGGCTTGTGTAAAAACACAAATTACGGCTTGAATTAATCTTGCAAATGCCTATTTTATAATCTTGAAAAGTTGAAATCAATAATACATTTCTCGGAATAGTTTTCATAAAAATCACATATAATTGAAATCTGCGTTTTCTATTTTAAATTTATCATTTATACAGAAGGTTTATTCAGAGTGAAAATAACTTCAAAGACTGTTGACAAAAAGTTCGTGGCATGCGTTTTAATAGGCAGAAAATATGTTAAATGTGTGTTTTAAACCTTTTAAGCCATTTTTGATATTGTCTAAATGAATGAAATAAATTTCGCATGCAAAGAGTATTTTGAGGTGGCAATGTTTTCTTGAAAATCTTAGTGTCCTCTGCCTGCTAATTGCTACAGTGGTATGCTGTGATATCTGTCTCGCCTCTCTCAGAATATGCGTGGGTGTGACGAGAATGTACTACATCGCGCAAAGGAGGAAAAAAAAAAAACGCAAGAAGCGCAAGGGTTTATATGTGACTTGAAGCGCAGGAGGCGTCTTGATGCGCAAGATGCACCAAAGTAGCAATACATGCATTTATTTTAACGTAGTTCGGCCTACTACTGACTACCCCATATTAGTTCCTATGTTCTACGTTGCCAAATATTATATTTAGTAGCATCTGATGCTTCATTCTCTTCGACTACTCACTCCTTTGCATCTTTTCCCTTTGCTAAATCCCCAGAAATGGCTTACGTTGTTTTTAAATACTCTTCTAAGCATCCCTTAAGTTTGTAAGATGAATTGAACTTGAGCCAAATGGGCTTCCTCGTTTACTGGCATTTCTCTGACTTCATTACTTACTACTCGAACTATGACTTCCAGTTATATGCTTCTTCCAACGTAACTTGTCTTTACTAATGCCTTCTTACTTAGCTACAGATTTTGTAACTCGAGCTTAAGCATGATTCCTCATTAATGACGTGCTTACAACAGAATGCATGCATATTACTATTATTCGTTGAATTTAATATTAAATTTTATATCGCAATTACTTCTCTGTTTTCCCATTATTTCAATTATTTATGACTTTAATACGACCATAATTCCAGTATAACTCGTTTTTGGAAAATGCTAAACTTAATATCTCATTCTGGTATGCATCTGACATTTTATTATGCGTTTCACACACCACACACGCATAGGTGGTCTTTTATATTATTATTATTATTATTATTATTATTATTATTATTATTATTATTCAGGGATCTCAAGACTATTTTGGGTGGAATACAATATATTTCCTCTTAACTACTAAAGTTAGGTGGTAGAAAAAAAAATAGTGATATCTGATTCTCTCAGTTTGAACTTCATTGACTTACAAACCAACACTTTGGATCAAGTGCCCATCAAATCACAACCATTGCTAGATTGGCCCAGTAAATATGAAGACGAAAAAAATAAAACGAATATATGTTTTCGTTGGCATATGCATATTTTTAAAACTTCGATTTATAGTTATTGATTTTAGACGTAACAGAAAAATCGAAACTTGATTTTGGCTTCTCATCTGTTGAGAGAATACACTTTCGGAGGTCTTCAGAGTTGGAGCTTCGGTATGGGATCTCCGATTAATCTGATTTTAACCTGGTTGTGTCAAACTTTTTTTTAAACCTGATTGAGTCTCCATATGACTAGCGTGAAAGAACGGTCATCCTCTATAAATGATGTCTACACTCGCCCACATCAACAATGTGAAGAGACGCTGCAAATGCAGAGGTTGTTCACTGTAAGTCAGAAAGATCAAAACTCTCCTGCAGAAACGCTTAAGCAATATAGGAAGGAAAATTTATTCTCTGTTCTCAGCGGCCTACTGCATATCATTTCTTAGTGGCGATTTGTTTCGTCCTATCTCCCGGGTAGTTTCTTACCCTAGCGCAATTCTATTTGTATGTCAATGTTTTAGAGAACGGCATGTCATAAGTGGCTTTTTGATTTCATTATTTCCTTAATTTAGCGTTCTTCGCATATAATGCATTATGAAAGTGGGAGGGAAAACATTCTTGATGTAGGGTGTATCAGCTGGCTTTGTTAGTGTTGACTCCGATAGTAACGCAAATTTTGTTTGTTTCTTTCATTTCCATGTAGAGGTAACCATTTTTAACGTCCTTTAACCTGGTTGGTTATATCGGACAATGAATGAAATTGGTGAAATGACGCTCAAATGATCTCGGGGTCCATGAAGCTAAAGTTACTCGACATTCGTCTTCTCAGGATAAGGGAAAAACCTTATCCGAGTAACTCACCCTAAGCGAGATTCGATCTCACGACCTTTTCAATGTGAGGCAGGCTCGCTAGCACCACACTACCCAGACGGTCGGGCCATTTTGTTTCAATGTACATACAGCTTGAAAATGTTAAGACTGCTAAAGAGCGAAACAGCATCAAATGAATATTATTGATATTTTACAATAAATTATTACTCTCTTTGCACATACTATGCATATAGCAGGTAGAGAAGGTAGCTTATTCCACAAAAGAAATTGATGTCGAGATTTCACCGGAAACATGTTTTGAGGTCCCATGAATACATTTTTAGAAAAAGATGCATGTGTGTATTTGTGGGCAACGTATCTAAAAACGATTCCAAATTTGGTATATAAGTTTAGTATCTTCCAAGGATGCGACACACTTAAATTTTCAAGAAAAATCCTCCCACCCCAAACTACCCTTGGAACATTTTTTGAAAATTTTGTTTTTCTCAAAAATGGCTCTAACGGTTTTGATTAAAACACTGTTTATTAAAGATATTTACATGGAAAATAAAATGTACATCTTGATTTTCTGGGAAGAGCTTCTAAAGACCTCTTCACTCTAGGTGAATTTTGTAAAACTAGTAAACCGTAAGAGATGAGAAAAACTTACCACAAAAATTGTAGATCTCGTTAAAACAACCATTTGCCATAAGATTTTTTTTTTATCTATCATTTTTTTTTTTTTTTTTTTTTTATTTGTAGAGTTAACCGTTTCCGAGATATTCCTTGTTATTGGTTTCAATTTTAAGCTTCTTTAACTTTACTCGTAGGTTATCTTTCGTTTCATCTCTCTCATGTTTTACTCTTAGTTGTGCAAAGCAAATCGAATTTCAATTATTTCACATAGCGACCGACTTCTTAAAATATTTATCCCGATTACCACCATTTAGAAAAAGGAATAATATTTTATAAGAATCGTTTGTAGAGAAAGTCACGTGAATGAAACACAGACTTTTTTGTAATTCAGCAACAAAGATCTTCCTTTTAAGAATTCATCGTGAAGACAAACTAGAGCCGAAGAACGTATGGCTATCGTAAAACATCTGTATTTTTCTCATGACAATACTGGACTACGATTGCTAGCTGTGAGCAATAATTTAACGATGGTTACCTGTATGTGCTTGCTAACAAAGAAATAATCAATAGCTATGTCGCTTGAAGCTAATATATTATCTTTTTGTTTACAGCCACGCGAGCGAGGTCGTATGCGGTTTCATATGCTGCAGAACGTACAGATTGCGCTTGATTTCCTGCGCTACAGAAAGGTGAGTAAAGCAAAACTTTGATTTTTGTGAACAATCATGAAATATACGCCTAGAAATTGTCCATGCTTAATTTTCTCGCTCTACGTTGAAATCTTGCAGTTTGATTTTAGACTGCACATTTATATTTCTTACTTGTTTTATTTACATTTTGTTGACAATACTTTAAGCTCTACTGAATGTTAGTTCCAAGACCTGGTGATTTTTCGTGAATGCAGTAGGAGTCATGTCAGCATTCAGCAGTACTTATGGGCAGCCTAAGCAAGGCAAACAAGACCTATAAAACAGATGCATATAAACGAGCAATTTTTTGTGTAAACATACAAATATAAATAAATCGGGAAATACTAAAACTCAACCTGGCTTTTCGGAAAAAAAAAGAAGGAATGGAAAAAGAAAAAAAAATATTACGTACACGTTTTGTTCAAAAACATGAAAAACAACAATTTTATATATGACCTATTTTGAGTTAAACCATTATGAAAGTAATTTTTTTTCTTCTGTAAACCTACAAGAAATTAAAATAGGAAAACGAATAAGAAATTAATATGACAGTATAATGGAATGTATTTTTAATTAATTCAAACACAGCTGCCTGATATTGGCATTTCGTTGATGTAATTTGATTATTTCTTTATGTATCTAGTTATTGATGAGGAAGATAAAGCAAATTATTTATTTATTAAGTACACTTGATTTCCAATCAAAAAACCTAGTGTCTTAGAATAAGTAATTCAAAGTCTTAAACTTTTACATCTATAATTGTATCACATTTTAATAAAAATATACTATCTAAACATATAAACCAAAACCATTTAGTTTACTTGGGGGGAAATTAACAAGCAAACTACTTGGAATACTTATTTTGTATAAATTATTTTATATAGAAACATTAGTATCAACTAAAACTCACATTTTCACAAAATGTACTAGATGTAGTATAGGTCAGATTTTGTTATTTGACCAGCTTCTTGCCCCTCTACGTCACTGATTATACTTTCACTGCGATAAAGAACGAGTTTATCACCATATGAGGAGACTTGCATAGATATATTTATTTGCCTTCGAAGACCATCTTCCGTCATTAAATCAGTTTCCTAAGAATATTCGTTTATAACATAGATACGACCCCCCCCCAAAGTTCTAAACACAATCTTTAGTAGAACAGTACAACATAGACAGCTGTCATCATCACAAGAGGGGAAAGAACCGCAGAAGACGATTAAGAAAGAAGCAAATGTTCCATCGGATACACACATAAAATGAATAAATGGTTTATAGATACTTTGAGAACTGTTTTAAATTTTAGTTAGTTTAGAACCCCATCGGCTTTGCTGAATCTTCGTTTCTTATTCAAAGCAACAGGCAATGAAAATTCAGGGAAAATGTTGGGAATTTGCTAAACACGCAGGCTACACTTCATAGACCACTCACTCACTCACTCACTCACTCACTCACGTCCTAACCTATCCTGTCGAATGTGACAGTCTTGACATTAACACATCTCAGATCTCTAATTTTTTACTGGGGAAGGGGGAATCCGAAGGGGAAACCTTTGTTTTGTATTTCCAATGCTTCTTAAGAATGTAGCTAATCATTTTGAAAACATGATAATGAGCGTTATTATTCGAAAAAATATAATGGGTGTTACATTTAAAATAAGTGATTAATTCCGGTTAAATCTTAAGTCTAAAAAAGTCGGTAATGCAATTTTTAAATTCACACTATGCAGCCAAACCTATACACTTGAGCTTCATGTCAGTGAACCACAATCTCCAAAATGTATTCGGTCCTTGGGGAATTTTAAGTAACCCTGTGTAACAAGGCAAGCACATTAACATCTGTTGATTTATATTCTCATAAAAGCTATGTGTATCTTAAATAACATCAGTCCTTTCTGACACAACCAAGTTTACGAGTGTAAGTTCTTGAGTTTGTTACAAGACACGTACTATGTGTTGGGGATCTAAAATAATAATATAATAAACAGAACATGATCCAACCGAAAGCGCAGTGAAGATGATGTTGGTGCACTATCTGCGTTGACATTGATTTCGTTTGATGGCTGTTATCGGGCACGAAAATAGCAGGTAGCGACTGCATACTGGCAGTCACTGAACCTACTCCACCTGGAGTTTGAAACTTAACTAGCTGTCTTGTATACAAAGTACACGCTATCATTGGTTACAAACGGAACACCATTGGACAGACACTAAATGAAGTCACTGATGCCTTCCCCTACTTTCCGCACGACTTTCGTAATGATCGCTGAGTGTAACTCCTCGTGAACAGCTGTCTTATAACAGGTACGTTACCATTGGCTACAAGAAAAACACGCCATTGGACAAACGCCGATGCCACCTCCTAAGCCCTCAGTTTGATTCGGGAACTGATTCGGCATGGCTTTGTTAATGAGACTTTTGCACAAACTATAAATAATCCATAAATAATTTAACGAATTCTGTCCGAACTAACCTCCATTCTTTCTTTTTTCCTACTTCCTGTTGTTTTCAGCATATTGTCATTTATCATCTAGTATGACATCTACCCCCTCCCCAATTAGCATTGGTTGCATTTACACCTTTCGCCAATTTTTTTCTGAAACTTATTTTGCATGTCCATTTCACACTGTCCATTCCCCCTCCTCCATATCTATAGTAACTTTCTCCACTTTGTTGCAGTATAAACTTTCAGCACTAAACAGTATCACACATCACTCAAGAGTATTTTAGTAATCGGTTCTAAGTTCCTTCTTTAAGGGACTTCAGAACATGTTTCTTCGGGTTTGAATAACCTCGTTTGCCATTGGTATTTTCAATTTGACTTCTTGACATCTCGTACTGCTAGTGTGCATTCTGAGTATACAAAGCTGACCATGACGCTATTTTGCGTTTCCAGGGCCAATTTTTTGTTTATTTAATTCAACTACTTTTACAAGATTCCATTGTCGCCTCGGTAGTGTGGGGGTAGCGTGTCTGCCTCACATCCAAGAGGTCGCGAGTTCGAATCTGGCTTAAGTTGAGTTAACCGGACAGGGGGTTTTCAGGATTTCCCTTATCCTGAGAAGTTGCATGTCGAGAAACTTTAATTTCATGGACATTTCAAAAGATTCTATTAATTGTCGCAATTCTGTATTGGCTATAACTCGCTGTTGTTTCTTCCTTTTGGATCCTGTTTTATTGACTAAGTGTGTTAGAAAATAGTACCTACTTATTAGAGCTCGGTTTTGAGTCCCGAAGCTCACATAGTTACGAACACACAGAGCAGTCGGCGGTATAAAGCGAGGGTAGTGGGCAGTGGTTTGCAGCGTCAATATGCATACATGTATAATCTCTTCCAATAGCAGCTCATTAGAGTATTGGCATTATATGTATCGTTGTAATTCATAAAGTAATGCAAATAAAATAGTTATTTCATAATGATAGTAAACAAGAACGCCTTTTACGTTTACAAATAAAAGTAAAACTTGAAACAAAAAATCGGGATAATACATAACTGTACGAAAGAAAAGGCTCTCTTCCTGTTACTCAAAATGTCTTTGGATCATCCACAAGGTTATTCCGTCTCGAACGCCTACCGTTTCGTATTTTCAATTTGCTGTCTCTTTCAGTGTTCACTGGCTTATCTATTAACAAAAACTGAACGAGGCCTGGCAGAGAGCAATGCTAGATAATGCAACACATTTCAAAACGGGCTGTAGCGACCACGCCTACTCCATTACGTCATAGTATACCTCTGTGTGCACCGAACCTTAATCTTGCAATTTCGTAACCCCGGAACCGAGTTCTACTTATTATTACTCTGTATTGAATAAATACGATAATTAAATATAGTGTAATAAAGAAGACAACTTTACTATCCACTAATTTTCAATATACTTTCAGCTAGCGTTTAAGAAATCTATAAAGTAGTTATCAATAACTACGGATATTTGTTTTTGAAGATGGTAGGTAATACGTAGCGGCAGAGGGGGGTGCACATGTGAGAAAAAGTACTTAAAATTACTGCCATATTTTTCTAAAGAAGTATGCTTAAATATGTATAAAATAATTTTTAACAGCGTATTTTTCGACAATTTAAGCTATCCATGGTGTAGGTATGTAAACTTACCTAAAATTATATTTTCGGCGCGTGTTAAAATTTTTGCTCTGCCGACATACTTCAACGATTGTATTCAGTATAATGTTTATAATCCAGCATTAACAGTAATAGAACAAGGGTTTTGAAAAGTAGAATAAGAGTGCAAAATGCAATGCCATAGCCGGATTTGAACCACGTATCTTTCGGTTTCTCTCCGGATGAAATGGAAAAGGCCTGTTATTTATGGACGCTCTTTAACTGCTTTGGTTCTCAGCGTCCCATTCTATACTGGGCGTGAAAGATCGCTTAATTTTGCTCAGAGGCCTCTCTTATCAGGCTTGAGGTTCTTTTACATGCCGTAAATCTACGACGCGGGACCCACAGCTTTACTTCCCTTCCGAAGGAAGCCATGCTAAGGATTTTTACGCCCGAAAAAATCCATCGTCCTCCGCCGGGTTTGAACCCGCAACCTTGGGTATATGAAGTTAGCATGGTAACCATTGCACCACTCTCCGGATGCTCTAATCATTTGAGCTACCAGGCAACATGTCGGCACGGCATTAAATTCTCCAATAACAAATCGCAATGTTTTAGTTCAAAAATGACAATGAACTTAAAATGGCATAAAATTCTGTTGCGAGATGGATACATTGCGTGTGAGTTCTAATTTACTTTACGTCATTTTATATTTATTGCCAACATTCTTTGACCTGTTTGACAGTGCATATGTCAATGTAGCCATTGCAAGTTCCGCAAGGTTTTGCTCCTCTTATACATTACCCGCAATACATCATGCTGGTGAACACTGGAATCTTTAGTGTCCCCCCCCCCCTTTCTCAATCAAAACAAATAATGTTATAGCGTGGTTAGGCTTTGGCTATTTTATCACTTGTGTTATTTTTAAAATACCATAGCCTTCAGTAATTTTTATTTGTATTATTTTTTCCCAGGGGGAAGCTCTTAATCTGTTATGCTAACACAAAAATCAATCAACATTCCAAACACCCATTATTAAGATATACCTAAAGTGGGGAAAACTCCATATACCCAACTATAATTTTTAAGGGCTGTTCATAATGATCAGTCAAATTCGGAGGCATTTAAGGTAACTATATAAGCTCCCATTCATAATTAGTTTCTATAAACGCAAGTAAACTAGACGCTTGTGAGACTTTGTATTGACGATAATGCCAGAGTATTAAAAGCTGTAACGAACAAAAAATAGTGAAAGGAAAAGGAATTTATTCTAACTCCAAATAACTTAATTTAACATTCTTTGCAGCGAGTAAACATTCTAATTTAAATCAAATTTGAGAAAAAGGTTGACCTCCAGACCAAAGGTATCAGAAAGTTTTGTGTAGCTTGATTATGTCCTACCAGCCATGGTATACTTAGCCAAACCAAAGATCCAGCCAAATATTCGATATTCCGTCGGTTATTCCCCCGATATGAATTTGATAACGGGAGAGGATGATATATATTCGTAACACCTTCACTTTCCAATCCATTCCATGTCTCAAAGCAAACTGTAATGCTTTTCTGTTTTCATTACGGGAATTAACACACATAGAGCTTAATGTTGGCCAGGGAAATAAATATTTATTGCAATATCAGTACCGTTTGTGTTTAAGTACATGCAGTAGCAGGATTTGGAACACTGCTCGTTATTTTGATAAACTTGGAAATTCTGTTGTCTCCATGATCTAGCAGTTCTGGTTCCCTGGATCACGGGTCAATCCTGCCGTTTTGCCCCCTCCCCTCAAAAGCAGCCAAGTTTCCTTTGGAAGCAAAGGAAAGTCGGGATCCCATTGGAACCTCAACCTCAAGAACCTCAACCCTGATATAGGCGTGTGTGTATAATTTCTCGCCTTTCGGGCCCAATATAAAATGGGACGCTAATAGCCATAATAGTTAAGTGTCCATAGATAAAAGCGAAATTCATTCCTTCTCCCAAACTCTCCTCCAACGCTCCCTTTTCTCTTCCCTTTCTTGTATCATACATATCATGTAATATTTTGAAAACCAATCATAAAACTTTTTCTCTTTGTGGTGTCTTTAGTAACAGTGAACGTTTTCCTGCGTTTTAATAGCAGCTATACAAACTAGTATAGTTATCGTGGTGCTCACATGAATTACAGTTGCATTGTTTCCCGAAGTAACTGATTTACGTAAACGAATAAGTGAATTCTAGATGGAAGCATTCATTCTGATGGATTGTTTTAAACAACAAAGCTTGGCGAAAACGTTGTGCTTATAAGTTTTTAATGAATTTTTCTCAGAAATAATAAAATAGATATTTCGAGCTTTTTACTTTCCCTCACTATTCCACGTGAAGTAGGAATTAGTAATGAATAATAACGTTTTAGTTTGTGAGTAGAAATATTTGTTATACCGCAGATATTAACATGTATAAAAGAGAAAAACATTCTTTTTCATAGTTATATGGAACAGATAATAAGTATGTCTCAAATAACTCTAAGTGGGTACCTCTCACAAAAATTTTGTCAACCATTTGAATGAAAAGATAACCTACAAATAATAATAACAACAACTTCCAGGAAGCGGATTATGCGTGCTAAAGTAGATATTTACCAGACAGATATTTACCATATTTCCAGTTTTATTATCTGTTTAGGTATGGCATAAAATGCTAATTTAAATTAGTGAGAAACGATTTCGTCCTCAAAATCGTTTGAACTCTCCTGAATATGCTCCGCTACCAGTTAAGTTTACTTGTCGACACTTGAAGGATCACCGTGTTGCCTATAGAACACGGCGTTTCTAGCGATCTACCGCACAGTTGAAGCTAACTACAAGAGAGAGAGAGAGAGAGAGAGAGAGAGAGAGAGAGAGAGAGAGAGAGAGAGAGAGATATAGACAGACAGACACGCATACACACCTTTTAGTATAAATGTTATAGTAGTTTTATGCACACGTATTTTAAAAATACTTATGCTTTTTATTTTTTTCAGATTAAACTTGTTAACATCCGAGCTGAGGATATAGTGGATGGAAACCCTAAATTGACCCTCGGCCTAATATGGACCATCATTCTGCATTTCCAGGTAGGATCACAAACAGCATGGACTCAGACATTTATTGGTGTATTGTTACTAGAAACAGTTCCTAAGCACATCAATTTCCGTAAAATGTTCTGAAAAAAAGAAAAGAAAGAAAAAAAAAACGGGATGTTTGAGGAAATGTTTTAGTCGCAGAAGCAAAACAAAAAATATATATTATAGGCGCACTGCCCTCACTGTTAATCACGGGCATCCATTTCCGACCTCAGGTTTTGAAGAAAGCATTGTTTTCATTTATCCCATGGGTTATATGTTACTCATGTTTTATCAGCGATTAAAATATTGCAACGGCTGCTGTCAGTTAAATGCGTTTTCATACGCACCGCAGGCCGCGCCGTGGCCGAGTGGTTAGACAACTCGCCTCTCACCTAGACGGCCAAACGACCGCATGTGAGATTTGTGATGGACAAAGCGGCGCGGGGGCGGGTTTTCTCCGGTTTCCCACGGTATTCCATCTTCATTCCATGTATCACCAGTTTCATCACCTGCGACGCCACAAATAGTAAAAGCGGGCGTTAAACACTACAAAAAAAAAAAAAAAAAAAACGCGCTGCATTATCTCTTTCTGTAGGCCAAAGTTTGCCTACCGTAATGAGGATACGCCTGTTTTCTTTTTCGTTTCTCATTCTTTTTAATCTAACATTGAAGTTTATATGTTACGGACTCTGATTTTGAATTTTAAACTCGCTATTTGACATACTTGTGGTCTTAAGAAAGTATATGCCTAGTTATATTTCCAACCCATGTGCCTTAGGAATGGTTTCTCCCGCTTAATACTTGGCATGCGCTGTAACATTGGCTTCCGTATCTCCCGTGTAAACTGCATGGTGAAGGTAGCACAAAGGGAGATATGTTTGGTGTAACCACCGCAAAAGTAGGAATGAAATACATTTGAATCTGTACAGTACTGGGCACTCAAAAGGCAAAATTTGGAGGGAAAAAATCACGCTAAAAAGCAAGCTTGTAATGTATAATATGTGTAACTCTTAGAAGGCTATTGATAAAAAATACTTCATTTGGGTGCATCTCCAGGATTTGAAATTTGTGTATCTTATAGTCTTGCATGAAAGCTGCTAATTATGTTAATCTAGGTAACGAAGTTGGGTGAAGCTGTACATAAACATTACTTTTTTGATAATTGTGGCAAATTTTAAGGGAATTAATCCTATAAAACGTGTGGAAAAAATATCTGTAGAAACACTTATAGAAAACAAAACCGGGCTTGTAGGCCGTGGTCCACTGGGCTTCTCCCTTCGTTCCCCAGACGTTTCGCCTGCGTCTGCGGCAGGCATCATCAGTGGCGTGTACATCTCCGTGGTCTCTCAGTAGCGACTACTGTAGTCGCTACTGAGAGACCACGGAGATGTACACGCCACTGATGATGCCTGCCGCAGACGCAGGCGAAACGTCTGGGGAACGAAGGGAGAAGCCCAGTGGACCACGGCCTACAAGCCCGGTTTTGTTTTCTATAAGTGATTCTAACACCGGCCGTGAAAGCCTTCGAACTTTAATATCTGTAGAAAGTTCAGAAGTGCTCTTAATAAAAGATGTTATAGTCAAATTAATAAAATCAGCAGAAAATCGACAGTAAAATTTTAAGTTTTCACCTGGCTGTTTAAAAAGACTAGATAATTTTTTTTTTGCCGTAAATTACCCATCTTTTTATACGATATGAACGTTTTGTAAGGCTTTAAATACCGGTAACGCCTCTTGCACTTGGCATTTTTGAAATACTCGTACCCCCATAGTTTAATGTTCTTAATATTTTTAAAACGTCTTTTCCTCAACTTTGATTTTACTTGCACTTTTACACATCAAATGCTTCTCAAAGTGCATCATCATAAAAATTTGATAGAAAATGTGAGAAAATGAATACAGCATTTTACTGCAGTTTTAGGCACCCAATATAAGACAAAATTAATTTGTCTACCGAAAATAAATTGCGAAAAAGAAAATTATACTTTAACATGTGGGAACCAGAACCGTAATAACAACTCACCAGTTGTTTTTGTCTTAATATAAAATATGAACATTTCAATAAGTACATATTTCAAAATTATGCTACTTGAATTATGTGGACTTTTACTAAATAGTAGAATAAAACATTAAAGATGTATTTTCAAAGGTTATTAGAGATGCCTGCAACAGATTAAATACATCTTTATAATTATCACAGAGTATCATGGATCTTAAGTATGAGGAAAATGTGTAAAAATTGCAAGATTTATACATTTCAACTGTGGGTACCCTTTTGTGTTCATACTATTAATGCAGGGTTAATTGAAACCACCTAAAGAACTTTTGAACCATGTGGGGAATTAACACGGTTTAACGGAAGTGACTACAGTTTTATTTTAAATGGTATTTCCTATATGATTTTACTTGATTTGGGCAGTTAGTACTGTTAGTAACTTTTCAATCAACTACCAACATAGATAATTAATTCTGTGCAATTCATCACTGTTAAAAAAAAAAAAAAATAAAAAAAAAGTTTGCCTTAACGTAAACATTTTTGTCCCCTTCTGTGATTTGACTGTTGATATCCACAATAACATGCATTGTTGACTGTCCTTTGTTTTAATTCATGGCAGTTTGTTTGACAATCGTTTTTTTATATCCATGGAGAGTTTATTGACAAAGTTGTATGGGATTAATCTGATATCTAGTGGTTAAACAATATCTCTCTGATGTTGCGTTAAAAGGAAAGGATTCTAATGTTGATGATAGTTTTGCAGAACGGCAACGGTCTCATCTCGAGTTTCCAAATTTATTTAATAATATGAAACCAAATCGTACTCCAATTGGAGGCATAAAGGACTTACGAAGATCAGGTCGTCCGAAAAGTGCAACTGATGAGAATGCTTCATTGGATGTTCTCCTTGTGAAAGACAATCCAGAAGTATCAATAACTAATTTCCATTAAAATCCAGTATAACATAAAGTTCTGCTATTAAAATATTTAAAAGTGCCTCATCAAATTAAACTTTTACATAAACTTTCACTGAAGGTTTGGACTGGTATTGGTTGGAGATCATATTGGTCCTTTTTAGGTCCTTTTTAGAGCGACCCATAAACCCTGCTAAATACTTAGAGCTGCTTCGAAATCAAGTAGTACCGGCTATCGCAAACCTGTTTCCAGACCCAGTCTACTAACGGCTACCCAAAAATAATATATTTTTCCAACAAACTGGAGCTTCAGAGCACTTCGTACAGATTATTCATCAGCGCATAGACCAGGATTTTTCACAATTTGTAGGAGAGGTTATAAAGAGTGGGCAGTAAGATCTCCCGATTTGTGTTTCGGTCTTACTTTTGTGGCACAATTTGAAGTCATTGGTATATTGAGAAAGACTCAACAACTTAGATCTGGACTTAAGAAAAAGGGAAGCGATTAGAGATAAAATAAATCCTAGTTGTCATTAAATTGCGTATGATCAACTGTATTTTGAAGCAGCTACCAGTTTGGATACAGAATTTAGGTACAATACCTTTGGTTTTGCTTTTATTTCTTGTTATTCATGTTTTGTTTTTCTTTGTTTTCTACTGTGAGTGCTTTTTGAAAAGCTGTTGTGTAATACTTGAATATGTAACAAAATATACGATTTACAATTTAAAATGAATTGCAGTTGCTTCCGGAAGTAGCAAAAAATCGTTAATATAATTTTTGAGTTCCCTGGTCATGACTATCTCTGACAACAGACTTTTCTGTTAATCAGTCACATGGTTCAAACACTATATAGGTGATGCTGGATTTAAAGTAGGTACGTACATTGATTTACATTAAAATGCTCGTTTTCACATAGCTTCCCTGATTGATTCTTTATTGTTATTCCATTCTAATTCTTAGCCAATCTTAAAATGTTTTACAGAGATTCAAAATACATGCATTTATTTGAGAAAATCGCATGCTGTTTTTACTGTTGTAACAGAAAACATAAATGCCTATTAGTATTTTTATTCTATTGATTCATTTTAATCTTTTAATTTACGAAATGAAATTGGACTTTTCAATAGTGAAAGAATTATCAAAATCGATTGAATGTTTTCGAGATTACCCTACATACACATACAATTTTTTCATAGTATTAATATAAACTATTTCAGCGTTTACATTGCAGCGAAACATTTAAATAAACAGCTTAAGAATGACAAAACGAGCTCAGATACCGGCATGAAAATGCTATAAATTCGACATCTTCGAACAATCTGAAACAGTTTACCATCAAAATTAGAAGAAATGAGTGAAACTACACTTCTAAGAACTTATTTCGCACGTTTCTCTTGCACGTTTTCCATAATTAAGAAACCCATTAGTTAAATGTGATGAAAACTAGTAACATACATATGTTTCGAAAGCATTGTATCCCACATACGGTTTCTTTTATGCAGACAGCCTGAGGCATAGGGATTTCTTCTGTACCAGGAAAAACCATTATTGGAACCCGATATTTACATCTAAACGGGTATGGTTTTACAAATTATACATCAAGTGAAAGAGAAATTCACTGAGGTATTTTTTACTATTGTCTAACAAAAGTGTTTTGAGTAATAACAAAGTTTTGTTTCTTTCGTAAAAACTCTCTTGTTTCAAATGTTTAGTTTGCTGCACTGTTTTACGAAACCATGCAGAAGTAAGTTAATAAACAGGTTATTTCTTAGCGATGTGTGTTTGCAATTAGCACGGTTTAAATGTCGGCTGGTATGCAAATTACGCAGAGCTGAAATTGGAATAATTAACTAAATGTTCCGTGCAAATTGGCGTTAATGCTGGTTAGAGAGTATGCTTTTAATGTTATGTAATACTAAGCTAACTTAATGGTATGTGTTTCTTCTCCAAGAAAAAGAAAGCCTCTGAATCAATTATGGGGTAATGGAGGAGGAGGATGGTAAGGGAAATTGATATGTCGGTTTGCGGGCCACAGTTCAAACACTTTCATCTTGTCTGGAACTTCTTAGGCAATATAGGGGCCATGCCAGTTTCGCTTTTGATAATAAGCCTTGCCTTATTATGTGTTTAACTGTAATAGCCAAGGACCAGTTTTTAAAGAGAATTTTTTCTTTTCTGTTTTCTCCAAAGTTTACGCATGGTAGGTAGAGAACATTTATTCCATTCAAATATAACACCGAAACACATATTTTGAGATCCCCTGACACCCTTTCCTAAACTGTGAAAAGGACAACAAAATAGCAAAGGCGAATGAATAAACTAAATTTTACATCCAGCATCTTGAAAAATTCAAGATTTTCACGAAATTTATTCTACCCCAAATATCCTGCAAATGCTGAGATGCTCGTCACGCTTTATTTTATCAAACTGCTTTAAACTATTTTGATTAAAGTTTCATGTATTTGTGACAGAAGTGTGAGTAAACGGTTGATCTTAAATTTTCTGTAAATCATCTATGAGGTCGTCTGTTTTCTCATTAGATTTTATAAAAAAAGTTGAAGCTGTGAAGCCGTAAACGATAGACATTGAGTCTAGAAAAAACACAGAACCCCTTAGAACACTAATTCATGTCCCCCTTGTAATAATTTTAGCAATTTATAAAATGTTAATTTTTTCGGATTTTAAACGTACACCTCTGAAATGTTATGTCGCCCCTTTTATTTATTGCGAGATCATGCAAAAAAATATGCAATATGAAGGCCAGCACATAGCGACTTGTCTTTTAAACTTTTGTACGCTGCTCGTTCTTGTATAGCTGAGAAATTGTGACCCTCATTCATGCTTGTCTCACATTCAAGAGGTCCCAGGTTCGAATCTCGGTTGGTTGAATAAGACTCCCCCCCTCCCCAATATCTTAGAACTTAATGCTTTATTACGGTTGCATTTGAGTAACATTTAACCCATTCCCCTCATATACTTACTTAAAGCATATTGGATTCATAAAAGAAAGTATATGAAATCACATAGTCTAGGAAGGGTATAAAGTTGAACAAGGAATCAATATACTTAGCATAGCTATAAAAGTAAATTACATTGGATAGGGGAAGTGATGCAACTAAACTAATATATTAGTCCTGGAAGAGAATTTATAGAAAGAAGGAAGAAGCAAGTTAATCTACGTATCTACATTATTTGCCCCTTGTTTTTATTGTTTCATTTATACTGCCCCCTTAAACTTGTATGGACATATCGGGGGCTTTGATTTGCTCACTGAAGAATAGAGATTCTTGACTTTGTTTTTTTTTTTTCTTTTTTTTTTCCCCCTTCAGTATTATATTATTAAACACACACAGACACACACACACACTCAGACACACACTCACAATCATACTTCAGACTCTGTGAGGGATATGGAAGGATTCTGGTTAAAGAAAAATGTCCTGCCCCGGCCGGAAATCGAATTCTAATTGAGAAGCTAGAACGCTGGCCCCCGACCGCAGAGGCAGTTTGTTACTCTTTGTTACATTTTTGCAACATTGTTTAGTGACAGCTACTATAAAATGTCTTAAAATTCAACTGCTGTCGAGTAGTCAGAACGCTGTCTTTTTAAACCAGATGTCGCGTATTCTATTCCCACCTCGGCACTGGGATATTTAAGTAATCAACTAATCACCTCCCTATTTGATATAAAACATATTGCTTTTGACAGCCTTTTGTTTTGTTGCTCTTTTATTGTAGATTAGGATTTTTCGTTTCCAATGCTAACCGGAGTTGAACTCCTCAGTTGTAACTAGGGCTCTTTACCTAAATCTGAAATGAAATATAAATGAAAATTCTGTAAATATTCCGAACCCATCTGCTTTGACATTAATCCCCATTTATCGCTCCAGTAGCACTAAGGAAGAAGGAAGGAAAGCATATTAAAGGCATTCTTATTAAAAAGCTGGTCTTTGATCACAGCTGAACAATACATTTTGGAAAGTGGCAATACAAATAAATCTACTTTTAATCCAGCATCCATACATAGGGAAATTGGGTAGTCTGGCTTATAAAAGTGCTGTTAAACCATTTGTAACAAAATCCTTTACAGAAATAATGGACCCAAACGTGAGATGCACCAATCAAATTTTGAATCAATAAAGGCCTTATAAGAGTTTTTTTCCTGTGATGTCTGCATGCAATTCCTGCACGTAACTATACAAAGAACTGGATTAACACTTCACAGCCTGGTTTTATTTGCTTGACCTATTTTTACACTATTTTTGGCTCTCGTACTTTTGGTATAATTTAATTTTACCTCAAGAGTTCTAGTTGGTTGAGTAACTTGCATCCCATTGGGTATTCCATGGTCGGTTCTTTGTGTGGTTGCAGTATGGATATGTTGAACATTTATTTTTTTGTTTTTTTTTATTGTTGCTAAAACTGAGAATGTACTACTTCAGTGGCATGTTGAACAACATTTGTTTTCCCTTGTCTTTGCTCACTCGGCAGGGACGCAAGGTAAGGTTTGAAAGAAGACAAAAAATATAGAGCTCGTTTTTGCTTGTGTAGCCTATGCTATTGCCATGCAAAGAACTGTCCATGTGTGCGTTTTCCTTTAGTCAAATTAAAAAAAAAAATCCAAAACTTGGAAGTGATTGAAGAAAGTTGATAATATGCTCTGCATTCTGTAAACTAACCTTGGGTACGTTTAATAGAACAATAAGCACGTATATGCTCCGGCGGAAACGATAGGCAGTTATTTGGAAATGTTTTTGAGGATGCAAATAAAGTTATTTATAAAGAAAATGACCACAGACATACCCTAGTCAAATATTAGGGAAAAAGTTGTGTTGGGAAATATGCAATATGGATAGAAAAGTTGGTCTGCACTAAATTAATCTGCGTGTATTCTGCTTACTAGGAGTAGTTGCCAGACAATTTTGTAGATGGAGACGCTGTTGGTTGTCAAGAGGATGTTTTGTTTAACAGGTTGGAATGCCTAATGGCGTGTATATGTGGCACGTGTATACAATGAAATCCCTTAATCCACATAATCGCGAATTCGCATCACTTCAATTTATTCCGTTTTTGACGGCTGAAGAAAAAGACTCAATCCTTAGAAGGAAAACCGTGCAAGAAAGGTGAGAGATAAGACTCCGAGTTGCGTATAAATGATATAAGTGTAATTAAATCTGCTAAATGGCCATTCTATAAATAAAATATGGTAAACGGTTCAAGGTATCAAATCGGTAGGAAAACAATTTGCGTTTATATAACAAGTAATGTATCCAGTTCCAATCATGTTAATTTCTCTGAACATTGTGTGGCCGAACTACTGAATCTAAGTTCATTAAAGGCATTCTAGTTTATTCCTTAAAGTGAATTTCATTCAGTCTCTGATGCTGCTCTTAACCTTGATGCTTAATTGAGGAGGCTTTTGAGCGGAGAGATAATGGGGTGACTCCTTCATTAAAATACGCAGTGAGTAAATTTCATTAAAAAACACACTATTGGACTTATTGGCACTAGAGCATGAAACTTTTACTTACATTAAAGAATATTTAGATTTGAATTTTATCATACTTGGAATAGAGAACCTTCCAGATAATGTAATGTGAGATGCAGGCTCCGGTAATTATGGCACTCCATTCTGAGCTTCACAGAAAATGCAGATAGACGGACATCACCCCAACGTTTGCCAAACTTTGGATATAATATAGGTTTAGGCCGGTATTTACTTCATATACGTTGGTTGTCTGCACATGAACAAATTAAGGTCTATTACACAATTATAGATATATTACAGTTGTAATAACTCCTGCCAGGCTGGTCCGGTAGAGCACTTGCCTGTTATACGAGGGATCACGGGTTCTGTTCCCGGCTGGAAGTAGGGATCATTTTCTCTAGACCAATTCCTTCCAGAGTCTGGAAGTATGAATGTATGTGTGATCTAATTATTAAAATTAAAGATTAATAGAAACTTAACGAAATCAGTACGCGACCATTGCCGCTAGACAATACGCTCAGCAGGGAAATGCCTCCGCAAGAACTTTTTCTACATCTCTGTAACAAATTATTGTTAGAAAGCTTATTCTGCCTACTTCATGTTAGTCAAGATAAAGAAATGGTTTGCTTCCGTGTAGAAGAAGGGAAATGAGGGAGTAAACTAGGCTAAAGCATAGTCAAATCTTTTAAACGCTGGAATAACTCGGAAATGGCTAACTCCATGAAAAACATATGGCCCATTGTGAAATTTAACATTTTTTGTATAGTAACTTTTTGTCTATCTCTAATGGTTTGGCAGTTGTGCAAAGGCCATCCAGAATGAAGAGGTCTCAAAGGCTATTCCCAGAAAATTCAAAATATACATTTTAATTGCCATATAAATATATTTAATACACAGTATTGTAATCAATTTCGTTAGAAACTAACGGACACACACTCGCACTCATACACACACGGACCTTTTTCTAAAAATGCTTCTTTTGGATCCCGGGGACTCTAAAACGTGTACTTCCGGCCAAATCTCGGTATCGAATTTTCGGGTGGAGTGCAATACCTCCTCTATGCACTAAGTAGAGAAAGTAAATCAAAGTTTCGGAAAATCAGCTATGCCTACAGCTCAGATATAGGATCATAACGCGTCCTTGTTAAAAGCGCATCTTTTCCTGAAGAATGAGAGGAAATCTAAGCTGTATTCAACAAACACATACAGATTTGCAACACATGGAAAAAGGGGTGTGGCGCAACGGAGTTATATATTTAAGGACACTAACCTTTAAAAATACGATATTGAGGTTTCAAAGAACAAAATTCCCTCAAAATTGAAACCCTCAGCTTTTGACTATTTTCATTGACTTTAAGAATTAACACAATTGTAGTTTTTAGCAATTTGCCAATGGCAATTTCTAGCAATACGCACTTGTCATCTTTTTGCACAGATTTTATGATTAAAACGAGAAGTTATGTTATCATAAATGATTAAGGATTAACCTTTAATCTTCATATTAAACAAGTTAATCTTTATACTCCTTGATACCATTACTTTGGCCCTTAAACTTCTTATCCTAATGAAAATAGCTATAACATAATTTGTTCAGCATGAAGATAAACTAATCAGACTTATGTAGGTAAATTGCATACTATAAGAATTGCTATGTGACGCACAATATCTTTCTAAGGAGTTATTATTCAATAAATAGGACATCTAAGTAAGTATAAGCTCACTTTCGTTATTAATAACATTACGTAGAGATCAGGAAAATAAGAACTCTTCCATTCAGTTATTCTCCTATCTGATTCTACAGAAAGTGAAGAGTGGAATTCCGTGAAGCGTGTATGCCTTTTTTCTTCTTTTTCCTCCAAGTTATAACAAAGAACCGTTAAGAAAGGAATCCAGCCAAGTTCTTTTAACTCGCAGAAGCACGGCGGAAACGTTTCTATGTTTTACCACCAGGAGCGATACTATACTGTCAGCCAGAAAGGTTAGCATTTTCGCCGCTAGATGGCAGAAGCTGGACAACAGAGATCGTATTTCATCGGTATACTACACCGGGAGGAAGCACATTTAAATATCCTTTACTTGTGAATGATCTTTGAAGAGATTTTGGTTATTACTATTAAATGTTAAGGATATAATAAGGAAACATTAATAAGAAAAATAAAATATAAATGATACCTAGAACATGCCATAGTGCTGAATATTAAATTACTTTTAGAAAAAAAGTATCGATTTACATGATTGCGTATTTGCACATACTTGTCTCAGCCTTTCCAATAAGCAATGCATTAAAAATACTACTGCGATTTCTGTATTTCCATTTCCATACTCGTGTAGACTTAGACTTTCAATAACTTTGAAAATGTTAACATTTAACAAAGTGTCAAGATATTTTTGCAGGCTTTCAAAGTAGTCCATTCGGGTTACTTTGGTTTCCGCGATAGGCCTATACCGGAAGCCAACGTAACCCCAAAGTATGAAATGTCCATCGTTTTCCATAATATTATTTGGAGATGCTTCATGCTTATGTCCTGACATAATTTGGTGATTCGCCGTGGCCAAGTTTCCCACCAAACTGCGCACACTAGGAAGTTTTAAAATAACGAGGTTTTTGCATGAGGTTTTTGTACCGCGTCGTAGTACATAAAATCCATAAGAGCAAAAGTGCATCCTCTTTACATATGATGCTAAGGTGTTTACTGCGAGCGGCAGAAGACAGTTGTTATTCATATTGAATGCATATTTTAAATAGTTCATATAAATTATATAAATAATTATATGTTCTGTGAACAATGATATATGGTTTGAGAACAAAGTTACATACGTTTAGATACATATTAAAACACAAATGTGTTGCTGCTCAGAAAATATTCTGAGTAATATGCAAAAAGCTTTCGTATATAGGATGACTGGCATATTTACGGTTTCGCGCACGGAAATTGTATGATTATCATAAATTCATAGCAATTTCGATTACTGGAGTAAAACTGCTTATTTTTTCAAAGCGAGTTAAAAATCAGATTTCTAAGATTAGAAACGAGGCAATTTGTTAATGAAAATTAAAAAGTAACGGCAAAGTTAATTAAAAACTAAGGAGTCTTCGTTGTTGGCGATTAATTTACTGTTTTCAAACCCGGCGGAGGACGATGGATTTTTTCGGGCGTAAAAATCCTTAGCATGGCTTCTTTCGGAAGGAAATTAAAGCCGTGGGTCCCGTGTCGTAGATTCACGGCACGTAAAAGAACCTCAAGTCTGATAGAGAAGCCTCTGAGCAAAATTAAGCGGTCTTTCACGCCCAGTATAGAATGGGACGCTGAGAACCACAGCAGTTAAAGAGCGTCCATAAATAAAACGCCATTTCATTAACAAGTCTGAATCTGCAAGAGCACAGCAATCAAAGTATATTTAATTGCTACTTCGCAAATCTGAAGAATAAAATTTTTGAATTTTTGCTGTGACCACCATTATTATTAGGACAGACTCTTCCCCTATTATTCATTTCTCTATCACTTCAGAAAAGTAAATATTTTGCAGTCTTAAAGTCCCCTCTTAAAATAGAAAATGAAAAGTGGAATATATACCCCACTTTATATTTAGTTCATCTTCCAAGCGTGCATCAATACCCCCCTCCCTCGGAAAAAATCCTCCACCTCAAACTTCCCTTTACACGAAAACATGCCTTCTTCTAGTTTTCTGCAACAAATTGCACTTACACAACCGTATTGTTCTATCTACTTCATGCTGATCGAGATAAACATTGTCAGAAATGATATTATTATTATTATTATTATTATTATTATTATTATTATTATTAGCTTCCTTGTAAGTAGAAGGTAAATTAGGGAATACACTAGGCTAAAGCAATAGTCAAATCTGTTAAAAGTTAGTCGCTAAATGATGCCAATACAGTTCACTTCTGTTTCCATGACAGAAGTAAAACAAATGACGATTTCTTGAGCAAAGTTTAATTATTGGAAGATTTACACAAATTACCAGGAGTACCCCGGAAGTGGTTAAGTCGCATTCATAAAATTGTTGGTTTCACGAGATCTACGTTTTGTGTGTTGGAAGGTGCACATCTCTTATGGTTTATCACAGATGCAACATTTTTCCAAAATGAAGAAAGCTTCAGAGGCTATTCCCAGAAAATTAAGTATATGCAATTTTATCTGTCTTGTAAAATCTTGAACATGTGACTGTTTAATTAAAATCGTTAGTAATTTTTGCGAAAATCGAAACTTTCGAAAAATGTTTCCATGTAAAGCGCAGTTTGAGACGGGAATTTTTCTGAAAACCTTGGTGTCGCACCTTGGAGGATGCCGAACTTTAAATACCAAGCTTGGTGTTTAACCTAGTTTTCGTTTTTGAACTATTCTGTTCACACCTTTTTACAAAACGAGTTTTTTTATTCAGAGATCCTGAAAACATGTGTTTTGGTGAAACCTCGGTATCATTCTTTTGGGTGGAATCCATTATCTTTTCTTTTTATGTATATTGTACGTGGTAGAGAAAGTAATCCGGAGCCTTATTACATGAATAAGTATAGCTGATTCAAATACACAAATAATTTTCTGCAGTATTATTCTTGTTGGAAACATTTCTCGTTACAAACGTTTCCCTAATTGAATGTCATGCGACATTTATAAACTATTTATTGGATTTCTCCCCCTCCTCCCACAGGGTTCATTAGTAGGTAACAACTCATTTACGGTATGAGAGCAATTGTGTTTTGTTTTTGGTATTGCTTAATATCAGATTATTTCTATTCAGGAGCGTAAAATGAGCAGAAAAATAATATTTATGGGAATATATTGCATAAGGGGCTATATGAAACTGTATCCGGTAGAAAAAATCGTGGGAGTGTGATACATAATAATTTCTGGCCAAGTTGCATTGTAAACATGAAAAATCTAAGGCCTGTTATGTTCAGACATAAATAAAAGCTTTGGGTGCATGCGTCATTGGGGATATATTCTACCAGATAGTGATAATAAATTACAAACAGGACTTTGCATCAAAGTGGAACGATTTTCCAAGACATTTCCTTAAGCAGAATACAGGAACCAGGTCTGGAGAGTTGACCTTTTAAGGCACATGTCCTTCGAAACGACGGCCATTTTTCTAATACGAGCTATATCCATAAATGGGTACAAGGTGGAAAAGTTAAGCCCTTGGACAAGAATGAGACAAGAATAGCGTTCTGCTCTCCGTTCTTAAGATTGATCTATCTTATTTATTAGGTTTTTCTTAGTATTCAATATTTTGATTACATATACGTCTTCGCAGTAGCTTGTAGGTGATATGAAAAAATGTCTTATATATATATACATACACTACATAAAATAAATCTGCGCAATATCACTCCGTATTTACTATATAGGTTTTGGCTAACAGCATGACTCAAACATGAAGTAGAAATATACGAAAAATCATATCCAGTAACAAACAATGCGTGGAAGAGGCGCAAGAAGACAAGTCCTCCTAAGGTGCAACAAAAGGCAGTTTTCTAATATGAAGTTCTAAAAAGTCACATATACACGTGGTTTTCCCCTGAATGTAGTTTTATCTATATTTTCAAACAAAAGCGAAGTATATTTCATTTGTAAACAGTTTGAGTTGTATTTACTAAATATGACTTTTACTGCGTAAATTTATTGTCCCACCCATAACGTTACTTTAATGGATGCATTAGTAATCGGACTTTTCACGATGTACATGTGCTTTAAATTATAAGCTCTAAAGAAAGTCTCATACCATAATCAAACTAAATACTTATCAATACCCTGAAATTGCTATACTTCTAAAGATTTTATGCACCGTGGCATAATAATGGAGCGTTCGTCTGGACGCGTGGCCGTATTACGGGGGAATTGCTTTCCTTACACTGCGCTCTTTCTAGTGGATTAGTTCTGTCCCTCTACCAAAATGAAATCTGCACCACAGAGGAAAAATTCATGACACCGGAGAAAAGTTAAAACGAAATTTAAAGAAATCTCTGGGTCAGGTTGTATAGGAGTAAGGAATTTCGCAAACTAAGCTTGAATGCCACTAAACTTTTGAAACTAAAGCCCTGTAAATTATCATAATTCAGGAATAGCAACGACGTGATAATGTGAATGAATTTAATTTCTGCAACTGCATGTTGGATAACTTAGTGATCATTCTATGGAACTATGTTAATTTATTTTAGCGGTTATTATACGTGTTATACATCCATGAACTAACGAGTATTAAATAAAAATTTCGTTAAAGGCGTATGTTGTGTGGTGATACAAAGACAATTTCGAACATCATCTATGACGAAGGTATGTGATTACTGTAGTTATAATTTGTATGAGGAGTGTATGCGAGAATATCTGTCTACGCTAGCAAACAGGGTATTTCCCCGTGCAAAAAATTCCTTTAGGCCGGACACGCTTATAAACGGACTGAATTTTTCATTCTGTATAGAGTGTCTGGGTTACATGAATCAAACTTAATCATAAATTCCAAAATATTTTCCAAAATACAAATTGCAGTTGTTCACAGCTTGACAGTATAAAGACATCACATGTTATCTTGTATTTAGTCTGAAATACAACTGTAGAAAGTTTCTTACTCAGCGCTCAGCTTTCTTGGGCGCTTGGCTCCGTCTTGATTCGGAAGATTTCGCGCAATTTCGTAAGCAGTGCAGAGCGACAATAGAGGCATGATCGCTATTTACGCTATACATCCTGATTTCTAGTGACTTCAGTGTTAAAGTTTCACTCTGTCTGTAGATCCCAGATCTACACGTGTGCTTAATGTCGTTTAATACTTTAGCTGGATCATGGTAAATTATCTGTTGCCTCCGTGGTTTAGTGGTTACCATGCTGACCTCTAAAATCCAAGATTGCAGGTTCACACCTGGCGAGGGTGATGAATTTTTTTCGGACGCAGAAATCCTCAGCATGGCTTTCTTCGGAAGGGAAGTAAAGACGTGGTTCCATGCAAATGTTTATTGCATGTAAAAGAACCCCATATCTTGAAAGAAGAAAGTTCCTAGGTAAAAAAGTTCTGCAATTTCGCGTCCGCAAGTCGTGATTTCGTCCTACAGTGCCATCTGTGAGTGACGAGCTGGTCTCTCTTCACTGACGCATAGTGACAACTCACGGACTATAGATTCAAATACAATCTTCGAAACGTCGTAACGATGTCTTTTGGTCCACTTACGAGACAGGAACTACTACTATAGAAAATTAGATAACCTATTCACCATAATGGCAGAAGCCTCAAAGAAAGACATTTTCTTTGGTCGACAATGCTGCGAAAAGACAGTAGTTTTACGCTGAACCCGTAAATCTAACGCCCATAAAAAGGTGCGCGCATTGTATATGGGGCGCCTAGAATATAGAAAGCTTAACAAATAAGACATTCAATACGTAGATACAAAGCCGGTAGTGTTAAATTCCTATTAAGTCTCCAAAGTGAAAAGTGAAATAACTTGTTTTCACTGCAGTTCGATAAACATTATGAACACAATGGAGCTGCATATCAGATGTATACAGGTTTTGTCTGGGAAAGTCGTGCAATTCGCCACGGTTAACGCATTGTGTGTTTGTAGCGACTTTGGAACACCAGAAAAGGCCGTGTACTCTGAAGTTTTAATTGTATTTTGATTGGTTGAAGTTTCTCCGCAATATTTCTGGGTGATATTTCATGATTTTTAAAATGTTATTGCAAATTTTCAGTGTTTAAAACAAAATCTACACTAATTTAATTGTAATCATTCAATAATAATAATAGTAATAATAATCAAATATATGCGTTAGCTTTCACGGCCGGTGTCCATAGTTTTAAAATTTAAAATGCTCGGGCTGTTTTGCCTCTGAAGATGTCCCTCACAGACAGGGACGAAACGTTAGGTAGAAATATTTTAATTAAACATATTACAGATAACATCAAAACAGCCCAAAAATTTTAAATTTTAAAACAATGATAATCAAATTAGTATTTTAATAAATTGTTTCGAAAGCATTTATTGGCGTATTTATTGTTTAAAAATATAATTTGCAATAGTTTAAATACTTTTAAAATTATGTCAGTTAACGGACTAAAGCAGGACTTGAATGCTTCCAGATATGAAAGCTTGTCAGTCACATTTTGGAACTTGAATAATTTTTTCGGCTCGTATATATTAGTAAAATAAATTATAAACAAACGCTCAGCAGTTCATGTTTAATTTCGGCGGATAATAATAGAAATTAGGAGTGACAAAATTAAATAATTACTACAGAGATTTGAGGATTTAAACGTTAAAATTAAAATACAATATTATTAAACAAGTAGAAGCTAAAATTCTGTATGGAATTTTGAAATAACTTCTTCAGTATCGGGTATGCATTTTGGGATCGAGATTAGATAAGTAACTTACAGTTCGTGGTTAGTCAATTACTTTTTGAAATTACTTTAAAAACCCCATATAAAATAAAAAATAAATCAAAATTGCTTTTCAAAGTTTTATTGAACATTACGAAAAAATGAATTCTCGAAGTGAACAAATGAAAGGCTACATCTAAATTATATGCACAAAGCCTTTTTATACACTATTTTACTGATGAATTTTGCAATAGTTTCTTTACTTGAAGTAGCACTTGTTCATTTTCTAATTGTAATTAATGACCTATCATACTCTTACTGTAAGTACTTACAGTGCTTGTTGGCATGGCAGTTAATAAATGAATTGAAAATTTAGCTTACATTACCAAATATGTGTTCAGAATAATTAACTTACATATCAATTATTTCAACATGTATTTCAAGTATTTATTTACTTTAGAAAGGAAACTAGAACTAAGAAGGAAAATAGAAGAAAAGCATAGATAAGGGGAGATTTAGCTATTTTACTTTTTTTTTTTTTTTTTATGTGGTGATTTTTGCATAGTATGCAAAGTATATACGCCAGATTTATTACATTTGCTAAAACAGAGTTTTAGAGTGCGACAGAACGAGAGAGACGTGGCGGGAGATAGTGGAGTTGGTGTCTTGGATATCATATCCAGAATTTAAATATAGATTAGTAAAAAGTAAGATCCGTTCTTGTTATAACCGATGAAAGAGCGAGAGAATCTTATGACTGGATAGCTCGACAACAGATGTGGTGACAGCGGAAGTGACTAAGGGGAAGTCGCTCTTTTTGGGTTTCCATGCATATGACAGTTGGCGTCTATAACGTGCAAAGCTAAAAGGTAAATGATTTGGTGCTCCTAGGATGATCTAGCGTTTCGTATTGTTTAATCTGTTTTCGCAAGTTTAACCCAGTTTTAAAGAGAAGTTTTGAAAACGGATGTGCGCAGTTTCGACACGAGTGCGGCAAAATAAATCGCTTTAATCCCTTTTGTCATTAGGTGATTCTTTCATAAATTGTTTATATTTGGGAGAACATATTTATGCCTTCTTTCTTCGTTTGTTCAGTAATCGTGTCTGTATTATTTATCTGTTTTTTCAAATTTAGTTTTCTGTCACAGTGACATGCATATCAAGTAATTTTAATTGTCAATGGCTATTTAGTAACTAGACAGGTAACATATAAAAGTTCATATTCTAAACCATGCTTACCATTTTAATGAGAACAAACATTTTTACGTTTTGATGTGTAGAATTCAATGTACGTGACAAAAAATATAATATTTAGTTACACACCTAATGCTTTATGAGAACACTTAACATGTTTCATATGTTATAAACGTTTCGATTTTTCGCTTTTAAAATAATTCTTCTAGACTTTCCAAACCTTCTATTCGGATCGTTTATCTGAAACACTATTGAAATATCCAAGCCACTTTTTTCTGAGTCAGTTGAGAAGATATAGCCCTCTGTGTCATACTCATGACATGCGAAATTAAACTCTGTATTCTAAAGAATTTATTTTTACACACCGGTGCTGTTAATGGCACATATTAATTAATATCAAGCAAGGACAAAGCGACAGTAACCTAGCATATCCTTTTTCTAAGTTTATGGGTTTCACAATTGTTAAAATCTATCAAGTTCAAGTCTAATCAGTATAATTGTATTTTATTTAATATTTTATTAAATATGGACAAACATAACGCCTGCTTTTAAACTAATGAAATGAATTCCTCCAAACCTTAGTGTATGTTTTGGCTTAAAAATATACAATTCGTAATATTTTGAAAAACATTCTTAATATATTTTAATATTTTGACAATTTTTTCATTTGTTGCATAAAACTGATAATGAAAGGCATCAACATTTTAGCACAGAGATCCACGAGGGTGACCACTCGATTCCCAACTCGGCGTTCTGTAGCTAACCATCGGGTCATGCACACTTTTTCGGAGAGGGCAACTTATCTTCAACTTCCAGCTTTATAGGTATCTTTCTACTTTGAAATTCAGCAGATAATGAGTTTACTTAAAACTGGTTTTATTAAGAACGTTTTATGCAGCCAGAAATTACATCAGGATTCAAAAAAGTTCTATAATTTTACATGGCGAACATCCACGCATTATAAAACTTTTTATTAGGTGTTTGAAGGCACTACAACGAGAGCTTGTCATGGTAGTGCTTATCGCCTGCCCTTGCACTGCATATGGTTTGGGTAATGTTCAAAGATGTAGAGGAGAAAGAGGAAATTGTCGCGGAAGACGTCAGCGGGCAAAGTAATTAAAACAAGGTTTAAATTAATTTAAATTTTGTTTAGTTTCTCTTATGATTTATAAAAATGTAAAATTCTGATTTACACAAAGGAAAGCATTTTAAAAATTTAATCTTAATAGTTTAGAAATTCATTCCCAAAAATAAAATAAAGAGCGATAAAATTAGGTTACGTAAATAGGTATAATCTAACCTTTTGATGTTAGATAAATTTGATTAATTAAATACTCCGTATTGTTTGAATAATATTTTCATTGATAGATCACATTAAAGTTATCTTAACATTTTATTTTATGTCATAACATCTTAATGCTTTTTATATGAGCGTATTTATGTGAACATTATGTGAGTTTTCAAAGCATAAATGCACATATATTAAAGGCATTATGGAATATAAAATGCCTGTCCCTAGTAATGAAATTTGTAACAGTTTATTTATTTGCTGAGGAGATGAAAATTATTTTAAGAAACATCTTCTGCCTACTCAGAAGCTTTTAAGCTATGTATAGTAGAGAAGAGAATATTTAGTCGACTCGAATTTAGAACTAGCTTTGCACATACTTAAGCTGTCAATTAATTCTGTCCCCCACATTGTACAAATGTAGGCATTGTGTGAAAAATAATGCAAAGGTAAAGTTACAAGTGTTTATTGTCCAGAGCACTAATGGTTGCACAGGACATCCGGTGGTGATTTACATTAGTTTGTGTACGCACTTTTTAAATTTTCTCTTATTTCCATAAAACAATTAAATCTAAAAAAGAATGTAATAAAATCTTCTTAATGTGTATACAAAGGTATAATGCTCGCCACTAGTGTCTGTTTAAATATATTAAATTACTTTTAGCACGCGGATAACGTAAAAATTGCATACTCTCCTCCCAAAATGGCAGTTACTTTCAAAATAATGACATTATATATATATATATATATATCATATCTTATTTGAATAAGCCGATTTAATTACTTATTAATAATTAATAGACCCCTAACTTAACATTATTGATTTAAATGCAGCGATTTTTTCACCCTATTTTATCTTCATCTCTCTTCTTAATTCCCTCTTCCTCTCCATCTCCCTTTCGTATTCTCTTGATTTTTATCATCTCTTTACAAACCCCACCTATCTTCGCTTCCTTTCTGGTGCCTTTTCCACATAGCCTTCATCCTCTCTTTGCATAAACGCGTCATATGGTATTTTGAAAACGATAATAAATCTACTTTGCATGGTATTTAATGGAACTAAAGTCATAAGGAAACACAAACTTATTTCTTTTCTTTTCTTTATAAAATGTCGTATCTGAACAGGTTATTGGAACCCCTTAAAAGTGTGGATAATTCCCCGATCTAAAGCTGAAATACCTTCACGTCCTTTGTACAGTAGCAGTCCTTTGATTGGTGATGTCATAATGAAATATGAAAAGGTTGCACCTGGATATAATCGAGCTGCAATTGTAGATGCATACGCCTTTCAGCGGTAAAAATAATTAAGGGGTACAATGTGTTAGCGTGATGTCATAGCATTACGAGCCCTGGGGCATCCGAGGAAATGTGCTGCCGCACCGAGAGGCTCATGAACCGTCTCTGTGACGTCATTTCGCGTGACGTAAGCGGCATATCGGTTAGAATATTTCATTCTTTAAAGGTACTTTGATAATGTCATCCACCGCAGGCATATTACAGTAATATGGCTGTCAGGGGTATACAAAACGTTAAGGTCTCATCCGAGGAAATGTGCTGCCGCACCGAGAGGCTCATGAACCGTCTCTGTGACGTCATTTCGCGTGACGTAAGCGGCATATCGGTTAGAATATTTCATTCTTTAAAGGTACTTTGATAATGTCATCCACCGCAGGCATATTACAGTAATATGGCTGTCAGGGGTATACAAAACGTTAAGGTCTCATCCGAGGAAATGTGCTGCCGCACCGAGAGGCTCATGAACCGTCTCTGTGACGTCATTTCGCGTGACGTAAGCGGCATATCGGTTAGAATATTTCATTCTTTAAAGGTACTTTGATAATGTCATCCACCGCAGGCATATTACAGTAATATGGCTGTCAGGGGTATACAAAACGTTAAGGTCTCCAAAATAATTATAACGAATGGAATATTCACTCAAAAAATCTCATATGTCCCATTCACATGCGTTTATATAACTCTTCCATAATCAAACTTTCCTTACAAACGAGTATTCTTTTATCTACATTATACTAATTGAGATAAATATTAGAGAATAGTTTTATTAGTATATGACACAATAGATGTTTCAATGAGATCTACATTTTTGTGCAGTTAAATAAAATGTCGCAATATTTATGGACGCTCTTTAACTACTGTGGTTCTCAGCGTCCTATTCTAAATTGGGCGTGAAATACCGCTTAATTTTGCTCAGATGCCTCTCTATCAGGATTGAGGTTCTTTTATGTGCCGTAAATCTATGACATGGGACCAACGGCTTTATTTCCCTTCCGAAGGATTTTTACGTCCGTCCTTGTGCAGTTAGCTTTTGTCTAACGACTTACGATTTTATTATAACTCGTTATAATAAAATCATCAAGAATGAAGAGCTCTTCAGAGGCTATTCCCAGAAAATTCAAGCTATACATTTCGTTTGCCATGAGAATGTCTTAAGCATATGGAATTTAATCAAAATTGTTAGAGCTAATTTTGATAAAATCAACATTTCCCATATAATGGGTATTTGGAGATGGGAGGATTTACCTGAAAATCTTTTGTGTGTCACATCCTTAGCAGATACTGGACCTAAGTATCGGTTGGTATTTACCCGACTGTTTGTTTTTGAGCTATGCTGTCCACAGACGCGCGCGCGGATGACCTTTTTCTAAAAATGCTTCCTTTTGGGTTCAGGGAGCCCCAAAACATTTATTTTCGGCGAAATCTCGGTATCGACTTTTTGGCTGGAATACAATATCTTCACTATATATCTACATTGTATGTACATGCGTGCTAGAGAATGCGAAGCCTCCTTTCCATATTCAACGTTTCATTACTTTATTATTTTATCCTTACTATCTTTAAAAGAACCTTAATATTCATTGCATCTTCTTAAGATGCATAGTCAGTTGTCATTGACTGTTAACAGGGAAATTTGTTGTGTGGTATAAAATAATTTATTATTAAACATATTACCTATCTCAGACAAATGTCCAATTTCCATTTTCATATCCTTATGAATAAAATACAAAATGTAACAAAGTTAATGCATTTGAAATTCATGCAACTTTTTATCAACAAAAACATAAAAGGTTCTTTCATTTTAAATATCTCTCTCTGTCAAGATGAAGAAAGCTCGTACATCTATTATCCCAGAGTTTATGTGGTTTTTATCGCCTAGTACTTCATCTAATAGTGTTTGTTAATCACTATTCAAAAGTGTACATTAGCCAATCAGGGGAAAGGGAAAGGATATTGTGCACTAAAGAATAATGGTTATAAGAGTCTGAAGAATTTTATTTATATGCAAATCCGGTTTTGCCAGCATGATATCTATCAGCTGTTCAATTATTTGGACTTCTACTTCCGTATTGGATATTTATTTCCATCAACTGATTTACTCCATGGCACGACAGCTCACGGGGAACCTTGGCCTACCGCCCGGCCGCTGCGTCCCCCATCTCGGTCCACTACAGACGTCATGGATAGGGTGCAGTATTGGAGGGTGAGACGTGGTCAGCGCCTCGAGTCCCCCGCGTCCGGTTAATGCGGTCCTCATGACCTGGAGCCGCTACTTCTCCATCAAGTAGCTCCTCAATTGGCCCCCCTTACGAGGCTGAGTGCACCCCGGGCCAGGTCTCCCAGCGGGGGAAAAATCCCCACGCCGGTACTGGGGATCGAACCCAGGTCTCCCGCTTGGTAAGCAGCAACGCTACCACCGCGCTAAGGAGACGACCCATCAACTGATTTGGAAGCGCAAAATATCTGTTGTATTGTTCGTGTTTAATATCTTCTGTGACTCACCCAATTTCACAACTCATAGGTCTAAAATGGAATATGACTTTGTATGTTCTGGTTAAATTTATGAAGATGTGTGTATGTTAATTGTGGTGGTAATAATACCCATTTATATCCTTAAAAACGAAAATATTTGGTTTCGTTGTGGTATGCAGATAATAACAATACAGTGATTGATGATGATGATAATAATAATAATAATAATAATAATAATAATAATAATAATAATAATAATAAACACTCCCCAAAAAAGAAAACAGGTGGCTACTACTGGAAAATTTTGAAAGTGATGATGGGACAAGTTTCTCGCACATGTAATGGGATTTCTAATTACTGACTAGAAGGGAAATGAACGTACAAATAAAATAATCTCGCCTTTTATGTGGAAAAAAATATTTAGACGAGAGTAAAAATCACGTACCGTATCTGATATTAAAATACAAATCTAAGTCAAGAATTTTTAAACTAAGACTTTGCACCGCGAAGAAAATATGAAAATAAATCCCGTTGTTAACCATTTACTTTAAACCAAACTTACGATCAGCAGTTTGCATAGGTAGTAGGTATTAAAATTGATATAAGGGCGTTCACATAAAAGAAAGCTAATATTCCATAAATCAGAATTTAGAGACTGTAAACCTTTCAGTATAGTTTTAACGCCCATTTTTACTACAACAATCGCCACAGGCGGCAGGCACTGATAATACATGATATTGTGAGAAAGGAACTTTGGCGAAGAAATGGTCCAAACTCAAATTTGCCAGCTATGAGGATTTGGGAAAACCTCAATGATGAAGGATGGTCCTCTCGGGATTTGAACCGCGGTCCTGTTCACGACTCCATTGGTTTCTTTATCTACCTCGGCTATCCATGCCGCGTCAGTGAGAATGAGAACTGAAATTTAAAACTGACAAAACTTTGGTCGTTTGAAAGTGTTCTGATCAATAACCATCTATTTGAAAAACAGTGATCAAGTTAATGATTTATGCCCCAAACGAGGTTTTATTGGCGTAGTAATAGAGAAACGCACCTCGGCGTTGTAATGTTATTAACCATCGAGGCTTATGTTCCACTGATTGCGTCTTGTCTTAGATGATAGCTGATCAACATATAGCAACGGCAGGTATTACACCATTACCACTTATCACTTATCTGATAAGAGATAAATGCGCATCTGACTTGACATTTACTGCCCAGATTAGCACTTAAATCACCACTATTTTATATGTTCCTATACACTTTATTTCAAATTATTATTTTAAATGGTTGCATGTCAAAAAATCAGATGATTGCTGTCGCTCCTGTTAAATTTAGTCGTTTAACAGGATCTACGAATCATTTGGTTTTCTGGCATGCAACCGTGAAAAATAATAAATAATATGTGTAATGTTAAACATTTGTTTTTCCTCAGCAGTGCGTTGACACAGGTTTTTCCATTCATTCAGCGCATTCACATCTTCTGTTTTATTGCAGTGCTGAAGCATTCCTGTCTCCCATCAATTCTCCGCTCGTAAATTCATTTACATGACCCCCTTGGGCGATGAGTACCTTTCCAGTAATAAAGTTGATGCGGAAGTGTGCATTTTTATATGTTAATTGTGCTTTAGGTGAGGGAACTTCAATAGTTATAAGACTTATGCAATCTTATGGGACAGGGATCAATGTGAGATATCTTGTTAGTGTCTAACTAAAGAGAAACTCTTCCAAGTCGAATACTATTTGGCGAAGTTCATTAATTGCACTTGGTTTTCAAATTAAGCTTTGAATATTCTATTACGAAAATATTCAATTGGGTGGAAAATGTGTTTATTCCTGTTTTGGTTTCAGTAGCGTTGCTTTTGTCTCTAAGTTTATAAACCTATATGTTTTTAAATCATATTCAAAATTTAGTGTAATGAAAAATTAAACTGCAAAGCGAAAACATAACTATTTTGATTAAACTTAAAGTCAAGGTTTTCATTCGCCGTGAAATTCTATATCCTGAAGAAATTTGATGTGCGCAAAGATCACTCAGTCAGTGAATTTTGAAAAATTCATAAACTAAGATTGTATGATAAAACTGCATACACGATTCCGTCACAATTAAAGTGACATGGTCATCTATGCTGCAAATAAATGACTTGTTATATTATGATTGGAAGTTCATGTTCTGTTTTTAAATTATCACACATCTAAAACTTCTATATATTCAAGATTTACAGAATTTATGATCTTATATAATAAATATCTATTTATTTTCGGCGATTTATTTTCGTTCTTGGAATGTGTTGTTACAAAACTGATCTCATTACTCAACACCGTTTTATTTCCTCCAGTGATTACAGTCTGAATCTGCTTAAAATAAACGTCTTCTTCGATACTTTCGCAATAATTCTGTTGGACAGTTTTCTTTCGACGTTCGATGCGGCGGTTACGCTCTGTACTTCCCGTTGAAACTGACCCAACAAGGGGTGTGTGTTACATCAATGTAAAAGAGATCAATGAATAATATCTGAGCTTCTTCGTTGTATTTATTGGCAATTTTGATATGCGTTGATAAAGATATAGATGGTCTTGTGATAATTTGGGACGGAAGTTTGAATTTTAAGCTAGACAATGATTTTTGCCAAGTTTGTTTGAAATCGGTGCAACAACGGTGTAGAAACTTATAGCAAAAATACATGCACACACACACACACTGACTTTTATATATTAACATAATTATAGTTATAGCTGGAAAGATAATTGTTATGATAGCGGTAACCATAGTAGAATTTATATTACTTTAGGATCCTGACAGCTCACTTCAAAGGCTAAGGGCGAGTTGGTTCTTAGTGCAACAGCAGTGACTGCGCCTCACCGCACAACCAATTAGGGCGAGCCAGCCCCCTCCACTCCATATCTTGTAATTGGTTGAGGTTGTGTGGTGAGGCGCCATCACCGTCTTTGCCATAGAAACTATCCTCTCCTTAGCTTTCGAAGCTGACTGTCAGAATCCTAAAGTAAATTAAATTTCACTGCAATGTGCAGGGTTTCAATATGATGCATTCTTTCCAAAATATTAACTATTTTGTGAAAACGAGATAGAAAACATTGCTAAAGTTTTGAAGAATCCTTGCAACATGGATAATGAAGTATAGCAATGATTAATATTTAAGCTTAAATTGGGGGTTAGTGTTTAAAATATATTTGTTTATTGAGATATATCATATGTTTTAAGATCTTTAATTATTGTATATTAAAACAATAAAATCATTGGAAAAATAACCATTGGGGATGTTGTAATAAAGGTCAATGTATTCAATTAAAACTGGGTCATGGTCTGATGCATAAGAAACGGTTTATAGTTAGAAATAATAATTTTAAATATGACCCAGAGGAAAACAATGAATAATACAGAACTACAACAGAAATGAAATAGAGATAAAAAAAAAAAAACACGCTTTTCGATTGTTTATCTAAAGGAATAAGTAATATGGAAATGATGTAGTTATGCTGCGATGGAATAGGTGATGTCACGAACGAAGGAGAAAGCGATAAAGGTGTTTATTTGTTCCGAGCTGCGACAGAAATATGACAAGAAATCTTGCTTCCGACTTGACAGTTGTTTTATTCACGTTATTGCTATATTAGGCAAATCATGGCAAGGTCTCTCTTTTTCCTAAATCGGTATTTTAGGGGGATACTTTGATATCTTAGTTGTCGATGCCCTCAGATTAACACCTACCTGAAAATATCTCTCAAGGAGAACCACAGAGACAAGTTTGCCATAATATCGTTCCACGCAGGCATTATAACATGAGCAGCATTTCCTAAAATATACATGAACAGAAATTAGGACGAGATTACTGCATACAACAGGTGTTTTAATAGTGGGAAGTAGTAATTCATTTGAATGTTTCCAACATTAGAGAGCATTCTAATGAATGCATTACCATTGTTACTAGCATTAGTTAAATCCCGGGTTAAAACCGCGGGGGAACAACCAACGTAACCAAACTATCTTGCGATTTTCTCGGTCGACAGGCAATTGCTCTGTTCACTCATTTCAATCAGGAAATAATAATAAAAGTAATAATAATAATTAATAATAATTAATATTATTAATAATTATTTTACTCTAGTCGCTAAAGCTCGGATTTTATATAATATGACCTTGAGAAATACATGCATAAATATGTAGTAACATAGCAAAGTACATTATACGGCATATAATAACCGAAAACTACATAAAGAAAAATTAGGCTCTATGAAAAATAATTTAAATCACTGACCTTCAATTTTTAATTAGTATGAATAATACGATTCAAGAGTTTCTTAATAAATTATAATTGAATAAATTAAATTAGTGAGTAACGCAGACACATTGTTAATTTCCTGGCACAGTGATATTAAGATTCTTCTCCACTTTATGAATGTGAATGATATTCTTCTGCTCATAAAATCTCTTTATATGAAAAAAATAATTAACTGTGCAAAATAAGACCGCTATTGTCATATGGATCAGCTATTTAAATTGTTGCAGATGTACATTAGAAATATTTAGTCTTAACTTGAGTTATCAATTATTAGCATTTCGAAAGTAACAACATAAATATAAATTGAATAAAATGTTAGTGGGAATAGTTTCAGAAGACCTGTTTATTCTGGATGAATTTTGCATAACTTGTAAACCGTAAGAGATAGACAAAAACTTACTACACAAAAATGTAGATCTCGTTAAAATACACAATTTATGTTACATACATTTTTTCGTTTTGATATATTCCTTGTTATTAATTTCAGTTTTAAAATATATACATATCTCATGCGGGAACCTTTCAACTTCTGCCCACGCAAAGAAATGAATTTCAATTCCATAGCAATCACAGTTTTAAACATTTGACTGTCGGTTTAGCCTAGTTGTTATATTCCCTTATTTCCTTTCCACTTACAAGGAACTAAGCAATACGACTGTTTCTGCTAATGTTTATGTCGATTAGCATGAAGTAGAGAGAAGAATAAACTTGTTCAATATAATTGTTATAGAGATATAGAGAAAGACATGTGAGTGGAACACCACATTTTGAGGTATAGTTTTATATGTGATAAGGGAATTCGTTTAATTGGATGGTTTCCAGACACGAAATAGATCAAAATGATTCCTTAGTTGCTACTTTTAAGTTTTGACGTAACCTTTGCTTTTTGTTTTTATGTGCTATAATATCGTACCATAAGTTGTAAATGCTCATAAATCATTTTTGAAGTGGTTAATCGCTGCCACTCAATTCATTTAGGCGGTGCACTTATATTCGAAATCTCCTGAACCATATTATTACCAATCTAAAACATAAACGCTTCAGTATCATAGAAGCTAAAATCGTTTTAAAATTAAAAAAACATATTTCCTTAAATTATAAGTACTGTTAAATAATAGAAATAACGTATTTATACAATAACTATGTAAATACATGTTTCTGTTTACGTGCCCTGCCACGTACGAAGTATATAATGGCATTCTACTATAAAATTCAATATTGAGATTTCATAGGAAATACATATCATGAAGACCGAAGAATCAAAATAATAATAATAATAATAAGTTGGTTGATTTTGTGTGTGTTTGTGAGCAACATAACTCAAAAACGAAAAGACCTTTAAATACCAAATTTGACAAAGTTCGGTCGAAATATGCCAAGGATGCGACACGAAGATTTTCGAAAATCCGTTACCCCAAACTTATGCTTCACTTGAAAGAGTTTTTGAAATCTCAAAATGACTCTAATTATTTTGATATAAAATCCATCCCTCTTCATTCTGGATGACCTTTGGATAACTGGTAAAGCGTAAGAAAAGAAACACTGCACAAAAATGAAGACCTCGTTAAAATACACAATTTATGTCATACATTGAATTTAACCATTTTCAAGACTTCCCTTGTTATTGGTTTACTCTTTCCAGTACCCAATACTTTTCTCAAATGGGAAGTAGTCATTCGCTTTTTTCGTACTTTTCTCAAATGGGAAGTCGTCATTCTTGTTTTCTTACTTTGGACTTGCCTATGGGCTTTTTATACATAGGCAGGGTCTATGAAATTCGGAATTTCTAGTTATCTCTTAGCGACCGCTTTTAAAAGATTTGGCTATCGCTTTAGCCTAGCTTATTCCCTTTTTCCTGTAAGAGGACCGATATGTAATAAAACCATTTCTGGCAATTATCTTGATTATTTGGACGTAGATTTTAAGAATATTTTGTCGCAGAATAGATAGTCATGTGAATGCAACCTGAAATTTTATTCCCTTGTTATCTCCTGTCATTTGCACCTTAAGCGACGATATGCTAATATATCTGAAGTCAGTTATGGATAAACAAGTAGAAACAGAACAAACGATACGTTTTACAGCTTTGTTGGTTTTTATTTTTTAAAAGCTTCAGGTGTTTTTGACAGAAATCCACTTGCAATTGGTATACAAATTAGCGGAGTTCTGAGATGATCAAGTGTGCAGTAATTATAACGGTATTTATTCTATGTAGTGAAGATAGCCGAATAAAACATTTGTAAGCAAGGCTAAAACTGTCTGTCATTAGAACTACATTGATGCAAAACTGTGAAAGAAAGGAACTGAACTTGCTTATCAAATTAAAAATAAACGGATGTAAACGCGTAGAAGAAACAGAATGCTACTCATTGATGCTAACGGGATTGTTATCGGTTATTTCAATGTTTTGCCACAATTTCTTCTGTGTCCTCTTTTGTAATGTTGCATCTTTAGGGTCTATCTTAATTTTGTGAGAAGGTATTGTTTGTTCTTGCATTGCCATGAGTGAAAGTTTGCATAGTGTGTAAGAGCTCACTTCCTTTATTCGAGTTGTGCACACCAGATGACAATTGATTTGTGAGGTGAATGAGAGGTGGAGATACTACACGGTGCTCGCTCAAGCGTTGGGAGTAACGCCTTGCCAAACCAATGCCTCACTTCTGACAGCGTTCGTTGACACATTGGAGATGAGAACAAGATGTACTCAAGCGACTTTGAGAGTTGCTGGTTTTCTCAGGTTCATAACCCATTCCTAAGACCTCCACGGAAGAAGCCTCGGAAGATCCTTCCAAAGTTAATGCCATGCGTCATGAATGACAATCTTATGACATGCGCCACACGGACTAGTGGTATAGTTTTCTCCAAAATTTGATGACCCCCAAACAGGACCGCTCCCCCTACTGGGCAATAACCATTAACAAACAAAAGACGATCTTGTACTAGGGGCGAGAGGCGACGTAGTAAAATCTGTTTCCTGGAAGCACTGCTTGCAGCTGAGAACCACCCTAGTTAAGGGACCAGTAGGTGGAAGACTTGGCAACAGCAAGGGCTGGTTTCTAACCGAAAACCTCCTATCCGCAACATTTTTTGAAGAAGAGTGGGACAGGACCATCATGTTCTGAAAAATACTGTACTAAGTTCGTCATGACGCGGCCCGGCCCGATCTGAACCGATCCTGAGCTCGACCTGGACAGAACCAGAATACATTGCCTAATTTGTTTTAAATAAGCTATTTTTCTGTATTGACTATAATGATGATGATGATAATAATAATAATAATAGTAATAATAATGTAAAAGCAAAACCAGCCATAAACTTTACACGCTGTGAGACGTTGCTGTCAATATGGCATAGTGGCTTCTGTATTCCTTAAAAGTGTAATAAAAGTATGAGCGGTAACAAACAAGAACAAAAGTACGCCTGTTTAAAATACAGAGAAGCCAGAATGACTTTCTTGTCTATGTGCTGTATAAATAATCTACACTAAGAATTCTAGAAAAAATAATAAGCTTCCTAGGAGCCCAAGAATCCAAAAGTTGCAGAGTAAGTCCTTGGAGAGTTTAGATGCTAGATAAAATAGTATACAATCTCCGAAGTGGTTCAAGCACAACAAATAAGGTAATGGCTAAATAATATTTTCTGTGCTTCATTTGCTCTTTCGTTAATAACGTGCTTTGTGGAAGATTTTTAGGATAAAAAATGCTTGTGTTAAATTCGGCGACTATCATCATGTCATACACCCTTCGAATAAGCATTTAATCACCAAAATCCGTAAATCTTCTGGAACCATCATTTGCTGCACAATTAAAAGCAGTTAAAAGCATCAGAACCAGTAAACATCATTAATCATTCAGGGAACACATTCACTCAGTTATTGCTGGACTGAGACTCATGGAATAGATTACGACAGGCATCAATAAATCTTGTGGGCGAGAAAAAGTTTAAAATTATCCTTCCAAACATGCATCATCACTTGAGAGAGCAGTTGAGAAACCTTAATGAAAACTTTTTAAAATTTCAAGAATTCATAGCCCTACGTTGCATGTCTTTTATAATGCCTATTCATTTAATAATTCCATTTAATGGGAAACAAATGCATGAATCATTTTTTACTTTTGACAGTTCATCTGTCTTAAGTATTTTAAGTGCACCTACTCCGTCCTTCACCACATATAAATACAGCCCAACAAAATACGAACCCAGCAATGTAAACATCCTAGCCACGGATGCTTAGCGCTTCAGCCAACTGGTATGTAAACTCGTAAACAGAAATGACAGGATTTGGAGGCGCAAATAGGATATCCTTATAGAGTTTCAGGACGCAATTTATTCTAATGGAGAACTGGAAATGAAATTTAAAGTATACTTGAAATGTGCCCAAAATAGTCTTGGGGAAATAAACTCGAGTATAAATGAAATCAAAATATTGTAATATTTAAGGGGGTGACAGAACAATCATTTGATTTTCTCAAGTCACTCCTGTTTCATAGGGATTGATGCACTGTTCATATAATATGTTTTTCTATTCACTTCATATTTCGTAAAAACATTAATTTAGACTTCGTGACGCAGGTAGTTTTCATAGGTGAAGAAAATGTGTAATATTTCTTATTAACTATGATTTCAAGTAATCTTAAAAATGCTACATTTTTGTCGCATTATTTAGAAAATTTCCATCTTCAGACTGTAGGATTCGTTAAATACCATTTGAAGTGCAGCCAAACTTGATTTTACATTTTCAACTGCGATTTTACAGTCACGGTTCTGCTCAAGGTAAATTTATTGAAGGAAACTGAGGATTTTTTTTTGGGGGGGGGGGCTTCTAAGTTATGACCATAGATGATAAAGAGGTATGTACAAATGAAGCAACAAGAAAATCATGAAATTAAAAGTAATACTCCGTTATTTTTGTTCATATGCGTGTGCGAATAGAGGAAAGAGGAAAGGTGTTCAAGTTAATCATAAAAAAACATATGCATAATACTAAATACAAGGATAGCAATTAGGATTAATGCACGCCCATTTGTCCTTCCTAAACGTGCCAAGGTAGTGGTACTCCTTTCAGGGCCTCAATGATTATAAAAACAAACATGGCGTGCAAATATAAGCATAAATACTTATGTATTACATTGATGAAATTCTAAATCCAAAGCTAGACATCAAGAAAAGCTCGTTAGTTTTTTACATGCTCCTTAGAACGTATAATGTGGAGAAATTAAATAAAATTGCACTATAGAAGAAAATAAGATTACGAGAAAAAAAAGTTTTAAAATTGTACCTCTATAAGTGTGCACGTTCATTTAAATGACCAAAAGGTTAGAAAATAATTGGCTCATAATTCTACAGTGCTTGGGAATTTGTACACGAAGATGTTACTTAGGTAAATTTCGAAAATTCGGAATTTTAAGTTCGGTGTACAGGGCATTAGACTGGAGTGTGTGGACTCTATTTGTTTACTTATCCACGATTTTTATTTTCGGCATGAAATGTGTATATTTAGAAGTTGATGTCACCCGGGTAACATGTACTCAGGCGAACTTTCACCGGGAATAGAGCCAGGCTGATGTATTTGCAATGGACGATAAGGCGGGCCAGGTGTGTGTATGTGTGTGTGAAGGTGCGCGCAACTCTTCTCCTACCACGGGCGACCTTGGGACGGTGTGTGGAGTTGGCGTTGGGAGGGATTCCGACAGTCAGTTGTCTGTCGAGAGCGCTGCTTGTGTTTGTTGCTAGCGCTAACACAAAAATGTGACGATCTACACGAAAATTCGACCAGAATGGGAGGCTGCGAAATGAAGTGTTTACGAAAATGATCCAGATAAGTGGCTGACGTGTCTGAGGTAGGAAGAAAGTCGTTCCGAGGCCGTGTTATTTGTGACAGTTCAGCGACTAGCCGACAGCCTGGCACTGTTTTGTTGTTTTACTGAATGGACAGTTAGTGTACAGTGGCTGCAGTGTGTTGCAGAATGTGGACGAAGTGCGTTTTTGCTGTACTGAGGTAGTTCTAACACTGACCTTGACAAACAAAATGTCACTGTATAGGTTCTCGAAAGGTAGCGGCGGAGGAAGCGGTGGTCGCCTCTTCCTACAAGGTACGCGTGAAGGTGGCGACAGGGACGATGTGAACGGTGGCGTGAATCACCAACAGGATGGCGATCTGCAGGCGGTATACACGCGTCGTCGTATTAACACCGAGGTGCTAGGCTCTACCGTAGAGTCAACCAAGACGTCGCGAAGGCCCGGGGGTACTCGGTCTGTGATGACGCGCATTGTGAGGAAGACGACGACACTCACACGGGGAGAGGAGCGGACTGTCACAGAATCCTTGGTCAGGAGGGCAGGCGACGAGGAGGCGCTTGTCCAGGTGTCCGAACGCGTCGTCAGGCAACCTGCTATCCAGCCTAAACGTGCCAAGGTAGTAGTGCGCCTTTCAGGGCCTCGATGATTATAAAAACAAACATGGTATGCAAAGCACTTTGCTGGTAAACATATCTAAATCAGCATTAACTGAAACTTCCTTGATATATGCTTATGCATGTGTGTCTTAATGCGCCTATATGTTATTTAAATATTCTATTATTATTTTCTTTATCATTCAAATCCCCTCATTCAGCTATTGGTATGCAATATTCCCATTTCCGGAGTAGACCTGTAGTAGTTATACCGGATGTATAATACGTGAACAGCAGAGGGGTGACACGTTAACATCGTATATTTGTAAGCCTAATAACGGAAGTAATTAATATTGAAGCTCTAAGGGCTACAAGTGTATAACAAATTATGACAATGAAATATTGCATATATTTTTAAAATGTTCAGTTTTTATAATTTTATAATTTCCAAATTCAAATAATTTCCCAAAAGATGTATTTCACTTTTAGTTCCTTGGGTTGCTAAAATTTAAAATCTCCATACTTGTACCTCTGCCACGCTCACATTCTCTGCAAATGTCATGACCCATTTGCAGCCGTTGTGTTGTTTTACTGCAGACAGTATGACAATTCTACCACATTACTAGAGGGGAAAATATTCTTTATTAACGACAATGTCAATTATATGCCAGCGCCGCCGGTGAGCCAGATTTTCATCCCGCAGGAGTTACTTTATATACCAGTATTCGTACTGACATACTGGAGGTGGTTTATAGTTTCTGAAGAAACAAAAGCCGATACGCTTAGTTTTATTGTATTCATAGTTAGATTTTGTTGCTACACTAGCACAAAACTAGGGTTAAATTTAACTATTTTTCTCAACTTTTCAGATTGAACGGACCCACTTTTATCTAGAAACAAACAAATTTATTACTATAAAATTTGACAGAAATTTGAAGAAATTTAAATATTACAGCAGGCATCTAGTTGGTGTGTTCTAAATGCTGTGCTTTATAAATAGCAGAGTTGAGCACATTGTAAGAATTAAAATGTCTATGAAATAGACCAGAAGGAAAACTTTCTGTATTCTGTTAAATGAATTTGCTTCGGTGTTGGTTAATTCTGTCACTCTTAAGATCACATTTTCAGTTATAGCAGCTTTTTATTTTGTGGGATCATTTCGGCTTTGTTGACATAGGAAAATACCATGTTGGATTAACATTCGTATTGTAATGAAATCTAACAACCTATATCGGTTCCAAATTGAGCAACATGGTTAGGTTCAGGATTAGATCATTTTATATCAGATCCGTCCCTCTTCAAATTACTCGGACGAAAGTTGTTGCATGTTTACAGAAACTTTGAAACTACTATACTAAGGTTTTTCGCTTTCAGTAACTGTTATCTCAGCCGCTTGGAGGCGTTCTCACGGTTGCATGAGTTATTTTTATGTTACGTAATAAGATGAGCATCACCCTAGCATACATTATAGATACTATGCGCCGGACAAGGTAGTTGAAGACCGAAATTCTTTGAAAGCACAATATCTAATAAATTCGTAATCCTTTTCAAGTGATCTATTTAAAGGCCACTTTAATTCAGGCATTTTCATTGCAGTTGAGATAGTTCAGAGAGGCTGGAATTGTTGGTTCAGTACAGAAGTTGGAGAGATACCTGGGATTTGAACCAGAAAATCCGTGTTTTCAGTCTGGCTCTATTTCTTCAAAGTAACACCTATTGATTTCCATTTAAATGTATTTGTATACAGAACCTGTTATACGAAACACATAACAAAACCCATATTCTACGTTTTCCATTACTAAGGTACCGCGCCGGCGTATCTATCAAACCACCCCTACATCACGCGACTTCGCTACTAACCGGCATCTCTCTTGAAGTGAGCCAGGCACGTGCCATTTGGTTATGTACGAAAGCCTAATCCATGGTGATTTTATGGTAGTTTTTGTATGTGCCGAATTTGGAGTTGAAAATTATATTCACGTATCACGTACGGTGTGACCAACAAGTTCCATATCTTCGTTTTGAAACACGGGTAATAAATATATAGTCGGTTTGCTGTTCTCAGCACTTGTGATCGCAGACCTCATACCTATGGATCTGTTTGTTTAGCGTATTTTATACAATACGATCAATTGTTTCTAAATTAGATTTAAATTTTATTTGATTAGAAAAATTTGGTCTTTCGAGCCTTTGTATTGAATGCATGTCAGGGACAAATAAATGCTGCAAGAATTATATGTAGTGGGTACTAAAGAGAAAGAATAAACACAGTTAATGAAATTACCCCAATATATTAAAGGTGCATAATTCTGATCTTCCATTAGGGAAGAATGTGCTAGAAAGGGAACAGAGGGAGTTTGAAACCTTATCTATAAAATGAATAGAAAATAAAATCCGTATGATTGCCTTTCAAACGTTTGCTTTAGCTTGTAAAGATAACAGTGCTGTTTTCAACATTGCATCTGCAAAGCGTTTATTTTGCCAACTCGTGAAGCTGACTGTGCCACATTTGGCATCGTGCATGACCCACGCATTACAAGAAATGTCGAAGGCGTGCGGCCATATTCATATGGTATCCAAACATAGGAAACGGAAACGAGGGGCGTTTCACATGTACGTCTTTGTTAACACTATACTGTCCCTTCCCCTACCAGTGACTCTGTTCAAGACATTCATTTGGCTCTACAGCAGCCCCGTTCTTTTGCTGGTCTTTGTGAACCATTATTCCCTCTACGGCTTAAAGTGAGCTTCCTCAGCGAATCTTGCCGGCGAGTTATTTGTCATGCTCGAAGAAAGTGCGAGTTATTTATTTGGGAATCAAACTTCTCAGAAGCAGAAGCAGTATTAAAATATCAAGGTTTTCACAAATGTTTCAGTAGTTTACTAGGACAGAAGCAAATTGCGTTAAAGTGTTTAAACCAAACATTAAGGATATAATTTCCCAAATAACTCACAGAAATAAACTAACTCAATAGCTTCCATCAATTTAGCACAGCGGATATGAAGTAGTTATCTAAAATTTTTGTTATATAGAGTGCACATTAATTAAAACAAAACGTATTGCAGATATTCTTAATTTTAAATGAAATGTTGCATACATATATGCAAATGGAAGCGCAGGGCAGGCGACATAGGTACATCCGTTTTTTTCTTAAATTTGAATATTTTGCGTGTGATGTCTTCCGTCCTTAGATCTAGCAAGCGCATCTTAATAGCACATATCACACGTAAGTCCATATTTATTCTTTTAAGTCTTTAAATATATTCCCGTAATTTTATTTATTTATTTTTTGAATCGGAAAACACTGGCGAAAGTCATTTCGGCTCAGCACGATATATGTGAGAAATGGAAACAGAGGAGTGGTGTTAAGTGTTATCATTGACCTGTTTCGCTAAGGAAGGAAAGGAGTTTGTCCCCATCTTGGGGGGGGGGAGGTGTTTCTGATTAGCCTTGGAAAGCTCAGAGGCATGTTTTCGACTTCTGGGATGCGCAAATGACATTTTGGAAGTGCCATTATTGATCTTCAATACACTCCTTGCTTAAGATAGGCAAAGTCATATCCTCTCTTTATTCAAATATTATGCTTGCCGCAGTTCAGGAAGGAACAGTACAGAATGAGCTATTCTGATTAGAAATCCTAGTTCACATACACAGAAACTTATGATATAATAACTGTCCTTTCAGGAAACATTTGATTGTTGCTGAACTCTCCATGTGTAGACTCTTTAAGCCATCTCTTGCTATAGGTCAAGATCAGATGCAGAACTCAGAGAGCAAATTCTATTGCTTTCTTAGTTTTATACTGAAACCATATTTTATTGCAAGAATATGACAACTTCTGCCATTCACAAGAGCTCACAACCAGAATAACACTGTAATAATTTCACAAGAAACATACTAGAGATTTGAAAAAAACAGTAATGTTAGCACAGCGATTCTTTATATAAACCCATCTAAATTAAATGTTATCGAAACAGAAATACCAAACAAGTCATCAATAGACTAACCAAACGTTTATGAATACATTCCCGAGGCTGGTTTCCATCTTTGGATGTACGAAAGAGTTTCGTCATGTTGCAAGTTTTTGAGACAGTAGAAAGAAACAGGGATATCAATAAAAATGCTAGTTAGGAAACTCTTCTGTCGAAATAAGCTGTTCTATGAACGAAAACGTTGTTCGGAACTTGTATCAGAGGTGATATGTGTAGGTTTGATGACTCCATCTTTTTAGTCTAAATACTTAGCATAAATGCATTGCATACTGTTAATTAACATCACTGTTGTCAAAGAACTATTTTCAAACATTTTGTTTTCTTCACTAGGAATCTCATAACGGTTTTAGCATATTACTTGACTGAGGCATTTTTTGGAGCTAGTGTTTCATTGTCGTTCAGTAACTCTTGAAACTTTCGCACATTATGAAAACATCCTGTAAGATAACAGACCTTGGAGATTTAAAGTACACGTTTTGCTAATCATTGGAAAAAAGAGGAAGAGCAGGAGAAAAGGAAAGTTAAGGTTTCAGCTAGCCAAGGGAATACTTATTTTGTTATTCTTTTTTCTTTTTAAATTACCTTTCTGCGGGGATGCATCTGGGTGCAGAAGGTCTGCATATCCTTGAGAGCATAACTTAGCTACTTATTATTTTCTTCCCAAGCATACAATTAGTTCATGGGCACGCACAATCGACTCTATATTTACGCATTTTTACGTTCTGGGCTAATCGTCCAGTAGTAAATAAGGAAATATCGAGATTTCTACGGAAATTCAAATATTGAGGCTACCTGAAATTAAAAAAAAAGTAAATAAAAAAACAACAACAACACAGTTTTAGAAAAAGGTCGGTGCGTGTGAATAAAAAAAGTTGTTAAAATACCGAATTTGTGTTTCTGCTTATAAGGATGGTACACGAGGATAATTTTCAAAAAAAAAGTTACACTCCTAAGTGGAAACATTTTCTCATTTTTAATTTTCTTGTCGAATTATATCAAAATGCCACACATTTAAGATAAACCCATATCAGATAAAATGTCTATTTCGAAATATTCTGAGAAAAGCATGTAGGGTCCTCTTCCTAATAACTTTTGAACAAATGGTAAAGCGTAAAGAGATAGGCAAAACCTTACTGCTCAAAAAATGTATATCTCGTTACAGAGAATAATCTATTATATACCTATACATTTTTTTTTTTTTTTTTTTTGGCGTTAACCATTACGAAAATATTCTGTATTATTTGTCAAGGGTTGTCATGATCATGCAAATATCATGGAATTTAAAAGCCACCACATAGCGACCCGCACTTTAGACACTAACTCGCTTTAGCCACTACATCCTTCTTATTTCTAAAGCTAAATGTGCCTTGCAATTTTATCTGAATTAACAAGAAAAGGGAAACACCTTTTGTAAGAATAGTTTGTATACGAGTGAGTAGAGACAGACATGTGAATGCAACGCATACAATTTTTAGTAATAAAATAACTCCAATATAGGAATGATACATTGTTGCAACTTTTAAGCTACCACTGAAGTATTGCGTACACTAATCCTGTGATAATCATTGGCAGGAAATGATCGTCATCAGCTGTGGTCTGTTGTAAGCTACGGCACATTATTATTGTTGGGCCATTGTCGTGCGCTTCTCATAAATGTGGGAACCGCTATTAAACGGAAACATGTTGAAATCTAACACGCCAGCAAATTATTGCCTCAAGGAAAAATTATGTCATGGCTTAAACTGGTAGAAAATTATTCTTCAGGAATGCGTTAAGGTCGGAGCAATGCCTTGGCTGTTTAAAACGCTACCGTCATGTGCGTCTCTGGACCGTTATCTATGTTGTCAACAACATACGAGGTCTAGGTACCTAGGGCATTTAAGCCCATAACCATTCGATTTCTCAACAATCAGAGCTGGAAAACATCGTAAGGCGAACAGCTGCTTTCAGGAGTTGTATTGAAGCAAAATGAACAACCATGGCACAGAAATTGATACAGGAAGGTCACATTTTAAGCATATATACTGTGAAACCATTTTTCCAAGCCTTTTACGGGCATCTGATATAAAATGATTTTAACCACAAATCGTTGCTTTTCATTTCTTTTTACTTTCTCTAGCCTGTATGTACAATGTAGCTATTGTTTACCACCCAAAAATTCGATACCGAGACTTAAACGAAATACATATATGTTTCAGGTCCCCTAAATTAAAAAAAAAATAATTTTTAGAAAGAGGTCCATTTGTATGTAGAAAGCATAACTCAAAACGAAAATCCGATTAAATACCAAACTTGGTACTTTAAGTTCATACCTTCCAAGGATGCGACACGAATATTTTCAGAAAAATCTCCCCCCCCCCCACCACCAAATACTCTTTACATGCAACTTTTTTCGAAAATTTTGATTTTCTTAAAATTGCTCTAACGATATATATTTAAGGCATTTTTATGACAATAAATGTATATCCTAAATTTCCTGATTTCTCTGAGAATAGCCTCTGAAGAACTATTCAGTCTAGATGACTTTTGAAAGCTGTACATCTCATTAAAACACACAATTTGCGTAATGCATATTTGTTTGTGAAGTCAACCGTTTCCGAGATATTCATTTTTATTCGTTCGAGCTTCTTAAGCGTTTCTCAAATGTGAAGCCATTTTTCCCCTCTTTTGTTTATTCCTAACAAGCAAAGAAAACCGAATTACAATTGTTTCACATGGTACCAGCTTCTAAAAATTTGACTATCGCTTTAGCTTAGTGTATCCCCTTATCTCCCTTCTACTTACAAGGAAGTAATAAGACAATTTCTGCAAAGGTTTATCTCAATGATTAGCATGATGCAGATAAAAGAATAATCTTATGTAAGAAAAGTTTGTTTGCGGAGTCGCTAGAGAAAATCAAGTGAATGTAACACATCAGATTATTGTTGTGATTTTTCTACGTGCTTCTGTTAATAATGGTGGATATTCGCCAGAAAAGGCTTCAGTTTTTTCTAAGCATGCACTCAGAGGAGGCTGGGAAGCAGCTCTTAAAACCAAGCCAATTAGCAAATTTGGTATAGCAAACCCTTTACATAAACGGATACGAAACAAAACAACGGGCATGACATTTCCAAAGTTTTTTGCTTACATATGAGAAAAAAGAAATGAATGTCAAGATATATTTTGTAAATGTTTAATACCATAGAAAGGCGTGTTTGAATAGTTCTTCACTTTTCTTAGACGGATATTTTTTCATGTTTTCTCAGTTATATAACCTTCAGTAAGGAAGAACGACTTTACAGTCAATGCTTAATGCATGACATCTATTGTAATCGTTATATACCATTTGAAGAAAATAAAATGCGTAATACTTCTCCATTGGAAGGGTTATTTGGGTTGGGTGGGATTCCTTATAAATGTTTGGCTTGCTCCCCAACAAAATAGGTTTAAGTAAGAAGTTTATTGTTTACTAAACTTTTTCGTTTTTACATCTCTCTCTCTCTCTCTCTCTCTCTCTCTCTCTCTCTCTGTCGTTCCCACTCTCTCTGTCGCTCTCACTCGCCCATACGAACTCATTTTTTCTAAAAAGAGTGCTCTTCTGAACTCAGGTGCTTTAAAATTTACTGTTCTAGTGCTTTTCTTCGTGATACAGTAGTTCCTTCACCTACAGTAGGTAAGTGAATATTCCCCTCAGAGGGTAGCAGAAATTAAAGAAAAAACATTGAAATAACTGGTGTACCACAGCTTTATCGCAAATATGTTATATTTATTTCTGAAAGGTTGCACCTTCTGAAAAAAAAAATATTCTAGGTGTATTTGTTGAGGTAATTGATTGAAACCAAAGCGACGTGTTTCAGTAAATCATTTGTTTGGGCGTAGTCGATCCTGTTCGGTGTAATCTGTTACTTAAACCTAAACACATGTTTCCGAAAGCTGCTGTCAGATTACCGTCTTTGGTGATTTGATCCAACCTCACCGCTCCTGGTGATGCATGGTTACTGTGCATATTGAGTCATTTATAGCTCCACAGGTGTGTTGAGACCTCTAGAAGATTGAAGGAGCTGATCCAGGGTCTTTGGAAATGCTTTCTCTAAGATATCAAGGGTATTTTCTTTGTAATAATTATACGGAGGAATTTCTAGTCTGAACGACTTCGATTTGCAATTAAATAGATGATGACAAAAATGGGCTAACCTTTTTCTCAGAACAAAGAAACGCCAGAATGAGAAAATGCCAATGAAAGAAATCACCTTCAGACACTAGTATACATAAATAAAATATCAATAAAAATAGCAGAAATAAAATAGCAATACAGTCATGTTACATACTTAAGCCGCCGAGCGGAATGGCTCAGACGGTAATGTGTATGGCCGGCATTCGGGAGGTTTTGGTCCAACCAAGCTGGCTTTTTTTTTTCTTTCTTTCTTTTTTTCGTGGTTTCCCTCAGTCGCCAAGATAAATACTGGATTGAGTATTTAATACCACGACCCAAAGTTCCATCTTCAATCTAAAACCATAGTAAAACAAAATAGATTGCGCTGAAAAGAGTAGACTGAGCGGCACCATTAACCAAAACTGCTTTACGCGGAGTTAAATGAAAACATTGATAAGAATGGCGTGAGGGATGAGATGATGCTAGCTGCATTTTGCTAACTACAGTAGTAGTGCAGCTGAACTAGGAGCCAGGAGCAGGGACTAGTCGCCCGAGTGTACTCGGGCGGGGGCAAATCACCACGGTACCTATCCGCTTTTCTCGCGGATTTACCCGTGTGATATAAAAGATGTAGTCTTATGCAAGCGTTTTTGTCTGTGTCATAGTATTTGGGCTGGGTGTTTCCCTCTGTGCAGCCGGCGCGGGCTGACTTACCTATTTGAGTGGCCACCCACCCAGAGAGGGACCAGGCCCGATGCTGCTTACCTTGGCCAGCCGCTTGCGGGCTGTCAAGGAAAGCAGTGCCGGCTAGCGGGGAGACCTGAAGGGATATAGGTGCGGGGTGGGGGAAGCCAGTGTTGCAGATCTGGTCGGAGTACAACTGGATGGTCACCCGTCCGAGTCGTGACCATGCCCGATGCTGCTTAACTTGGCGGGTAGAACAATAAAGGGAGAGGCGGCCGGAAAGCTACCATCCCAAGGCGTCCTTGGGAAGGCGGTAGCTTACGCGTCTCCTAGGCAGCGTGTGGTCGTAAAGACCGAGAGTGTTCACCTGGGGATTTGGGTGGGGAGCAAGTTTAGTGTATATTGTGCGAGCTCTTTCTCGCACAACGTCCACTATGTAAGGGATTCCGGAGTGGGAATGGAGAATGTGGGACGGGAATCTGCGGTCTGTGCCGTATATCATCCTCAATGCCCTGTTCTGCACGGCCTGCAGCCTGCGGATGGTGGAACGAGCCACCGAACCCCAGACCTCAAGCCGTACAGCATCAGGGGTGGGATGACTGCGCGGTACAGCCGTAGTTTTAGGTATGTAGGCATGGTGGAGCGGAAGATGGGAAACAACTGCCGCAGGGCAGCGTGTCCCAAACCGACCTTCTCCCTGACATGTGGAGTGAAAGTAAGGCCGCGGTCGAGGAGGACTCCAAGGTATTTGGCGGTGCGGACCCAGGGGATCCGCCGCCGCCGCAACCTCAGCGACCTCTCCGGTCGCCAGCCACGGACTTTAGCCAGCAGTAGAGCTGAGCTCTTCTGCGGGCTGATAGCCATCCGCCACTGTTCACTCCATCTGCCTATGGCCTGGAGCTGTCTCTGTAGCGGGGGGAAGCAATATCGGGCGTTCTTGTTACGCGCCATTATGAGGACATCGTCGGCATACTGGCACGTAACTGTACTGGGTTCTGTGGGGAAGTCGGACATGTAGGCAGCAAAGAGTAACGGCGACAGCACGCTGCCTTCCGGCACTCCCGCCGCTATGGGTCTGACTGTGGAATGCCTCCCCTCCACCCTCACCCTGAAAGTGCGGTCCCGAAGGAAGCTACTAAGCAGGTGAAGGTAGGGGGGAGGGATTTCTGCGTTCTTGAGCTTGTACAAGAGTCCCTGATGCCACGTGGTGGCGAAGGCCTTTTCCACGTCCAAGAGCACCGCGACTGTTTTGAAGTTGTCCTGGAAGCCCAGAGCAGCCTTCTCAGCCAGTCGCAGCAACTGCAGGGTTGTGGAATGTCCAGTACGGAAACCAAACTGATGATCCGGGAGTAGGAGTCTCTCTTCGAAGAGAGGGGTGAGGCGAGGTAGGAGTAACCGCTCGAATACTTTCGAGACGATCGGAAGTAAGCTAATAGATCTGTAGCTTGACGGGAAGACCGGGTCCTTGCCGGGTTTCAAAATGCATACCACCCGCGCCTCCTTCCAACACGTTGGAAAGTGACGTAGGTGCAGGCATGCATTGTAAATCCGCGTCAGGTGGATTACGGCCTTTCTGGGTAGGTGCTGGAGCATAGGCGCCGTAACGCCGTCATGTCCAGGGGCTTTGTTAGGCTTTAGGTTGTTGAGTTGGGAAGTCACCTCTTTCGGGGTGACTAAAGGTATGCGGATCTCCTCATGGGGCGGCGGGGGCTCCTCATAGAGGTAGTCTACCGTCGCTTCCACGAGCTCAGTAAAGTCCTCATCCTGGGGGTCCTCGCGGGGTTCGAATTGGGACTCCAGATAATCTGCGAAATCCGTGGCTTTATCCTGGGGCTCAAAAGAGAGTCTCCCACGGGAGCCATGGATGGGATGCTGAAACTGACTTTTGTCTTTCCTGAGGGATCGGATGATCCTCCAGGGTTGTTTCTCTTCCAGGTTTATATGTGCCATTGTGTGTTCCCAGGCCGCTTTGCGGTGCGCGCGAAGCAGGCGCCTTGCCAGGGATTTGAACCGCTGGTACACTGCTTGGATCCTGAGATGGCGGAAGCGCTGCCATAGCTTCCGTACGGTTGCCTTGGCTTTTATCAGCTGCCGGAGTTCATTCGGTATGGTTCTCGGGTTAGGTTTGTTAGATGGGATGCGGTAGGTATGCGCGCGTACCACATTCAGGAGTTGGCGGGAGAAGGCCGTGGCAGCCGCTTCCAGCACTTCGATGGAATCGATGCGCGGTCGCGGGTCCACGGTTTGGTTTAGGTCTAGGACGGCTGCGTCCCAGTCGATCTCATTTATCCAGTCTGGTGTTACCAGAGCTGATACGGTCTCGGTTGTATCCACCACGACAGGGTCATGGTCGGAGTCCAACTCGTTGACCGCCGAGAGGTCTAGATGAAATGGTGTGTTCTTGGTGATTATGATGTCAAGAACATCCGGTCTGCCACGAGCCGGATGACACGTAGGTCCTCTCGGTCCGTGCGCGACGAGGGCGGGGTTGCCGCTGATGAGGCGGTAGAGCCCGCGGCCTCGGGGGTTGTTGGTGCGGCTGTGCCAGAGGGCATGTTTCGCGTTGAGAGCTGAACTAGATGGCCCTCTAAGCCATCTGCTTGGCGCTAAGCGAAATCGTATGGAACGGGGTCGAGATCTTAAAAGAGCCACCACATCCATAAACGAGATACTTTACCGAGAATAATTCCGTCCTGATATGACCAGTTGAGATCATTTGCGTGGGTAGTGTTCAATAAACTTCCAAAGTTATGTCATAGTTTTCCTCATTGCAGTTTCTGTTGTAGGTCGAACATCTTAACGTTTTATTTATTTATATTAACTTTACCTGTTTTTTTTTTTTTTAGAACACATTTAGTTAATTGCACTGGAGTGTTCTTTTGATGTGAACATCTTTATATAGTAGCTTGTTGGCATAATCGCAGTAAGGTTCCATGAAAACTAGCACATATAAATATTAATGTACTTTCCGAAGTTGATTTTGGCGAATAAGCGAGCTTTATACAAAGAGTTTGTATTATCACTTTAAAAAGTTGAGAATATGCACACTCGACAAATATCTTTGCAACATTTGGAGCAGTTACCTTTTAGGCCAAGAAACATCAGCGTTGCCGATTTTTAAATGTACATAAATACATTGTACCAACCACCCAGAATATAAGCAGATTTAATAGTACTAAAGTAATGCTGACAGTAATAGTGTTCATTTTTATAGTGTTCATAATATCGATGACTACAACCAGGTTTAGCACACGATTTTTCGGTCCACACATTAGAAAGTCCAACTTAATTCTGAACTGTGCAGCTGCACACAAATTTGTTATGGAGTTTAACGTCATCTCTATGACTTAAAAGAGCTCAGAATCACCACTTCTTCACAAACTGGAATGACAGATTGCACCCATTTACTGTATCCAACTACTTCACAAGAAGCGTTGCTATGGGGCAGTGCAAACTCTGCTAGTTTTAAAGTAATTATTTCCATCAACATCGCGCATGTATTTTAATAGCCCTCCAGAAGCAATCAGATTCAGAGATATATTGCATAGAGAGTAACTAAATTGTTAAATGAGATAGAGGTTGGAAAAGACAATTCAGAGTTATATAAATCTCATAAAATTACAGAGACTGCATCAAGAATTAGATGAGAAACACCAGAAGTGCAGCTCGGACTACAAACCGGTTGGGTTTTTGTATCATCGCGCTGTGGGAATGGGACAGCCTCGTGCAATGATCCAGCTTTGCTCAAGGTCGCCATCTCTTGCGCGAATTTCTTGCAATAGATAGGTGGACATCGAATTTAAGACATTTGTTGTCTGAGCTTGCAGTGCTATCCGCAGGAACTGTCGTGGTTTGTTGTGTTAGGAAACAGCACCTGGGAACATCCTTTTATGCAATGAAACACATTCGATTTAACTGACTTGCTTGAGAAATTCCCGCGCTAGCCATCTTTTCATTCTCGTTGGGAAATATCTATACTTTGGTTAATCCTTTGAGACAGTGGAAGTTGCAGATAAGGTCATCGTAAGGCCACATCGGAGCTTTTGCAAAGCGCCACCATGCGTGGCCTAACAACTCATCTTACATGTTTTTGACATGCTAAGTCACTATTTTCTTTTTATGTTTGAAATGATGTAGAATTTTAAAGCTAACATAGCTATATCAGCTTTTTATTTTCTCTACCAGTAAAATGTACAGGATATGTACGTAGTTGTTAGAGAAGCAGTTGTATTCCACTAAAAAATCGATAACGGGATTTCACAGGAAATACTTATTTTTAGAACCCCTGCATTAAAACCTTTATAGAAAAAAAGTCCGCGCGGGTGTGTGTGTGTGTGTGCGTGCGCGCGCGCGCGCGCATAGCTCAAACGAAAATGCCGTTAAATATCGAACTTCGCGTTTGAGTTTAGTAGTGTCCTCCAAGAATGCGACACGACGAAGATTTTCAGGTTAACCCCCACGTCAACTACCCTTTACTGGAAGGTTTTTCGTAATTTTCTATTTTCACAAAAATGTCTCCTAAGATTTTGATTAAAATATCATATATTAAAGACACTTACATGACTAATAAAATGTGTATCTTGAATAACCTTAGAATAAAAAAAAAAAGTAGAAATCGTTAAAACACAATTTTCTTCATATGCCTTTTGTTTTGACCTAACCATTTCTATGATATACATTGTTATGGGTTTCAGTTTTAAAATACATATAAATTGACATTCCTGTTTCTTTTGTTATATTACTGGCCATGCAAAGAGAACGGAATTTTATTCACGTAACAACCAGCTTTCAAATGATTTGACTGTCGCTGCAGCTTAGTATTCCCTTATGTCCCTACTACTTATAAGGAACTGAATAATAGTAATATCATTTTTGCTAATATTTTATTTATTTAGTTTTAAGCCCTTTAACCCAGTAGTTCATATTAGACGATGTTTGAAATGATCCTCAAATTAGCCCCGGGTCCATGGAGGTTAAAATTACTCAATATTCGTCTTCTCAGGATAGGGAAATCACCGAAAAAAACCTTACTAGGGTAACTCGCCCTAACCGAGATTCGAACTCAACCTTAAGCACCTGCTCTCTTTCTACTTCCAATGAAAGTATAATAAAACTACTGCAAATGTTTCCATGGTTAAAGGCAGGAATGTAAGTTTTGTTAGGAAAATAAAGAAATAAACGTTAGTGGGTAGAAAAAGTCATGTGAATATAACAGTATTCTTTTTCTTTCTTTAAAAAAAATAATCATATTTAACAATTGCTATATTTTTCCTGCCGCCTACTATAGTAAATAGAAGCACTATTGAGATTTCACCGCAGGAAAAATAGAGTAGAAACCGCCCAGAATAAATCATTGTGTGTACGTCTGTCTGCGAGGAGCATAGCTCCAAAAACGAAGTCTCGGATAAAACCCAAATTCAGCATCTTCTGAAGACGCGACACGAATTAATTTATATATGAAGACGATGAATAAATATATATATATATATATATATATATATGTGTGTGTGTGTGTGTGTATGTATGTGTGTGGCTAGGATGATAAAAAAGTGTGTATATATATATATATATACATATATTATCCTAGCCACAAACAACTCTACATGGAACATTTTTCATTATTTTCTATTTTCTCAAAAATGGCGCTAGCTATTTTATTCCAATGCCATATTTTTAAAGATATTTACAGGACAAGCTAAATGTTTATAGGGGATATTTTCTGCAAATAACCTGTGAAGTTTTCTTCATTTGGAATATTTGTGTAACTTGTAATCTATAAGAGAGATACAAAACATTATTACTACATAAAAATGTATATTACTTTAAAACAAGCAATATGTCAATTTTTTGTGGCATTCACCACTTCTGAGATACTCATCTTTATTGCCATTTATTTTGAAATAATTATTTTATCAGTGTTCCTGTTTTTATTGGTTAATATGTCCAATTAGTTAATTCATACTTTACTATTTTACATATGTTATTGCATTTTTTTAAACATTCTAATGGTAATTGTATTTTTGCATGAATGTAAATATTTAATATTTTAGGAAATGTGTTAAAAACTATTTTGTTGTTAACGAAAAGGTCAATGGCCAGTCCCATATAAGCGCCGCCGGTGCGCTGGAATTTCGTCCGCAGTTCTATTGACGTAGTAAATAGAAATCTATTTGCGTTGGGGCTTTCAACACACAAAACCTTGGGGTGGACCTAGTTTGAACTCGTGAACTTGAGATCAAATGACCAGCACCTCAAAATATATGTTTAAAAGTATCCATGACTTCGACACATTAAGTGTTTTGTAATGTTTCGTTTGATCTCTTACGGGGAAAAAAAAAAAAAAAAAAAAAAACTTTTCTGGGAACCATTCTTACCTCGAGTCCATTAACATGAAGTAAAATGGCAACGTGCAGAAGAAAGGAACATGTAGGCAGTGGACTCCAGTTCGCATACATGACCATAACTGGATGCGGACAGGTAGAGGGCAGCCTGCGTGATTCATGAAGAACCTCGGCACAATGTACACGTGACCTATCAAGTGTGCACGAATTGCTCACTGATAAAGCACAAAAAACGCAGCAAAAGATTGCAATCATGAACAAAGTGGGATAATGATGCTTTTAGCTGTTATTGTCATGGCTGTAAGCTTCTCCAACAGAGCACATACTGGAACACCTTGGTAATTCATTGCAACGCTGGAAAAATAATCCACCCGTGTCTAAGGCTTTGGGGTATGCTGGTTGTTACTAGATTGCCATACAGTCTTATTTGCTGAGAGATAATAGAAATATTTGTGAATGAGGTGCTTAAAATGGTACAGCACGATTCAAAAGATATTTGAGTGTAATTTCTTCGTATGCAAAGCGAAAAGGGCGTTTAATATTTTCGCAGTTTTTGTACTGTTTAAAGGTTTTGAATCTCAAACTGGTGGAACATAATTTAGTTTTGCTAAGAGTATTTTAAAAATTCAGAGCTTAAGGTTTCCCTGATTGTATAGTAATTACATGTTTTGAGAGTTTAAACCGTTGTAAGTCAGATTTGTTGCCATCTTTTATTTTATTAAATACCTTAGTACGAGAGGACCAGATATTTAAACGATTTTATTTAAGCACGAACTCTAGTAATGAACAATTTAGTGGCGCAACAATAAATGAAATGTAAAAAATCGGTTTGTAATTGATCGTTTGGACGTGTGAAGATCATGGCACCTCTAGTTTGTTTAAGACATCAAAAAAGTGCAAATGAGGTTTAGAAAAAAAATATATTATTTTATTTTTCTAGCAGTAACGTAGAATAAAGTAGTATTGCATTCTAGTAAAACTCCGGTACCTATAGTGGTTTTATCGGAAAGTTAGTTTAGAACAAAAGTTGGTTATTGCTCTTGCATCTAGATCGTTAAAAACGATTTGTACCTGAAATGTGCAAGATGGACATTTTCCAGAACTTCCCTCCTCCCCCATCAGTAAAGCCATATCCCTGTGATAACATGTTATTAAGATTTAAAAAAAAAAAAAAAGTTAACTAAAGCTTTTTATTTATAACCGAAAAACGATAAAGGGAATTGCGAACAGGGAAGGGAAAGAAATTCTGGCTCCAAATAAGCAGTTGATCAAGATTTCAGAAGGGGACCGATGTATCGAACAAACTTACCCATATAGTGTTTATTATGTTAGCCTTTGTTTCTAATGAACTCCCGTCTAACACATTGAATAAAGATTTTGTAATATCTAGATGATGTGACATCCAGGAGTAACACAAATCCCATTGTAGCCTGCATTTGTTTTACTCCAGAAAAAATACATCCCAGAGTTTAATATTGCATTTAAATAATTGAAAACCGTGTTTTGCTAATAACTGGCGTTAAATACCGAGAACGCATAATTCGGAGAGTACACGTTATTGAAGCGGATACATCATTAATAATCCGTGATGTAGTGTACAGAGACCTTTAAGTGCGGCGTTGTTATGTCCGGCACGTACACGTGTTTCCCAAGTGTAAGAAAACGTATTCGTCTATAGTTATCAGTTAATATGGACCCATTTTATTTTCTGCCTACATTGTTAAGTCGAGCTACGTGGGTAAATGTTCTTTATGGCGTTTAATCCTAAACCACTTGTGGACCAATTTGAAGGCGCATGCCTGCATCTTCCAGGGTTAAGGTCCCTCTTGAAACCACTTGTCTCAAAACATCATCAGCAAAAATACTTGAGAGAGTTTTAACACTCAAGGAGAGGCTGGATTCATTCATTAATGTAACATCTTCTGTTTTAACATGTTTATCTTAGGATTAACAAGAGTGGGTTTATAAATGGCTTGACAGTTACCTTAATTATTTCTCTTACTCCAGTTTTCTGAGTTGCTTAACATCTTAAAGACTTCAGTGGAAGATGTTTCCTGATGAAGTTGTTAAAAGGTCAAACTGGAGAATTTATTACACATTTTAAGTGCTCGTTTGATGAAGTTATAAACGATTCTCTGCAGTTATCGCTTATAAATACACCTAACATTAATTTCTGTACTTCAATGTTAGTGCAGTACTACTAACATTACTTAATGTTAGAACATCTGCCATTCACATGCTTAATTGAGAGCCTTTATCTTTGTGCTTGAAATTAGGTTCTTTTCCTGCAAATTTGTATTTCATTCTTTGCTTGAATTGTTGCAGTGTAGTATTCGGAAATACTTCAATAGCACAGTTGTCTGGTTGCTCGTCTTTTCAACGCAGAAGAATGCAAAACACGAATGAAGTTATTGCAAATTAAATTATCTTAAAGAGTTTAAAAATATGATCTCTGAGACATACTTGGACTGTTAGGTTAGAAATGAAATAAAAATATTATATAGGTAGGTACTGAAATTGGATAATAAACGGTCATAAAAACGCTAAATACCTTTAACATAAATGCTATTTATCACTTATTTTTCGTCGATGTGCGATTACGTCCTTTATATTCTTAACGCTTATAAGGAATTAAAATATTAAAATGCGCTTAAATGATGTAAAATGCGACTGTGTACCTTGCGTTTTCTATGTCACAGCATATATTCCTGGCAATTCAATTTCTATGCTATGATCTTTAAACGTGGACATCTGATGATGACTTAACAGCCCGTTTGGAAACTGTTTCCATGGTTTCTTGGCAATTGCTGACAACATTGCAACACATGACCTGAAAAAAGTCGGACTCAGCAAGGAAGTAAGCAAGTTATCCCTTGCTTTCTCTTGATTATCCTTTAGAACCCTTTGAGACTATTTTGCATAAATACGCACTTTTTATTTATTTATTTGTTTGTTTTTTGCGCCATTTTCTACATTCAAGCTGCGAAGTTCCCATTTACAATCATTTGATTTAGAGTGTGCATTTTGCGTGGATGGCAATAAAAGACACTTTCGTCATCAATCCTGACGAGTGTTGAACAAAGAGTCTTATCAGCAATCTTCGGCGTTAACGCTAATTTTCATCTCTCAGATGAATCGAGGTACTAGTAAAAAGGAATTTGTAACTATTTCAGGAGTGTTCTAAAAGTTCACTTCCATTTTTAATGCGCCCATTAGGTTTAATGGAAAAATTGCGCAGTTTTGTAGAACAGAAGCTTCTTCCTCTTGTGTTTGCATTTCAATTAAAACTTTAAAAACGAAGGTATTTTAAGTTATCTGCAATAATTCAAAATGTCAATTATGAACAGGCATGGAACCATACTCTCCAAAGTACCTATACTATCATCTAATACGTAATAAACGCTATATTGACTTTTAATTAAAACATTAACGTTTATATATTAAAGCAATGGCATTGACGTTGAAGAACGTATAGCAGCTTGGTAGAAGTGAAACAAGGAAAACAAGGTTTCCTTCGTCCTTTGAAGTTTTAGCATACCTATATTGTATTGAAAATTGTAGAATCTTATATCAAGGATTTAAAATCAATTGTAATAAATAATACGTTAATAAAATAATGACATTGAATTACCTATTTGCCTGCTTAAGGCAACGTCCAATGACGGGGAAAGCGATGGACAAATTGTAAACGTACGGCTAGAGGAAATATGGGAATTTAATGTCATGCTATGCGTGATGAACGGGGAAAAAGAAAACCTGAGTTTTACGAATGCATGTGTATATTGATAAAATAAATATAAAATGATTAAAAATAAAATAATCAGTTAGCTTGGTTTATGTAGTTATGTTGTTACTGCTATTTGCAGAACAATAAAGAGAGCTGCAAAATGTAACACACATATACACACACCGACGCATACACACATATATATTCAGCGAAAAGAAAGCAATCTTTGTTGAGAATGTAAAGCACAACACGTTGCACCTGTTGGAGCTGACATCAAGGGACTACTGCTTATGATAATTACAGAATTTGTTTTCACAATCCGGTTTATGTAGCTGCTTTGAAATGACATGAGGGCTCAACATCTTACAAAAGGAGTGCTAATGATTATTACAAATTTTGTTTTCATAATCCATTTTATATAGCTGCTTTGGAACTACCTGAGGGCTCATCATCTTGAATAACTGTACGGTTATGACTTACTCAACAGTCCAGTTTTAATACTGGAAAACAAAGGGAAACAATTACTAACTCCGTTTTTGTGTTGGGGTTTCTCTTCGTGTTTCAGTTTTATCTATTTTGAAGTAAACGTTAACCCTATTAAGTTTCCTCATATACTTCACAAATAAGTGACTGTGTACGCTCATTTGAAAATCAACAGTTCACCAACTAAAGAATTATACTTAACCATCATAGTAATTTAGATATCTTCACATCTCTTCAACCAGACCGAGAATTTTTGCTTCGATATTAGCCAAATTGCACAATCTGCCATCTTATGGTCACTTTTAGCGCTTTAGATGAGGCAAAGAGGAAATGTAGTTCAAGGACCCTGAGGAGCAACGACTGCTGAAGTTAAAGGTGTGGTCACTTTCGATGTATTCCCTTGATAGTAAATACGCTTTTTTCACCCCTCCAGTTACACTAGATATGAATGTTCACCCAACTCTGAAATACCGATTATTTATGCTTAGACAAACGAGCAGCATGCGACAAAAGAGAACTAGCTCCAAAAGGAAGAAGAAGTGTGTTTCAGAATTATGCGGAATCCGTAAGGTATCTTGTGCCATATTTTACCGTTGGGCAGCGCCGAGGTCGAGTGGTTAGACCACCCGCCTTTCACCAAGTTTCGATCCCAGACAACGCATTTAAGATTTGTGGTGGTTAAAGCGGCGCCGGCGGATTTTCTCCGGGTTCTCCGGTTTCTCCCGCCATCGTATTCCACCGGTGCTCCATCTTCATTTTACGTATCATCAGTGTCATTGCCTGCGGTGCCGTCTGTCAAAAAAAAAAAAAAAAATCCTTAAGCGTAAACTTTTTCCCCTTATATTTGTAAAGTTTGAAATATAAAATACTTCAATTAATGTATAAAATAAAATAAATTCCGTGCTGAAATAAAATAACAGTTTGGGAAATGTTGAAGGGAATATCAGAAATAGATAATGCTTACAAGATAACGAATTAATCAATATGTCTTGCTCAGAAATAAAACTAAGAATAATCCTTCCAATTTGCTCAGTGATACACTCAGATCTGATTTCTCATTCCTTTATGTTTTAATAAATAAGCAATTATAAAAACATTGGCCATTGATGCTACAATTTTAAATTGTACCTACGTAAACTAGGATTGTTTGTTTTTATTCAATTTAACCTTAGATCTTCAGGGAAATAAATTGAAAATACTCTGGAGAAATGATAGTACGATCGTCTAATCTTTTAATGATACGGTTACTAGCCCTTGGGGGTCACGCACCTCTTGTTTCCATAAGGTACAACCGTGACCGCCAACTATCTAGGTCAGGGGTGTGCAACCTCAGAATGGCGTGTAGCCAAAAGCTAATGGAACCTCTGCTACTGGCAGTATTGAACTTCTTAGGTGAGCTAATGCAGCCCACAGATAGCTACTTCCGCAGCACAATGAAAGATCGTGGGCCTGCAGCAGAATTAGAGCGCTAGAACAGCCAAATCAGTAGCATACTCAGCAGAAGTCTGCACGGGCGGACCGAGTCCTAGGCCCGGCCCAACCCGCGGCTGGGTTCCGACTTATTTGAAAAGTCTGTTGGGCCGGGATCGGGCTTAAAAAGCTAAGACGAAGAAAAATTAATTTTATACATTAAATCCAATCCTTTATCAACACTTATTTTAATGTATTTGGTCATCTAGAAGTTTCTGTACTAATTCTTCCAGAGTTTGGCACAATTTATCATGTCATTTCACATGAAAGAGGGAAGGGGGAAAGTTTTTGAAAATTACTGTATAATTTGAGCAATCCCAATTATTAGTTATACATTTTAGCATTCTATTTTATGTAAATGTGTTAAATGTTGGTATGGTAGATATTTGATTCAAAATTACTAGTGCTATTTTTGAGAAAGTAAAAAAGAATGAACATTTGTCCATGTTAAGGGAAACCAAAGAAAAAAAAAATATCACTTTAGTTTTAAGTTTAGCATCTTTTAACTTTCGGACGACAAATAAAATGGGTGAAATTATGCTCAAATGAGCCTGGGATCCATATAATTTAAATTTACGCGATATTCATGTTTTCAAGGTAAAGGAAAACCCCAGTAAGCTTTATCTGGACTTGACCTTAACTAAGAGTTGTACTCTTGAATGTGAGGAAATATGGTATCCCTACATCACAAAGGCCAGCTCATATACTTTGGTCCGTGATGTAGAGGTGTCTGAAACAGCACAATTATGGCAATATACAGTCATAGCGTAGTAATACTAGAAATCGTGAATAAATGCTGGAATCGGCCAACAGCACCGCAGCTGCAAACTCCACCTCCCTCCGTCCACCCATACCCAGAACATCCGGAGCAGTGCAGTAATGGGGGCGGCATGTGGAAATAAGACAGAAGCCCGTTAACATAACGGTTACTATGCGAATTCTAGGATCTGCCAATATTTCTGTAAAGTGACCTGAGTGCATCCCATCGTAGGCCTACCCAACGGGATGGGCAGGGGGGACATGTAAGTACCCGAAATCGAGTCCCTTCACACCGCAAGCAAACTCTAAAATACATTTAAAATCAAACTAGATAAATACCACTCGAAATACCTCGCAATTAGAGTAATAATCTGGATAACATTTCGACTAGCGAATTTTAGGATTAGTAGTGTATGTGCTTACCTCAAGGAGTAGTTTTTAAGATAAGGTTAGTACAACTGTTCTGTTCTCATGCTCATTTAATAATGGATAAATACATTTAACAGCCAACTTTTTATTCCAGAACCACTTGTCTATTTCACATGTTTTGATGTTAAGTTTTATTAGATTATTTTAATACCGCTTACGTCAATACGACAGATTATGTGCTTAGAAATTTTCGTTATATGATAAACTGATAAGTATTACTAGTTATGCACTGGAGGTTGAGACCACTGCTAACTGCTTACTAAACTAATGGTTATTTACTATTCACAAGGAGCAAAGAAATAAAGGACATTTAAACGTATAACAACGGACATTTTGCAAACTTTAGTGCTAACTTAAAAACAAAATCTGATGCGTTCCATTCACATGACTTTCTCTACAGTTCTGTAACAAATTATTGTTTATAAGCTTATTATTCTATCTACTTCAGGCTAACCGAGATGAACATTAAAAAAACATCCAATGTGTTACATTCAAATGTCTTCGGTGTAACAAATTATTGTTAAAAAGCTTACTCCTCGATGTACTTTATGATAATCGAGATAAACATTAGTAGAATTGTGTTAATTACATGCTTCCTTGTAATTAGAAGGTAAATAAGGGATAAAACTAGGCTAAAACGATACTCAAATCTTTTTAAAAAAAAACTGGTTGTCATGTGGTTGAAATCAGTTTCTATGCATGGCCAGGAGTTTACAAACTTCCGTGTGGGAAAAGTTTAAGTATTTTAAATCTGAAACGTATAACAAGGAATATCTTAGAAATGGTCAACTTAAAAAAAAAAAAGTATACCAAATTGCGTGGTTTTAACGAGACCTACAGTTTTAGTAAGATTTTGTCTACCTCTTACGGCTTATCAGTTGCGCAAAATTCAGCTAAATTCATCCAGAATAAATGGGTCTTTGTAGGTTATTCCTAGAAAATTCAAGCAAGATATTTTATTTGCCATTTAAATATATTTAATGTACGGTATTTTAATCAAATTGTTAGAGCCATTTTTGAGAAAATCAAAATTTTCGAAATTTTCTCCATATAAAGGGTAGTTTGGGTGCGGGAATTTTTCTCAAAATCTTCGTGTCGCATCCCTGGAAGACACTAAACTTAAATACCAAGTTTGGTATTTCACTGACTTTTCGTTTTTGAGATGTGTTCACACACGCACACACACACACGCGCGCACACACACACACACTCAGGGATCTTTTTATAAATATGCTTTTGTTATTAAAACGTGTATTTCCGGTGAAATCTCGGTATCGAATTTTTGGGTGGAATGCAATATATTTTCTGTACACTATATACATAGTACGTGAAGAGAAAGTAATAAAACAGATGAGCCTCCTCATCAAGATTAAGGGAAGAGATTCCCAAAATATTGTCGTGTGGCTTTCAGAGGATCCCTGATATACATGCTTGCGCATTTTTGTTTCTTTCTATTTTCAAAATCTCTTGTAGACAGATGGGCATTTTCGACAATTTGTACAAAACAACTTTATTTTGTGCAAAGGGAATTAATTGAATCCCAAAGTCTTTGGGACATTGAACATTGAAATTGATCGAAAGTAACAGAAGAGAAAAGTAAAATTCACCAACTCGGAATATTTACAGAATTGATTTCATACTCGCTTATTGTTCCGATATGTTTATCGGAGGAATTATGTTTCAAATGATAATTTAAAACTTTCTATTCGCACATGAACATATATTGACCAACTGAAGATGATTCAAATCTCAGTTATATAAGTATAACTCATAAATATCAAATTGCAATATGTTGGAAAGCTACCTTGCTGATAAAATGTATGTGAAGTCGTGGCTTTTAATTTCACGGATATTTTAGTTACTCATCCTCCTCCAGATTTCAAATCGCCCACTTGCTACGTTTTAGGAGTGAAAGGGCAACGATGTAAGGCAATAGCACCTTCAGAATGTGGAATGCTACCCACGTTCCTCTTCTTCGGAAATTTGGCACGAATGAACATGACCTCAAGTTCCAGAAGGTGGCCACTGGATATATCGCCATAAAGGTGTGCGTAAGTGATGTAACGATGCAAGGGTCTTCGGTCGAGGTGAAATCTACATTGCAAAACTCGGCACTCCTCCCTGAACTTGGCCCAGCTTTACGCAAAAAGAATAATCTAACCAATGCCACCTCAAAGGTTACAACTGAACAAGTAGATGTTTGGAGTCTTTGGTTATCGACAGTTGGCTGCATTTCAAGGAATGTGCGTGCATAGACTTAATTATGGGGTAACGCCACATCTTTACGGGTTTTGTTGGACAAATGCGATCCTAAAAACAGATACTACTCCATCCATCCAGGAATAAGGGAGGTCAAAGCTTCTGGAAGACTCGGGTAGTTTTTGTTGTTTAATAGTGTATGATTAGAACTGTTGCTTCGCGAAGCGTTACCCTTATGTAGGTACTTACCTCAAAAGTAGTTTATGTGGGGAATTATATTTATAGAAGAAATTTGTGGAACATTTTGAAATAAGTAGTTCGACACAGTTATAAAGTTGAACCACTTCCTGTTTAATGAAAAAAATCTGATGTGTTCCATTCATATGACTTTTTCTACATCTCTGCAACAAATTATTCTTAAAAAGATTATACTTCTATTTACTTCATGCTAATCAGAAAAGATTAGCCGAAATAGTCTTATTACTTGCTTCCTTGTAAGTAGCAGCGAAATAAGAGAGTACCATAGGTTAAAGTGATAATCAAAAGTTGCTTGCTATGTCACTGAAGTTCTTTTGTTTGTATGGACATCAGTTGACAAATTCCTGTATGAGGAAAGTATACGTTTTTCAAAGCAGAAACCAAAAACAAGGACTGTCTCAAAAACGATGAACTCCACGAAAAAAAGTATATAACACAAATTGTGTGTTTTAATGTGCTCTACATTTTTCGTGTAGTAAGTTTTTGTCCATCGCTTACGGTTTAGCAATTATTCAAAATTCCTTAAAATTCATCCAGAATAAAGTACTTTTCAGAGGCTATTCCCAGAAAATTCAAGCTATACATTTTATTTGTCGGGTAAATATCTTTAATATAGAAATTTTAATCAAATGGTTAGAGCCATTTTTGAGAAAATAAAAATTTCGAATAAAGTTCCTTGTAAAGGGTAGTTTACCAAAATCTTCGTGTCGCCTCCTTGGAACTTAAATGCCAAGTTTAGTATTTTACCGACTTTTCGTTTTTGAGTTATTGTGTTCACAGACACACGGACACACACACACGCGCGCGCGGACCTTTTTCTGAAAATTCTTTTTTTTAGATAAAGGGGACCCTAAAACATATATTTCCGGTGAAATCTCGGTATTGACTTTTTGGGTGAAGTGCAATACCTTCTCTATACGCTATGTAGGTGCATAGTGCGTATAGAGAAAGTAAGAAGTTGTTAACGATGCTGCCAATTGTCAGCATTATCTACGCCGCCAGTGTGTCAGAATTTCATCCCGCAGGAGCTCTTTTACATGCCATTTACACTCTTAAAAACCATCATTTTGGCCCAGGTTTGAACCTCCCGACCTTGGAATCAGAAAGCCAGCGTCTCACCAATAGAACCTCTCAAACCGATCATTTTAAATGTAATATGGTATAAGCAGATTTTATTTGTTCATTTACACTTCTTTGAAGAGGATACCTATAATCTTCCTTCCTTATTTTCCACTCGTAGACCTTGTTTCGTAATCTGAAGTCACTGTTTAAGTGCTGTATATTGCATTCTAACGTGCAAGGATGTCTTAAGATAAATACCTCCCCAAAATGCAAATATACGAACTTTTTTTTTTTTTAGAAAAGGAATTGAGATATCAAATAATGCCACATTATTTAGGAGATTTATCAGAAGTTATACATTTAGGTTTGTATTATTAACTGAATCTAATAACTGGATCGCTTTATTCTTATTTAATTTAATATATTAGCTTTGTCTGCAAGCAACCGGAAGTCGTAAACAGTAGATAGACACACGTTTAAACTACTTTGCCAAAGAAATCCTTGCTTGAGTCAAACGCAGTTCATGAACAGATGCAGTTTAAAGGAAGAAGATTCCTTAGGTGTAGAAACGTCAAGACCTATGATGAAAGACAAATGCACTATACAGTTGCGAAAACGTATTTAAAAGTACATCACTTGCATTCTTGGAAATATGTAGAACAATAATGAACAAGCATTGAACGTGTTATTTATCTCTTGGTATGTCGGTGTGTACACTATTCATTCTTCAGTATTGACACGATTAGTATTCTGGGCTAACCTAAAAGTTGAATAATTCTCTAAGAGAAATGCGTCTTGGAATTGTTACGCCTAATATCTTTCGAGCTATCATGAATGGAAGAAAAAAGACAACGTTACAGGACATCGGCACTTATAATTGGCTATACCCTGGTGCACACATTCCTTGCGTCATAGTTATTAATGCGCGAGCTAGACGAACAGAGCTTAATTGTGATTTTCATGTCTGCCATCACTAAGCCATGCAGGAAGCAATAAAACACTGCAATCACATCACGGCCTGTTACGTTTGCTAAACGTGCATTCTATCTTTTACGCATCCAGCTTTTTTTAATTCCGCTAGACAAGTGGTGTCATTCATAAAACGCATTGGCGCGGATTGAGGAGCAGTCAGCATGTTGAAACTGGCTAATTTTTTATATGCCACGCTTCTGTCACCCGTTTTTGAAGTAACAATCTTAAAATGCCAAAATACCAGTTTTGTGCTGAAGTAGAATGTGCTGAATACACTTGGTGATCGTGCGGTGGGATATACAGAATGTATCTACAATGCTATTATACTTCTCATATTTTTGGAGTTGTAACGTCGGTTTGTGCAAGTCACGTATTTTTTAAATTTCCATATATGCGACTTGCAGCATATTAACATGGTGCAAAGACATGATTCTTGCCTTATGCAGCATTCCAAAACTCCGCCATATTTTGACATTAATTCCTAAGTAAGTTTTACAAGGTTGCTTTGACAGGCTCTCTACTTTCCAATAGATACCTTCTGTTCGTATTTTCCAGGGTTTCCTATCCGCCCATTGTACTTTTTCCAGATGCCTCTTCAACATGCCTGTGCTTATTCCTTTATTCCATGTTTTCCGTCCTAATCAACGTCTGTACCTTCTAGGCGTAGTCCAGTTAAAGTTTGGGCCCATCTTTCGTTGAACATGCCCAGACTATCGCAAGATCCCCCCCCCCATATTCCATCAAGAACAGTTTTCTCTGCATCCATTTAATTTATGTAACATTTATTTTATACTGTATATATTCGAATTAATAATCTCCTGATTGTTGCAGTTATTCCTTTCCATATATTTTGCATTTATTTCCCAGCTTTCTGCACCATATTTAAGGATACTCAATTGTTCTTTATACATTATATATCTACTTTTTTAATGTTTACGTTCGCGACCTTGCTAGAAAGCGCACACAGCTAGTGTATCTTATCTTTAAAATATTAAGAGATCTACATTTAAATATATATATGTCTATCGAAACTGTTTCCGAAAATCATAATATAATTCAAAATAGATACGTGAGAATTACAATCTGAAAATATTCAATGAGAAAACCTAAAACTAAAAACGTAATGGCATATGAAGGGAAAGACTAATATTCCTAGAGCTTAAAATTACAATATAAAATAAAAGCATCAGTTATCTAGTATCCAATACTGAAACTTGTAGGCAATGTCCTACAATAACATTATATATTTAGGCTTAAATAGATGTGTGAACAACATAAAATAAAAGCATCAGTTATCTAGTATCCAATATTGAAACACGTAGATAATGCCCTACAATAACATTATATATTTAGGCTTAAATAGATATGTGAACAACATAAAATAAAAGCATCAGTTACCTAGTGTCCAATACTGAAACTTGTAGGCAATGCTCTACAGTAACATTATATATTTAGGCTTAAATAGATGTGTGAACAACATAGCAAAAAACATCCATCGGGGAAAAAGATGACAGAAAAAGATGTCATTTGACATACTAATATTCCATTAAAACACAAAACTACAATATAAACTTACATGTTACCTGATGTCGAAGAAAACGTTCGTGATGTAGAACATTAAATGTTCATACTAAACGCTATTTTGTATTCATATTTTTCCCTCAGCAGTTGCGGCTATCCATTTTCCGTTATATTAGATTATGTAATTTGATCGGTTGCTTGAAGGTTTTCCCAAGAACCTTCTTCCGTTTAGTTCACCATTACGCAATTTGTGAATATAGTTTCATCTGTGGTCCCAAGTGGCTTCTCCTCAGCATATTTGCTTTTTATTAGGTCACTTTCAATTTTGTGGTTATGTATTATGCGATTTAAAGGCGGAAATTATATTGGAGATGTTATCAAAAAGGTGCTGGAATTAATTTATGTGCCACGTTTATGATATGTATGTCTAATTTGACTACTTCAATGAAAATTTGTCAACCCCTTAGATTTGTCAAACCATGATTTCCTAAATGCATAACAGCAATTGCATCCTTATTTATTGATGCTTGACTCCAGATACACACTGACTGGGGGGGGGGGGGCATAATAATAAAAAGATCCACATGCATCCCATTCACATGGCTTTCTGTACCTGTTATGTAAACTATTCTTATAGAAGATTATTCTTTTGTTTACATCATGCTAATTGAGATAAATGTTAGCAGAAACTATCTTATTACGTGCTTCCTTATAAGTAAGAGGGGGATAAGGAAAGACATTATGCTAAAGGGATAGTCAAATCTTTTAAAAGCGTGTCGATATGTAACAATTGGAGCTCGGTGCGCATTACCAGTAAAACAAAAGCGAGATAAAATGAAATTAACGTCGTTTGAGAAAAATTACATAGTTTAAAATTGAAACCAATAAGAAAACATATCTTTGAAACGGCCAATCTACAACAAAAATGCATATGACGTAAATTGTGTATTTTAGCGAGATCTACATTTTTGTTAGTAACTTTTTGTCTTATTTCTTACGGTTTGCCAATCATGCAAAAGTAGGCAAAAATCACTCAGAATGAACAGGTTCTGAGAAGCTATTCTCAGAAAATTCAAAATATAACTTTATTTGTGACGTAAATATCTAATATAGGATATTTTATCAAAACTATTACAGCCATTTTGATAAAAGTAACATTTTCAATTTTTTTTCCATGTACGGAGTAGTTCGGGATGGAAGGATTTCTTAAAAGTCTTCGCGTCGCATCCTTGGAAGATAGTACTAAACTTAAATACCAAGTTTAATATTTAACGCTCTTTTAGTTTTTGGGATATGCTGTCCATAGACACGATGTTATTCTAAAAATCTGATTTTAACTGTTCCGCAAACATTTTATTCAAAAGATTAATTTTTATATACATCATGATAATCAAGATAAACAAAGGTCGCTATGTGAAACAATTGAAATTTCAATCTCTTTGCTTGCCAGGAGTAAACAAACAAGAAAGGGGAAGAAAAATGTCTCCGGTTTGAGAAAAAGTGTCTTAAAATTGAAATAAATATTCTGGGGAAATAATAATAACAATAATAATAATAATAATAAAATAAAAATAATAACAGCATAAATTGTGTGTTTTAATAACCTCTACAGCTTCTGTAGTAAGTTTTCGTATATCATCGACCCCATAGATTTTGTTGCTTTCAGTTATGTGGATATATATTTGTGCCGCAGTAGAATACGAAGTTAACTAGTGACACCATTTCAGTTATCATTTATGCCCCATAAATCCATCCTAATGGTATTTTTTTCATAGTTTTTGACAGCCTTATGTAGAACAGTTCTAAACAATTATATCATCACAAATATTTTGTATAGTTGCTTATGCCATTTTTATCATAAAATATTTAGCCATTGAATTAGGCATAAAATAGAAAATAGACTCTATAGATAAACATATTTCTGTAGTTCTACCCAGTAGATAGGCAAGGAACGGTTAGTGCCTTACAGCAAATCTTGTGGGAAAACTAGTTACATTGTGCATCGGTTTATTCTGAAAATGCATAGGTCTGACGATCGTACTTGAAACTCAACTATGGAACAAAATGTATCTCGCAAAGCATTGCGAGTAAGACGGATTATTCAGTTTTCGTCTCATTTTGCCTTTCTCAGAAAATCTTGCCAATTCAGACGCCAGAAAGTATAAATTAAACAGCCAGTATTTAAAACACATTTAGAGCCCACTATACACAGATATCACATGTCATTGCAAATAACAGGCAGGTATCGCGGAGAGCTGACAAACAACGCATTTCCACAAATATTGCAACAATGTGTTTAAACGCATCACACATATAAATTCGATATAATCTTGTTAAATTCATAAAAATATTGTATTACTCGAAACTAATAATCGCATTTAAAATTTTTTGCAATGTATTTGCGAATACACATTATAGAGGTAGGCAGATTTATTATAGAGCAAGAAATTCATTAAATCGAAATACCTTGAACTGAAGGACAAGGGCGCAGGCGCTAAGACGAAATAATCTTCGTAGTTAATTCGAGCAGAACTGTGGTTTCTACATTTGATGGTTATGGAGACTTTGTTATTATTAACAGTGATGTCAAATAGTTGGTAAATTGCTTCTTTATTATTTAATTTAAAATTGAAAAGCTACAGGTTAGTAGTCAGCCTACGAATGTTGTGGGCTAGTCCAGTAAAATTTTGAAAATGTGTGGAATGATGTACGATTGTTAATAAAGTACATCATGATGCAGTTCTTTGACGTTTCTACATTGTGCTTGCGGAAGGTTAGACACATAAACCTCAGTTACGAAGTGATAGTCGCAATGCTTGCGAGGGTTTTTTGTTGTCTTGGCACGTCGCTGAGAAGCCGTTAGAATGTGATAGCACCCAGACACGTTAACTTCCTCCAGACCTAACAGACTCCAGCGCACGCAGCTTAGATAAGTAATTTTAGAAATAGCAATGCTCTGGAGGGAACTCTTCTTATGGTTACAACATGTGAAAAATGACGATGTAGTAATGTTGATTGCTCATGAAGTCATGAATCATAGATGGCAGTGGAGACGCCAGGAAACCGCTATAAGGGGTTTTGGAAAGTTTTTATATCTGAAAACAAGAGCAGGGACATCGTAGCGACGAAAATAACACGTGTAGTTAGTCTAACATCAAATTGGATTATTAGGTCATAGAATAAATGTTTATGCAAGTTTTCGTATATCGCAAGATATAATTTTTAATGGGCAGAAGCAAAGGTTGAAACCTCTTGAGGTATAACAGTAAAGCATACTACGATAAAGCGAGAGACAGTATAAGTAAAATACTATTTAACGGCACTTTCATTAATCCATTTCTTCAGTTTTGTTAGGGCACTGTTGCTTTCCTACTGATTGTAAGGGCTGAATTTTTGTCTCAGCTGATTCAAATCATTTTTGGTGAAGGTGTGTGGACCGGGTTGTGGAGGTGATGTGGATGGAATATCCATCAAAACTGCTAAATATAATAATTTATAAGAATAACATACTGGCAAGAGCAAAGGTACGTGATGGAACTCCTCTGTAAGAATTCCACAAAGATTCTCCTCCTGCAGGACAAACCATGTGGGAACACAATCTATTTCTCACGGGATCAATTAAAGGCAAACAAAGGCTGCTCGACCATCACCTCTTCCTCGATTCTGATACATGTAACGGTTACATGCATAGCAATTACTATTTCTTTGTATAGGATATTTTAATGGTGTTTTAACGCCCGCTTTTACTACAAATGGTACGCAGGCGATGCCACTGGTGGTACATGGAATGAAGATGGAGCACCGGTGGAGGAATGTGATGGCAGAGGAACCCGGAGAAAACCCGCCCCTGTGCTTTGTCCACCACAAATCCCTCATGCGGTCGCTTAGGATAGAAGCTGGCCGTCTAGATGAGGGACGAATGGGCTAACCATTCGGCCAGGGCGCGGTTTTCCCTAATCCTAAGGAGACGACTTCCGAGCAACTGTAAGCTCCAAATATCTTGGACTCATTTTAGCGTTATTTCATCGAGCGTATCATTCCCGATGTAACCAGGTTAAAGTATACCACAGAAAAACTTTTAAAAACTAAGTACGTCATGACACGCATATTTTACGTACCAGTGTAACCCGTTAAACGTTGGCTTATTGCTGTCTGATATTTTGGTTGCATCTCAGAAGTCTCCTCTTTTCCGCTTTCAAGTGTTTCTTTCTTCACTTAACTCTTGTGTATGTGGATGAAACAAAAAATAAACTCATGATAACAGGTTTTCATGTTTTTAAACAAAGTGAAAAACTAACCGATGCGATGTATATGCTATATAGTTATATGCCGCATAAGAGGTATCTTTCGCTTGATTTATTGAATTAGTAAAGACGTGGTGACCGATATGTCACATAAATATTCTCAAAGCAAAAATTAAAACACCACATTTACCAGGATGAAAAATGTTTGATTAACCAATCCTTAAACCTAGCTTTAAATTTGATAACATGTATACCAAAGATGGGATTTGGTTAACCTAAGCCCGGGAGCAACCATGTTGTAATAGTGCCTTGTGGAATAATGATGGAAATTACTGATTTTATATTATAATTAAATTTCACCATCATTTGATGCTGATATGTGTGCAGTTTAATAACTTAGTTGTTTTTTTTCCAGAGATATAGTGTGCATCAGAGCAGCTCCAGTGCATACTTGCGTATTGTCCTCTTTTTATATATAAAAATAAGAACTTTGTTGTCCGCACAATTGCACCACAAGTGAATAGCGTAACTGAGTATACTATTACAACATGCATCAAGACCGTTCTTAAGACATTCCTTTAGCACCGAGTATTTTGATTGCCTCAATAGGTGGATTGCCATTGGGGGTCTTAAGCAAACCTCATATATGCGAGGTTCCCATGCTAGCTTGTAATCAGCAACTAGAAAGATTAACGGATGAAAGGGCATTATCAATGATTTCGATTCTTAAAGAAAATAATGAACGTTGGGTTTTGCTGAAATTTAGACCCAAACAATTGCTCTCAAACCAAGCGCAGGCGTTTGGAACTTGGAAGCACTAAACTAGGTGCCGTTCCAAGGTCTTGCATTATAGGTACTTATAACTGGTATGTCGAAATGTAACGGATCCGCATTTGAAAATAGATATTTAAAATACTTGATTGATAGCGTAAGTGTAAAGTTGAATGATTATTTTGGAGCTGTATTATTTGGACCTTGGATATTTTTCTTACATCTGGTACTGGTAAACCCAAGAAATTACACAATCAAGTTGTTCAAATCGAACATTTTTTAATCTAAGACTCAGTGGCTCTGAGTTTATTCTTGTCTCTGTAGTATTCTCTTTTTTAAGGTAAAATAATGCTGGCTAAGTGAATGCCACATTACCACAAGCAAGCAGGTGCATTAAGCGAAATCTTGTTAAGTAGATATCGTGACCCACAAACACCGGAGACAATGTGCAGGCGCGTCTCGGTCCACTTAAAATCTTCGAGGTCGAGAATGTTACAATCACGGTCTCGTTGCTGAGTTCGATCCAGAGACGACACTAGAATGGGCGGTGGGGGGGGGGGAGAAAAACCGATTATATGTTGAGCACGGGTAAAGAAATTCACTAGCTTTGTTCCGAATTCTGGTTGAGTCACGAATAGAAACAGATGGTAACCAAATACTAAGGAGTTTAGTAATTTGAGCTAAAATTGGTGCCGCTGCGTTTATTTATAAACAATATAATTGTAAAATCAAAGTTGTTAGGAGAACAAATTTGAGTTTCTGCATTCTGTCTTAGCTTACTAACTTCTAAATATAGAGGTCCCGGTTCGATTCTCAGAACCAGGCCTTGGTCACTAGTTAAACTCTGTCAAATCAATTACGGGCTATGTAATGCAATCAAGTGGCCTGATACTATTTCGAGAATTCAAGGTAACAAGTACGGAGGACTTTATTAAAGCACTAGACCGATGCCATCATAGTTTCTCCTTTGCCTTTTTCTCGTGCTTCTTGCACTTCTCAGTGAATTGCTAGCTGAAATTCAGGAGCAAGAAGATTTGCTCGCTGGTTCCACAGACCATTCGTTTGTCGTAAAACGTAAGATTAAAGGTATACATGCTTGCGGACTAAAATCAACTCCAGTAGAATCCATAGTAAACAAATCACTGATGAACTATTGTTTGTAAAGTCAGAGCTACCAAATGGAACAAAAATGAGGGAGCCTAAATCTACCGCATTCAGAGAAAGCAAATGGAATATTCCCAGAATATTATGCAGAGGCCTCTTTATCAGGGTTGAGGTTCTTTTACGTGCCGTAAATCTACGACATGGGTCCAACGGCTTTATTTGGCTTCCAGAGAAGGTATTCTGAGCTGATAGATGGAACTCTTCGATTAGGTGTTGCAAATCTTTAGCATGAGTCATATTTTGCACTCTGATCCACTCGCAGGCGTTTCTATGGGAGGTAGCTGTGGAAGCAGCAGATAGAACGACATCTGAGCTAAACGACTCGTATCCGGACATAACGGGACCAATTTATCTCTTAAAAAAACATAAACATTGCTTCTACAACTCAGAATACAAGCTGTATCTAGGCCAAACATATAAATTAATGTAATTATTAGAGCGATTCAATATCACCCAAGAGGTTTTCCGTCGATTTTCCTCCAGAATCTAAGAAATTAATTTCTTAGGGATGTTCTCCTGAGTGGAGGACAGAAGTTCTATTTTATGAGCCAGTGATTAGGGAATCATATAGAACTATTACAGCTTTGTGTTGAAGTACCTTTAAGGTGAAACATGAAATGGACTTCTTTTTCTTCAATCTCTAGAGATTCTTCTATACCTGGAATTAACATTAATACGGCAGAATAGAGTAGATGGATCAGCTTTTGCTTTATTGTTTGAAAATTGCAGAGGCCAATTTGATTGGCAACATCGACAAATAAACGTCAGTCAAAATAAAGAAATAGAATACAAATAATCCCATCTGTAACTGCCATTTTTTTCTTTTACGTTACTTTGAATAAATAGTCCGTAGAATAACAGTTTCTATGGAAAGGGAGAGACTAACGAAGAGTCGAAATTGTTAATATTGACATCTCCCCAGGGAAATTTAGTGATGAATAAAGGAAGGAAATCAGAAAGATTAAGACATTGGGGTCGCGCAATGGCAACTGCGTCGACCTAAGGTACTATGCAACCGATCTGTGGTCGGAAACGGGGGAAACATTATGTTCTTGAGGATGCAGACATAGTTGGCATCCTAGCTACGCCCCAGAGTGATAAAATAAATACATCCATTTAATTTGTTCCGAAGACCTTACTCGCGTGACACTCTGAGAGTGCCGGTACTCGTGGAATACGTTTGGACGCTGATGGCCTGGGAGTTGTGGACCCAATGTCTACGATACCAACCTGGAGAGTTAATAGACAGCCTGCTAGATGGCTGTTGGCCTGACCAGGTTATTGGCAGTTTGCCTTTCGAGGTTGACGCTAGTTAGTGGGTAACCACTTCCCTCGCTTTTTAAAACTCAAGATATTCCCTAATGGAATCGTTCATGGAGCGGAGAGTTCACTCGAATGACGTACTCCCTGTTTTTACTTAGGGGGGAAGCTGCGGCTACTAGGTAGACCTCGCCGCAAACTTATTGCACAGATGAAGGTATATTCAGTCTCGTGCATGTTGTTCTGCTAGTACTCATTGAGGGTTAGTCATGGTTATTTCTATTACCTGGGCTGTTTTATCGGCTATTTTGTCTGTAATGCAGGATATCAGTTAACAAAAGGTTCTGATATTAGTTTCACAATTATCTGTGTTCTAGTTCCTCATTCATACCTGGTGGCCCAACTGCCCCGTATTTGGCGCGTGCAGATATCCCGTGGTGCGTTAAAAGAGTTGCAGAACTCAACGGTGTTATTTCAAGTTAAAACCCGCCAGTGGAGAACTGGGCGAGAGCGACCTTCGTTTTACTGTCGCAATGGTCGCGACCCACTCACAGTCCCTTCTGACAGCAAGACGTATAAAGCGGTCATTCTCGCAGTACTCTACTGGCAGCTTTTAACTTGAAACAGGCCCACGAATTCTAAACCAAAGGGAAATTTGCACACGTTAAATACAGGGCAGTTGGACCAATTGGTAATGGGGGGGGGCAGAAGTGAACAAGAGGCGATTACATTTGCAATGTATACTCCATGTCTTAAAAGTACAATTTCTCAGAATATCTCCACCCCATCTGCTTTATTGTGTCTCTTAACCCGCTGCAATCTTTCAAATAACAAACTGGAATGCAGTTGCTGGGCGGGTTACAACCACGCTAAATTAAAAATAGAAAATAATGAATAAAAAGAAAACAAAAAAAAAAAACGCGATGTTCTCTATGTATCCTACTCCACTATGCTCCTTCCTGCAGGATGCAAAGGATTCTACCGTAACCGGTGCAAGGTGAATTATACCCACCTATGATATAGATTCATCATGTTACAAAACAAGGAATTTTAGGCATTTCAGCGATGTGTCAGGACATCGTCTTTAGAAGATTCTAAGGCAACTGGCTGATAATACTACTAGAACCGACCCGCTTTCTAAAGAGGAAAGAATTGCATAGCGGCAATTTCTTCTCATTGAGGGCAGCTGCATTGTTGTTGTTTTCTAAAGCATGAAGGGAGATGGGAATAACCTGCTCTTTAGCAAGCCTGCTTTCAGAAGGCTGACTTGGAAATGCAAATGTGAAAAACATTTTGTGGTGTGGAGAATTAGAAAATGCCATTGCATAGCATTTCGCTACTCAGCATATTGAGGTGAACAGTTAGAAAAATGCCAAGTTTTGCAAATCCTCATGTTCTGAACCTTTTAAAACATTTTTTTTTTTTTTTTTTTTTTTTTTTTTTTTTTTTTTTTTTTTGCCGCTTATATCGATTTCATTTTAAAGCTTACCGTTGTACTTCATTGGTTCTTTACGATGGGGTGCAACCTAACGGAATAGTTAGGCTTGAAAGGATGAGTCACTCAAAATTAAAAGGTTTCTAAAGTAATGTGAAAACTAAGTACATTGATTTATGTAAAAGCTTTTTTTTTATTTTTCGATTGGAATCGTTCTGAAAATTTTAAAAATAGAAACACGTGCCTGCGTATAGCGGTACGTTGTTTAATCTAGTCAATCCCCGAGTTTTTCAACGTTGCCTGCAGCTGCTCCGCTTCCTGTGTTTCCCTTTCTTTAGCGTCTCACATAAGTAACATATTTTGAAACAGTTGAAGTGCAGAAAAACGTGTTTCGTTATACAGCCCCGTCTTGAGAGGCAGCAGCCTGGCGCCTCGAATCCCGGACGTGATTGTAGTGCCAAGTTGTGTAGGCGTTAATGATTCTAGAGCTCTAACATTCCTACTTTTTAAGTGTATTCGCTACTACGAGACATCTGTTGAGTTTATTATTATTATTATTATTATTATTATTATTATTATTACTATTATAGTTTAACGTACTTTAACCTGATAGGTCATATCAGACCATGTGCTCTAATGAGCCCGGGATCCATGGAGTTTAAAGTTACTCAACATTCGTATTTTCAAAATAAAGGTAAACGCCGGATAAAAATTCAACCTAATCGAAATTCAAACTCGGCACCTTTTGAATGAGACGCAGACTCTACAGAGGACGGATGTTAACTTTTTACTTTCTCCCCATTTGTACTATGTACATAGTGGATACAGAAGATATTGTATTCCTCCCAAATTCGATGTCGAGATTTCACATACACATGTGCGGAAATATGTTTTGAGGACCCCTGAGTCCGAAAAAAAATTAGAAAAAAACCCTGTGTCTGTGGACAGCACAACTCAAAAACGAAAAGACCGTTAAATACCAAACTTGGCATTTATCTTTGGTATCTTCCAAGGGTGTGACACGAATTTTCAAGAAAATCCCCCCACCACAAACGGCCTACTCTTAATATGGAAACATTTTTGAAATTTTTGTTTTTCTCAGAAATGACTGTTAACGGTTTTTATTAAAATACCGTATATTAAAGATGTATACATCACAAATAAAATGTATATTTTGAATTTTCTGGGAATAGCATCTGTAGACCTCTTTATTCTGAACGAGTTTTGCAGAATTTTTCCTAACGGTTAAACCGTAAAAGATACGCGAAAACTTACTGCACAAAAAATGTAGATCTCGTAAAAACACAACTTACCATATACGTTATGTAGAGCTGGCCGTTTCTGATATATTCTTTGTTATTGGTTTTAGTTTTAAACTCCTTAATTTTTTACTTTCTCTACACGTACTATGTACATAATGTATAGAGAAGATATTGTATTGCATCCAAAAATTCGACACCGAGATTTCACCGGAAATACATGTTTTGGGTCACCCTGAAAACAAAAAAAGCATTTTTGGGAAAAGGTCCGTGTGTGTGTCTGTGGACAGCATAGCTCAAAAACGAAAAGACTGTTAAATACCAAACTTGGTATTTAAGTTTGGTATCTTCCAAGGATGCGACACGAAGATTTTCAAGAAAATCTCCCCACCCCCAACTACCCTTTACATGGAAATTTTTTCGAAAATTTTGATTTTCTCCAAAATGGCTCTACCGATTTTGATTAAAATATCGTAGATTAAAGATGTTTACCTGACAAATAATATGTAAATATTGGGAATAGCCAATTTTCTGGGAATAGCCTCTGAAGACTACTTTATTCTGGATAATTACGAAATTTTGCATAAGTGCTAAATAAAAACTTACCACACAAAAAAATGTAGAGCACATTGAAGCACAATTTATGTTATATACATTTTTTCGAGGAGTTGATCGTTTTTGAGATATTCCTTATTTTTGGTTTCAGCTTTGAAAAACTTGTACTTTTCTCATACAGGAATTTGTCAACTCGTGTCCTCCATACAAACAAAGGAATTTCAGTCACCTAGTAACCAGATTTTGACTTCACTTTAACCTATGGTATTCCCATATTTCGCTTTTACTTACAAGGAAGCAAGTAATAAGTCTATTTCTACTAACTTTTTCTCGATTAGCATGAAGTAAATAGAAGAATAAGGTTATTTACAATAATTTGTTACACAGAAGTAGAGAAAGTCATGTGAATGGAACACATAAGATTTTTCTCAAACGGGAAGTGACGTTTCGTTTCATTTCATCTCTCTTTTACTATAGACCATGCAAAACGAGCCAAAGTTCAATTGTTTCACATAGGGCCAGCTTTAAAAGACTTGACTATCGATTTAGCCTGTTGTATTCCCTTATTTCCCTTCCCTTCTGCTTACAAGGAAGAAAGTAATAACTATCGTTTACCTTGATTAGCATGTCGTAGATGAAAGAATAATCTTTTGTAAGAACAATTGTTTGTGTAGCAGCTAGAGAAAGGCATGTGAATGGAACACGAGATTTTTTATGTATTAGCTTAACGTCCTTTTACCTTTTTGGTCATTTCAGACGACGAATGAAATGATTTTGGGGCCCATGGAGCTTGAAGTTACTTGGCATTTGTCTTCTCAGGATAATGGAAAGACCCCGCCCCCCCAAAAAAAAAAAACCCTCATCTGAATAACTCGCCCGAAGCGAGATTCGAACTGCGACCTCTTGAATTTGCGGAAGACACGCTACTGCCACACTACCGAGGAGGGCTCTGTTGACTTTTGTTTACCCATCCGTTCATCTGCCCGGTGTACACATAAAACAACACATTATTTGTGTTTTGCATGAAAGGCTTCCTAAAGTTTATGCCTTTTGTGATTATTTTCTAAATCTTCTGCCAAATTTCAGAAAGTACAAGTAAAGCGAAACAAAGCCCTACTCTCCCAATAAATCCAATTTGAGCCAGAAATCAATTTAAAGAATTTTTTAAAGTATTGGTTTACCAATTCTAATTGGTATTTTATGAATGAATTCAAGAATCTCTTGAATATATAAATGTTAACACCACTGTTAGAATATTTTTTTTTTTTTTTGCATACGACCCAAACTAGTCTAGATAAGGCCACAAAGCGTCAAATCCAACAAGTTACGCGTCCTCTGGTTTTATTGCAAACTCACCCACCTCTATTTTTCCTTTGGTGCATTTGACTCTCTGTCTCTGCACATTAAAAGGCTGATTCACACCAACAAGAACAACCAATTTTAAATACATGTATTTATTTATTTATTTATTTATTTTAATGGACGCATTCATAATTGACGGGAAGCTTTCTTGGGCTCCGGGAAAGAAAACCTTGCCAAATTGTTCTCGTTCCCGGCCTCGGAATTAGACCCATATTGTGCATATTATACTCTTCACTGTGAAGATTATTCTGGCACTGTGACATGAAACAGCTGCTAGAGCTCACTCTACTTCCAACTCTTTCAATTTTTTGACGTTGGCTAACTGGTATTATGTTGACAGAATTGGAGGCAGATGAAAAAATTCCATTGCTCAGCTAACAGGGAGGAAAATGAAATCTCAATGCGCAAAATCGACTTTCCACTTTGAGATCATTATATTTTTCGTTACATGGTTATTGCGAACCAAAATCTTGTGTCCTGCATACTTTCCGTTCTCGTTTCCGTTTTGGCTACCGTGAATCAGAATTGTGTCTCTCATGTACTGTCTTTCTCTGAAATATTTTGCCATTCGTCAGTGATCTAGTCATTTTCATTTTCTCGTTCTGATGACATTCAGATCCTCTTCGTCCCCTTTATTCCCCCTCTTTTTAAAACTCCGTTAATTATTTTATGCATAAATAAATCTTCTGCATTCTTCTCTACGTCCATATTTCAAATGTATCCAGTCACTTTCCCGCAAACTCAGAAAATTATATTATTTGGGTTATGTTTACTCGTACTGTATTTTTTTTTTTCTGTATTAGGCACTATTTTTCAACATTCAATGTGAAACAAAAGAATGTTGATCAATGAGTCATCTACGCTATTCTTCGCCCACACTTCTCATTTATTTAACAAAAAGGGTGCGCCTATTATCTGTCTTTACATATTTTTGCCGGTATTTCATGTATACAGACCAGTACCCCTCCAAGGAAATCCCAAAGCGAAATTGTGTGCGTGACAATGCAATACAATCAATACAATCTCCTGTATTCTTATGTAGACATTAAGAGATGGTCTACCAACATTTCTAGGATTTTTCCCAAAATGAATTACAATCCAATTTGTAGCCCAAAATCTTTTAATCTTTACATCTACCATTCTTATCAAATCATCTTTAATCACTCTTTTCTATTATATACGGTAATATACTCAACACTAATAATTACAAACACAGAAATTATCTGAGCTACTTTAATTCAATCAAAAAACTTTTACCCCAAAACAATTATATTTTCATTATGTACCTTACTCTTAGGGATATTAGTTAGCACTTTAATTTTACTGGGTGTATATTCTGTTTTCTTCTTTATTTTTTGTATGATACAGAAAACAAATTAAAGCGCTAAGAAGTATTAACAAATGATTTTAAAAATTTGCACAGTGATAAAACATTGACTTTTAAAAATTAAGTTATCAAGTTCTTCTCAAAGGAAAGTGTCTTTAAAATAAAACTCAAGAGTGTGATTTCCTTCAAAATTTATGCTTAGATTTAATGTTTAGAACTGTATTTTAATCTCTATGAGGACGTGTTGAAACTTGGATTCTGGTCCTTAAACTGGTGCTTATAAATTGTCCACCCAGTTACATTCCAAAAAAACTTTCGGCAATAGAAGTCTCTAATTAAAATATTGATAGGGATAATTGGAATCAATTAAATTTGACACCTGGTTCTTAGTATGCGAGGTATTATTGTAAGAACCAAATTGTGGTGAACAAGAATAAGTTACTCCAAATGTATTGAGTTAACCTTCAGTAATTCACGGTGTTTTAAGGGATATACACCATGATCACGACAAATGCCCGACCTTGACACGGTTCCAGTTGTAGGTAGGACATCTACAAATGACGTGGCGCCTGAAATGTAAACATGATCCTTTTGTTATCCATGCAGTTTTTCTCCTGTGTGCAACTTTTGACACTTTTTGGCAAAACTATACGCATTGTAATAATCCAGCTCATAAATACATTATGAAAATTCGATAATACAAGCGTATGCTTATACTGGCTGGAAAAAATGCAATGTATATATTATTACGTTATGTACTATATTATCATTAGTAAGGTAAGTTATTGCACTCCATCGAAATGCGCGCGCGCGCGTGTATGAAAAATATAATTCATAAACGAAATGTGGGGGATAAATACCAAACCTGGTATTTGAGTTTGACATCGTCCAAAGATGCGAGACGAAGTTTAAAAAGAAAATGTCCCCACCTCTTGTACTCACAACGAAATGTGTAATACAATCATTTCTGAAACAGTTTATTTTGGTCAGCTTGAAATACAAAAGTTAGCTTTTGTAAAATATATATTTAAATCAATCTGATGTTACATTCATGTGCCTTTCTCTACCTATTCTGCAACAAACTATTCTTACAAAAACGTATTTTTCTCTCTCCTTCACGTATACTGATATAAACATTTGGAGAAATATTTTATTAGATACTACCTTCTAAATTCACTGGATTAGAGAAATACACTAAGCTAAAACGACAATAAAAGCTTTCAAGAGTTGGTCGCAATGTAATGCTATGACTTACTTTCTCTTTGCTTGGCCAAGAGAAAGAAACATGAATAAAAATTTGCATTTGAGAAATTTATAAGTATTTAACATTGAAATTAATGACTATGAATATCTCGAAAACTGTTCACTAGATATTTGACAGAAATGGAATCTTTTAACAAAATCTAAATGTTTTGGGTTGAAGATTTTCTCGATCTTCTAAGATTTACCAGTAATGCACAAGTTGTCCGGAAGCTAAAATAAGCCATCCCCAGCAAAGTCAAGATTTACATTTCGTTTTGGATAAAAATATCTTAAACATATGGCATTTTAATCAAAATCGTTAGAACCATTTTTGAGAAAATAAAAATGTTCGAAAAATGTTTCAGGCAAAGGGTGGCTTGGGTTCTTGAAATCTTCGTGCATCTTTGAAAAATGCTGGACGTAAATATCAAATTTGGTATTTAACCGCATTTCGTTTCTGAGTCATGCTGTCCACATACACACTGCGGACACATACATACTTTTGCCATTATATGTAAATAATAGAGAACGTAATAAATGATAAGGGATAAATCATACGAATCTAACACCAATTCCTCTCCCGCCATTTTGTTTCAATGAAGCCACAAAGTATCGTTTCGCTATTCTTTCATTTCAAGGACATTGAAAGGTTATTTTGAATATTTTTTGTTCATAGAAATATAAAAGGCTGCATAATCCTAACAAGATATTTAAATGAAAATTATAGACTGCCTTTAACAGACATTGCACTAAATTTCTTCAAAAATAATAGTTGTGTTTGTCACTGCTGCACAAAAGTAGAAAACAGAAACGTGCTTATGATTTAGAACACACTTCATGCTGCACTGACTGCGTTTTGTTTTAATCACAGTTTTTGCTTTAGAGGAATACAAATATTTAAGTTTCACCAAAAACATAGCCTTAGCTTTTAAGGACATGTCTATATATGTCTGAGAAATAAAAGAAAACTGTTTTTTCTGCCTAAATACTTCCGAGTATTTGTAATGTGAGTTTTAGGGATTGTCAAGATTTGGAATTTTCAAGGTTATAAAAATTGATATTATATGTATGCTCTCGCTGCGATAGAATCGATGGGAATAATGCTTGTGTCCATACAAATTGGATAACCTAGCAAAAGACAAGTTAATCAAAGTCTTTTTTTTTTTCTTTCTTTTTTTTTAAATAAAGATTCTTCATTCCTAGGTGTTGATTGTAGGGAGAGAAAAAAAAAGTCAGTAAAATATTCCTCTCCGCCCTCTTTCATTACGTCATAAGTCTCTCCATAAAGGTAGAGAGAAATAGCATGCATTCTACTGTAAAATATACGTCAGCATAACATTAAGAAAATGTTGACAAAATATACAAATGAACGTAATCGGGTAGACTGAAAAATAATTTCATTAATAAGAGCACTGGTTCTAAGCAAGCGAAATTTATAGTTTTTAAATGGATGGTAGTCTCTCTCACTCAAAAAAAAAAAAAAAAAAAAAAAAACCACACACACACACAGCGGTCTTTTGATGAAACCCTTACAAATATCCTAGACAGATCATGAAGCGATCGGAGTATAGGAAGAAATTTTTGTGCAATTGAAGATATTTAAAAAACGAGCGAAGCGAAATGTTGTGTAACACTTCATACATTTTTGACATACATGTTCTAAAAACATTAGCTAGGTAATTTAAAGGTAAAATAAACTTGGCCAAATGAGAACTGGCTATATAACTGCACTGCAAACGAATTTACATATTTTAGCATTCATAGAAGGCTATGGCAATTGCTGGCTGACATTTAAGCATTGTTATGCGTGCGACAAAAAATAAATATATAGGGCTAAACATTAAGAACATAGTTTCCATTTGCGCTGAAAAGTGTTAAGCAAGTTTTCTGTGGTAAAGTATATGTACATGCATCAATATTTTGAAGTGAAAATGCTTTTGTTCAAAGAATAATGTTACTTTATACCTTTGTAGTTTCCTAAGCTTTCGCTTATGGAACGCCTGATGTTATCACAGTGATGGAAAAATAACTATGTATAATATACTAAAATAAAGAACTGGAAACTAATGAAATAATGAGTGTTATGAAAATTCCTGTCTCCCTGTGCCAATAGCTGTAGTTTAGAATATGAAATATATTTTGGCAATCTCAAGTGCATCTTGAACACAGCAGGAAAAGAGTTGTGTATGTTTTAGTGGCATTTGTTTAGTCTGTCAGATGTTTTGAATCCCTTGTTTCAATCCATGACCTCCCCGGAAGCGACCAGATGGCTTTACCGTATACGGCTGAGATAGAAATCATGGATGCAGAACGATTGGGTCAGTGGCTCCTAATGTGAATTACGAGAGTTAAACAATGCTGCCGCGTCACGCCCATCGTTTAACCTGCCGCCTAGCACTAGAGACTTCTGTTGCACGCAACGGCCCTGATGGATGGGTGCAGCCGGGATCCGAATCCAATTATAATTTTTATAAACTGGGGAATATGCGTTCATTAGCGTCCGGTTGTACAGTAAGGTAAACCAGAGGCAACCGATTAACTATAGAGCATTAGTGTTTATTCTGTGCCGGCCCTCGTAGTGAGTACATTCTTCGATGCACCGGCAGTCATTAAGTCACTACCAGTCAAAAAACTTAGTAGCATGATTAACTGTATAGAAACTGCAAATCTTCCAATGTGCGACATCTCGAAGTAAAATTCCGCTGAGAAAGTATTTTGTATGACTCAATTTTTATAGTATTTAACGCCCATTTTAAATACATATGGCGCCGCAGATGACACTGATGATACATGGAATAAAGATGGAGCACTGGTGAAATGCAATGGCGGGGGAAACCGGAGAGCCCGGAGAAAACCCGCCGCTTTGCCGCCACAAATCCCACATGCGGTCGCCTGGGATCGAACTCGAGTTTTGGGTACTTCCGCAAACAAAGAAATAATACTCCAAAAGCCCGTTTTCATAATGTGAGGGTATGATCACGCCTATGTAGAATGTCCCACAACGATTAAAAATAAATACAACTCAATTTCATTTTGGGGGTAGCGTGACTGCCTCACTTCAAGAGGTCCCAAGTTCGAAACTCGGTTAGGTTGAGCATCATTTCATCCATTTCATTCATCCTCTGATATGACTTGCCAGTTTAAACGACGTTAATTCCAAAACAAGAAAGTAGGCCATAGAGGTTCAAAGGTAAAGGTCTCTTGAGCCAAAGATTCGTGATTCGAGCCCCGACTAAGGTACACTTTTTAAATACGACTCATTTTTTCCCCAACTTTTTGCTCAAAATATTTATATTGGTTATAACGGATATTTTTACTTTCTCTGCACGTACTATATCATAGCGTATAGAAAAGATATTGTGTTAAAATTCAATACTGAGATTTCACAAGAAATATGTTCTGAGCCCCTCTGAAGCCAAAAAAGAAAAAACATTTTTAGAAAAACGTCCGGTGTGTTTCTGGACAGCATAGCTTAAAAACTAAAATACCGTAAAGTAGCAAACTTGGTATTTAAGTTTATTATTTTCCAAGGATACGAAACTAAGAATTTCAAGAAATACCCCTCCCCCCAAACACACACACACACACACACACACACACACACACACACACACACACACACACACACACCCACACCCTTTACATGGAAAAATGTTTAAACATTTTGATTTTCTTAAAAATGGCTGTAACGAGTTTGATTAAAATACCGTATGTTTAAGTTATTCACAACACAAATAAAATGTATATTTTGAATTTTCTGGGAATAGTCTCTTAAGATCACTTTGTTGTGGTTGATTTTTGCAGACTTTTGCTTGACGGTTAAATCATAAAAGATAGACAAAAACTTAACCACACAAAAAATGTAGACCTCGTTAAAACACACAATTTATTTCATATGCGTGTTTGTTGTTGAGTTGACCGTTTCCAAGATATTCCTTATTATTGGTTTCAATTTTAAAATACTTGCATATACTCTCCTCAGACAGGAAGTGTCCGTATTTCTTTTGTTCTACTCCTTGCCAAGCGAATTTCACCGAGAATTGCATAATGATACCTAGCTTTTAAGACATTCGATATCGCTTTAGCATAGCGCATTCCTTTAGTTCCCTTCATTTTTTTTTTTTTTTTTTTTTTTTTTTTTTTTTTTAGTTTAACGTCCTTTAACCTGGTTTGGTCATATCGGACGATGAATGCAATTGATGATATGATGCTCAAATGATGTCGAGGTCCATGGAGCTTTAAGTTACTCGACATTCGTCTTCTCAGATAAGGGAAAACCCCGAAAAAAACCATACCCGGGTAACTCACCCTAAGCGAGATTCGAACTCACGACCTTTTGAACGTGAGGCTACCACCACGCTACCCAGGCGGGCTTCCCTTCTTTTTATAAGGAACTGAGTAATAAGAGCATTCTCTAAAGCTTATCGCGATTAGCACGGTGTAGAAAGCTGGAGAAAGAAGTTTCTAAATAAACAACATAATACTTTTATTTGTTTTATAAATCCAGGTTCATTTGACATAGCATTGTGTTTTTACATACAGGCGTGCATATCTTTAATTCTATGATAATTAAAACTACTAAGGAGCTAAATTATTTTGCACATGTCCCGCAAAGCTCAATAAAGAAGAAGAAAACAAAAAAAGGATACATGTGTCCATAAGTATAATTGACTGCATCTTAATAATTCTCACATTATTCTGAATGATGACTTTTATCTTTTTACTTTCTCTAATGTACTATTTACATAGCGTATAGAGAAGGTACCTAATGTATAGCACCCAAAAAGTCGATACCGATATTTGTTTTGAGACCCCCTGTATCCATAAAAAGCATTTTTAGAAAAATATATCCCTGTGTGTGGGGGGGGGCAGCATAGCTCGAAAACGAAGGTCCGTTAAATACCAAACGTGGTATTTAGGTTCAGTATCTTCTAAGGATTAGACATGAAGATTTTCAAGAAAATCCCTCCACCTCCAACTAACCTTTATACGGAAAAATTTTCGAAAATTTTATTTTCTCAAAAATGGCTCTTCACGATTTTGATTAAAATATCTTATATTAAATGTATTTACATTGACAATAAAATGTATATCTTGAATTTTCTGGGAATAGCCTCTGAAGTCATCTTTATTCTGGATGAATTGTGTGGAATTTTTCTTAGCTGGTAAACTGTAAGAGATAGACAAAAAATGTGTAACAAGAAATTTAGAGCTTGTTAAAACACAGAATTTATGTTACATACATTTTTTCATTGAGTTGAGCGTTTTTGAGATATTCCTTTGTATTGTTTTCTGTTTTAAAGTACTTATACTTTTCTCATATGAGAATTTAACTCCTGGCCATATGAACATAGGAACTTCAATCACATAGCAACCAGATTTTAAAAGATTTGACTGTTTCTTTAGCCTATGGTACTCCCTTATTTTCCTTCTACTTAAAAGGAAGTAAGTGGTAAAGACCATTTCCACTAATTTTTTCATGATTATTATGAAGCAAATAGAAGAAGATTTTTAACAATAATTTGGTTCATTCATGTGAATGAAACACATCAGATATTTTTTAATTTAATAGGATGTCAAAACTGCTTAAAATTTGTAAACACTCAGAACTTGGAAGAAAATAATTTCAGTGTTTCTATATACCCACTATTGAACATGTAAAACTAAAGACAAACTAAAAATGCAGGTTAAAGCACTCTTAACGTTAACTGGAGGCTTTAAATAATTTAAATAACATTAGGTCAAAATAGGGCTTTGGCTTAATAACAGCTGGACTGTTAATATTATTCACTAAACATTTTTGATCCACTTGCACTGGCGCACATTGGCAGCACAGAGTACTTGATGAAGCTTCTAAAACAAGTGCAGATCTCTATGTTTTGATATTATATGCATTTTCTAAGTTAATGTAGGGAAAATGCTGACATAATACATATCCCAACTTATATGGCTATGCAATGTGGCCATGCAGCATTGCATAAATGCATAAAAATAATTTGTATTGTACTTTTGCGTTGCACAGGTATCTTCAATTGGACGCATGCCAGTTCAGGATCTCAGTACTAATGTTGTATTGAGGCATGGTAATAGCGAGGTGAGAAATTGTCTGGGGTTGACTGTGTTTTTTGTTTATTTGTTTTGTGGTATTCGTTGTAAGTGGGTATAGAAATAGAAAAATTGGGATGAATATGGTTGTATGTTACAAATAATGTGTTATAATTGTTTGGTGAAAAGTTTATTGGTGATGTCATTTTTTGAAAGGTTCCTAGAAATCTATACCTAAATGTTAATTTCCTAAACAATTACTGCAAACAAAGTTAGGAAATAGTGGGTTCTACAGGTGTAGTATTCTGGATGGAATGAAAATAAATTCATATTTACATGCATGCTTCAAGCATTTATATCTCTAATGGATATTCAAAGATGTTTTGAAATCTGTTATTCAAATGCAAGTAAATTTGGGTGATATTTTCAAATAATTAAATTTACAACATATAAAATAGTTAATACAACCCATTATCTTTTGGGAGCTTTTCGTCTAGCAAATGAATTTTTCCCACATCTGTTCTGGTTTTGGAAATGTTTGTTAAAGGATTGATTGTATGATCAAGGTTGGCTGGAGAAGGTGCTTATCCATTTATGTGTAATGCTAGTTGATATAGTGAAAAGAGAAAAGCAGTTCAACATTTATTGAGAATAAAATCTTCAATGATGAAAAATCTTCATCCAAATAATGGGTGAAGTGAATAAAAGAGAAATTTTGCTGGCAAATACTTGCCAATTCGCCGATTTACTTTAGAGTATTGATTTGCCCTAGTTTTATTCAACTGTGTGTAAGAATTTACTTCTAACTAGATGCTGTTTAGTATCTGCCCTTTTAAAACTAATTGTTTGGCACAAAATACTCAACAACCACAATTGATGTAGTTGTCACCATACTTGCATATATGGGTGCAGTTAAATCAGCAACTTTTCCAAACTTATTCTCCTCCTCTTTCTTTGACAGTTAATTTTCTCTGAAGTATTTGGGAAAACTATGCATTTGTTTATCTTCTGCACATTCTTTCAGAAATGCTCTATGCTGTATTCTGTAGTGCAATTAACTCCAAAATCTTTGGTCAATCTATTTTGATAACCATGATCTCTTATGAATACCACTCTAGGTTAAATTCCTTTGCAAAGTAGTGTGCAATCAGATTAAAATATGCAATGCTGTAGCCGGGATTTAAACCATGGATTGTCTGCTTTCAATGCAGTTGCTTTAATCAATGAATCTACCATATCAATGTTCCAGTACAACAATAAATTCCCCCCCCCCCCCGAAAAAAAAAAAACTTAGAATTTTTTTTATTTTTTTTCTGGTAAACTGCCAGGCATCTCAATTTTTGAGATTGCACACCTCAACAGTGACTTACAAGTTCATTAGTACCTTAAGTCCCAGGCTGCATAGATCATCAACTACAAGATCAATTAGTGGCAATTAATTGCTCTTTCACATAAGCCCTATAGACAAAGGTTTATTTGAGAGTTAAAATCAGAGTAAAAAATGTTATATTATAGACATTTTATAATTTGAACCAGATCTTTCACTTTCTGTGTGGTTGCTTTAAACTTCTAATTTTTCCTGGGTGTGATTGCACCTTGACATGTTTCTGCATATTGGTGAAGAAAATAGTTGGTTAAATAAGCAGTACTTTCATCTTGAAACCTACATAGTGCATTTCACCTTCTAAGACTTAGATCCCTTGTTTCTCCACAGGGCTTCAGAATATGCATTTTAACTATAATTTTGATAGAAACTGCTATAGAGACATTGGTGTTCAGTTGTTGAGGCTGGCTTTGATTAAACCTTGCAAATTAACACATATTTACTTGTAGGAGTATTTTCTTGTCTTTTATTCAACACATTTTTGAAGTATTCTTGTATAAATACAAGCAAAAGCAAATATGTACCTTTTATTCACTTCACTCATTGTTGGCTCTTGCTTAGAGCTAGTGAAACTTATTTGTGCAACAATTTACTATGTGTCTGCTAGCTCCTGTGCATAAAATACTTTATGGCTTATTTACTATATCTGAATAATAATTCAAAGTTTTTAATATGTGGGAAAGGCTGCATGATTCAAGACACAAAATCTTCACTCTAAGTTTATAGAACTGATTCTGTAATGTAAAAGATCTACCACAGCTTTGTGTTACCTCTTTGATTTTCTAGCCCCCTTTAAATCATTTATGGACTTTCTGCTCATTTGAAGAAAAAAAAGTGGATGCTTTTTAAATTTTTTTTTCTTCTATGGTTATGGCCTATTGCTGAGTAATTTTAATTTTGTTTATTCCTTAATTAACTATTTTCTCTATACTATGAAATTCTAATATTCCTAAGCATGCTGTTTTTTTCAGCCTTGCTTCTGTAGTTATGTGCTTCTGTGCTTGGATGTATTTGGTGCTGATCAGAATGTTTTTTATGCATGGCAGAATCTGGATTATTTTCATCTTTGTTACACTGGAAAAGGAACATTTAAAGTATTTACATCACTAGAATTTTACACAGCAAACTCATTTTATAGTTGAGCTCAGCAATTGTGTAATGCTTGGAAATGTAGCAAAATTGCTTATTGCCCAGGTCATGATTCTACTCTTCAAGCAATTATTAAAAACTTTTATATTTTTTTAAAAATAGTGATACAGTGCTCTTTTCATTTAAATTATTTTTATTTTATGTCACTTGAACAACTTGGTCATATCGCAACAGAACTTCTCAGTAAGATATACTTTATTGATGTATGTGCTGGACAGAAGCCTTTCAAGGTCTCATCCCTGAGCCATACTATCTTTGCTTAATGTCAAGCAGATTGCATTAAGAGTGCTGTTCAATCTAGCCACACTACCATTCAAAATCATAAATCTGTATCAGGTGGCAAAATGCAGCTAGATCTTTTAAGGTCTTGTCTCCTTGACCATACTTACCACTTAGCTCTGCTACAGGCAAATGGGGTTGGGGATGCCATCCAGTCTACTACTTACACTTTTTGTGGATGGATGGCAGTACAATGACAATTACCATTTATTTTCAGTTTTGTTATTGACTGAAGGTTGAACTTTGGGTCATTGTATTAAATATCCAGTCCAGTATTTATTTATCTTGGCAATTGAAACTATGAAAAACAAAAAACAGCCAGATTGGTTGGCCCAGGACCTCCCAAATGCAAGTCACAGATGTTACTGTGGGGACCATCCCACTCTCTCTATCTGGATGTTTATGATGAAGGCATTTTCTTCAGAATCAGTAGAAACAAGTCTTCCTACATTCATAAGCATCTGTCCCAATTTTAACAATATCAAACTTAACTTGCCTTACTGAAGCAGCTACAAAATTATTGTGGCTGTTGACAGCTTTGATCATTTAACAAGAAAATAGTGAAATCTGCATTTAAAGCACTTGCACCAATATGTAAACAAACTGCCCCTTAGCATGCCTCAAAAGCATTATCTAAAGTGAATTTATAGAAAGCAGTAATGGAAAAATAAATAAATCAGTTACTTAAAGTCAAATTGCTACATTGAATCTGATTTATTGAATATGAAAATAGATTTGGAATAAACAGTCCTCACCATAATATTGTATGGAACAATATATGTTGTTTTTTTTTTTTTTTTTTTTTTTTTTTTTTTTTTTTTTTGTGTTTGTTTTGTTTTTTGTTTTTGTTTCTCGGCCTTACTGAATTTTACATTCCTTTTACTGGGACGTACATTTTAAAAAATACTTAAGCCTTTAAGAGTGGTTATGTAGAAGTTGCAATACTTAATTACATAAACTATAGATGAATTAGTTCTTCTGTAAACTTGAAAAAACAAATCAGTATTAGTGATATTGAAGGGCTGTATACAGCCTTCAAAGTTTGTGAACAGCATGAATAATTAAAATCCCTTCCCCCTCCCCCCTCCAAGGAATACAATTCTCTTGAAATCATTAAATCTACCACTAAAATATGAAGTTAAATAGTATGTTGCTTAATTTAGCTTTTAGATTTTCCACATTCAGAAATTGAATTCTCTTCTTTACTTAGTAGTGCACTTCTAAAGCCTAAGAGCATTGACTCAGCTTTCTTATTGTTATTTTCTTAAAGCATAGCTGCACTGTTGTAGTGATTGTGCCTTCTGGTCATTTTGCTTTACATTCCCATGATATATATTTTGCTGGTACATTTGTCCCTCAAGTGACATGAAAGTTGTAATGAGTGCAGTTACTATTCATAGTGTGTTAATGTAAAAGAAGATGTGTGTATTGATAAGGGATATTTTGTATTATAAAATTCATTACAAAAATGGAAATAGCAAGATTATCCTAAGAGTAGAAAGTACACACAGGAAAGTTACAATACCTAGTAAAAGTTGTAAGAAGCTTACGGTAATAGTATTAAGCATTACATAAATTATGAAATAAAGTAACCATGTATGCTGTTATTAACATGAGAAACGAGGATGCATGATAGAATTAATGTGTATCTTAAAGTGGAGTTAAGTTGATGGATTGCTTGGCAAAAGTTCATTTTAATTATTTTTTATATTCTTTTACTAATGCAGCATTATGCAATCTGAAATAGATCTTGTAAAATTGTATATACATTTTATTTTGTACAAATAATAATAATAATACAACTCTGAGTGCATAATTCATATTGAATTATTAATTGTTTCTCTTGCAGATATCTGATATTGTTGTGGGACAGGAGCCCAATGTATCTGCGAGAGAGGCACTGCTCCGTTGGGCCAGGCGCTCAACAGCCAAGTATCCTGGGGTCCGTGTTAGTGACTTTACAGCATCATGGCGTGATGGCATGGCATTTAATGCCATTATTCATAGGAACAGGTTGGTATCACATAATTAATATTTTCTTGTGCCTGCTTAAACTAAATCATTGAAACTCATGGAGGCAAACTAGGGAAATGTCTTAAATCTTTTAAGGGCAGCTTTGTTATAAGTTACAGATTGAAAATGTAGTATTCTATACTATTTTAATCTGGTTTTCTCCACCACTGAATGAAACTCTTTCTTGAAATGGAATGACATAAAACAACCCATTGGAGATTCTAATTAGACATATGTTTGAGCTAGGTATATAATTTCAACTTAGAGCATTAAATGTTATAATTGAAATGCCCTTCAACCTAGGATCTGAATTTAAAGAGGTAACAGTTCCCTTATTTTATATGCTCTTCTATGACAGAATGTACAGTGTGCCCCACTGTAAATTGCCAACATCAATTAACAGTACAGGAAAAAACAAAATAAAATACTGGTATATTTTATCACTGTATAAGGGGAAAAAAGAATATTACATTGTTCTTATTGTATGCTACTTGGTATTCACATGACTGCGTCTTCTAGAAGTAGCAGCCAGAACCAAGAGGACTTGTAAGTCCCACACCAAAGATCTTTACCCTTAATCCACCAGCAAGCTTGTCTTATAAATGCATTGCCTTTGGGATGACTTGACAGTGGAAAGTCTAGTGGGCTCTGATTAGTTGAGCTTGGAGACTTATTGTCTTTTTAAAGTTACTGAGGAAAGAATCCCTCTAAGTCACACTCATTGCAGAAGTGGCATGTTGCCCAATCCTGAGCCTAAGTTCATTGTTTGACTGCTTCACTAGAAATGGAAAGTGTGAATGCAGGCATCACTTGTTACTTATGTGTTGAGGTGGATCCAGAAAGGGGCTAAGGAGGACTTTAGTGCCCCCCCCCTCCCCAACCAGTATGCTAGGATGATGCTGCTTTGGTTAAGTCGAAATTAACGTTTATTTCTTTTTTATTTAAGCAGATAAGCTCCATCAGAGTGAGTGAGTAAATTTATGAAACAGGGGAGTATATCTCAAACTATGTTGAATTAACTCAACAGAAAGAAAGAAAAACATAAAACAGATAAGCCAAATGAGATACATTTTACATTTAGTATTAAAAAACTACTAAGTAATAAGCTCAAACAATTACAGGTAAACTGACTAATCAAACTATTTAAATATTATGTATCAAGGCACTTTTGTTTAATAAATTATTTCATAAGTTTTATCAAAATTTAAGTTAATGTTTTCATCCAAAGGATAATCTGTGTATTATTTAGGTGTGTGTACATTTAGAAATGAAACTGTTTTTGCTACTGACTACATTTTGCACATGGCAAGTTATGTTTCAAAATATTTTAGACTTTCCCTAAAGAAATCCTGGATTCACTAAGCATATGTGTGAAAGAAAATAAGTATGTGGTGTCCTGGTAAAGCACACAATATGCCCACTTTCTTGAAAATGAAGGTAATCTGTGTGCCTGTCCATAGGTTTTCACTGAGTGTAAATGTAAATGGCGTGTTATTTATGGACACTCTTTAACTGCTGTGGTTCTCAGCATCCCATTCTATACTGGGTGTGAAAGACCGCTTAATTTTGCTCAGAGGCCTCTCTATCAAGCTTGAGGTTCTTTTACGTGCCGTAAATCTACGACACTGGACCAACAGCTATAAAACTCACAATAGTGTATCCTGTAAAGGAATAATTCTATATAATATAAGCTGTGCCAGGAAACATTTTTAAATCTAAAGTGCATAAATTATTATTAAAACACAAATTTTATAACATTAATGATTTTCTTAACTCTGTTATTTAACACCAATTGTATTAGGACAACTGTGTTATATTACATCTGTATATTTCTTGTACTATTTTGTTTGTAAGCAATGACGAAGCCATATGTACAAACTGTATATCTGCGGTGAATAAAAATTGAATTGAAAATATGCAGCTTGTTGAACTATAGAGTACAATGCAGCCATCTGCACTTTACTTCATCATGAACTGCAGAAAGTAAACGACATCTCTAAAAAATTTAAATGATAATTAAAGTGTTCAAACCTTCACTATGGTCTTCGAGTGGGACACATTGTAGCAATCTAATATTATTTATTATTATATGCATTACAGAAATAATTTCTTGAATTTTCAGAAACAAAATATGGTACATAACATTATAAAGTAGGTACTCAGTGCAGCATATTAAATAAGGTTTATGATTGTGGAACAGCACCATATAAGTGATATGGATTGCATAGAGATGGAAATACATCAAATGGAAAAACACATTCTGCTAAAATCTACAAGTTAGCTTCAAAATACAACAAATAGAATAATTTTCACTTTCTGAAATGAACACCAAAAGACACACTTCATAAACTTTGTCTCACTATTCCAGAAAATTCAAGATATTTATTTTATGTGTAATGAAAATAGCTTAAAGATGCGATATTTTAATAAATCATGAGCTGCCATTTTTTAGAAAATTAACATGTTCAAAAATGTTTCCCTATAAAGGGTAGTTAAGGGTGGAGGGGATTTTGTTGAAAATATTTGTGTCTCATACCTGAAAGATGCAGGGGGGGGGAGCACACTTGGATTTTGGGACCCTCAAAATATAAAATTTTTGGGTGGAATACAATGCACATGGTATGTGATGGAGAAAGTAAAAAAAAAAAGATTCAGCCAAAACAGCATTACTTCAAATTCCATTTCATTGGTTGAAATAAAAAACAAATTGTGTTCCATTCACATGACTTTCTCTAGCAGTTTCTCAAACAAATATTTCTTACTAAAGATCATTCTGTTAGCTACCTCATGTTAATCAAGATAAACTTTGCCAGAATTGGTCTTATTATTTACGTCTTTGTAAGTAGAAGGGAAGTAAGAGAATGCACTTGGCTAAAACAGTAGTCAGATCTTTTAAAAGCTGGTTGCTAAATGAAAAAATTGAAATTTGGTTCTGTTTACTTGCTAGGAGTAAACAAAAGAGAAACGAAAAGAAAGATGTGTCCCATTTCTGAAAAGTTTAAGTACCTTAAAATTGAAACCAATATCTTGAAAAGGTTAACTCTTAAAAAAAAAAAAAAAAAAAGAAAAGAAAAATAAAATGGCATAAATTGTGTGTTTAATGAGCTCTATATTTTTTGCGCATTAAATTTTTCCTATCTCTTACAGTTTGCCAGTTTTACAAAAGTTATACAAAATGAAGAGCTCTTAGAGGCTATTCCCAGAAAATTCAAGATATACATTTCGTTAAAATCATAAAAATATCTTAAAAATATGACATTTTAATAAAAATTGTTAGAGCCATGTTTGAGAAAATTACTATTATTGAAAAATGTTCCATGTAAAGGGTAATTGGGGGTAGGGGCATTTTCTTGAAAATCTTTGTGTTACATCCATGAAAGATACTGAACTTAGATACCAAGTTTGGTATTTATCTGCCTTTTCATTTTTGAGCTTTGCTGCACGCACACACACGCACACACACACACACACACACACACATACACACACACGCATGCATGCACACACTTCTAAAAAAATTATTCAGGTGCCTCAAAACATGTATTTCTGGTGAAATCTCAGTGTTGATCTTTTGGATGAAATACAATGCTTGCTCAGGCCCTCCTGGGTAGTGTGGTGGTATCATATCTGCCTCACATTCAACAGGTCGTGATAACGAATCTCACTTGAGTGATTTACCCGGAATAAGTTTTTGGAGGGGGGGTTGGGTCCTTAACGTGAGAAGATGGGTGTCGAGTAACTTAAGCTCCATGGACCAAGTTAAAGGTCGTTAAGCTACAAAAAATATACTTTCTCTATTCAGTATGTACGTTGTACATACATGCTAGACAAAGTAAAAATTGGATACATTAATTATTGTAAAATACAAGGTTACCAATACACTATAATATGAAACTCTTCTGTTATGTGGCATTATTTCTTCAGTGATTAATGCACCTCAGAAAGTTGAGAGAGATAAATTAGTGCAGCTTCATCTTAGAGCAGATCATTTACAAATGATTATCTCTATTGACTGATGGTGTTATTTGCAGACCTGACTTGATAGACTGGCGCTCAATCCGCTCACGGCTGGTAAGAGAACGACTTGAAACTGCATTCCATGTAGCAGAAAGAGAGTATGGAGTGACAAGACTTCTTGATCCAGAAGGTGAGTGTGATGCATAACTTTTTCATTTTAAATGATATATCTAACTGCACCTAAAGAAGGGTGTAGCAGTTAGCTTCACAGGAATTGGTGCTTTGCAGTAGAACATTTTAGTTCATAGATATAATGAAAACTTGTAGAAATTAAACTCTGTCAAAAGCAAATTTTAACTATTTGCAATTGTTGCAATAAATGTAGATTCAAATTTTAAATTATTTCCAACCTTAATATTTGTTATTTATAAAATCTGATAAGTGTATGCTTTATTTAGAGTGAGTTAATCTGATATTTTTGTTAGTGCTATATACATGCACGGAATAAGTTACTGCAGTATACTTTAATTATATAACATTTAAACAAAAATTTTGTGTACTTATGAACTTTCTTTCTTAACTTAAATTTTTATTAACACTCCGTTTTACTACTGGTTTTCAATGGATCACAGAATTGCTCAGAAAGAAAGGGTGTGAAGCTGAAGTGAGAGCAGAAGGTTGGGATAGAGAGGAAGAAAAGTGGGAGAAAAAAATGCTGATGGTGGAAGAGAAGGATCTCATGTAATAACCAAATAATGCACACTGAGTTGTGGGCTCTGCTGGTCTGTAAATTATACCTTCCCCCCAAAACTTATGAAGGAGTCAGTAGTTCACAAAAACGTAACTGAATATTATTAAAAGGGAGGGTGATCCTAGAGTTGTTTGATATATAAATCATTCATGTGTATTTTGGAATGAGTTTCAGTTATCATTTAATAGAGTTAAATTACTATTTAACACCATCATTAATTTGCACAAATGCAAATTAACGAATAAGAACACAATAATTTATTTTACTTAGAGATTGTTTAATTTCTTGTCAATATACAAGTATGAATTAGATGCTTGTAAAATAACATGGGCGAGTCTTTGAATGTTAGATATGGGGTGATGGAATAAGTACTAGGAACTTAATATATATTTAATCATTGATGTGCCAGAATTTTTAAAAATATATCATTTAAAAGGAGCATTGGTTATCCATTTATAAGTTTAAAATAATGTGTGGTTTGCATTAAAAAAATTAATATCTTTATCTTTATTAAACTTTTGAGTTATGTATAACTACTTTTATTTGACTCTACAATTTCATTTATTATTTTGATCTAAATTTTATTTATTTTATAGTAATGTGCCATATATATTATTGCTAGTCTAAAAGTATCAAAAAATTTGATATATATGATAAAAAGTAGTTATTCCAAAGACTTAGAAAGAAGTGTTGTGGTGATGTAATTTTACCTTCAGTATCTTTGTATAATGCCTCCTGATGATGCAACACAATAGCAGGTTGCTGTTTATGTAATAGGTATCAGGTAGTGAAACAGGATGGGTGGAGTTGATCTTGACACTTGACAGACTTGAGACTCCTTTTGCATGACAGTGACAGGGCTCAACTCCTTTATTGGATAGGAGCTTTTATTTTTTAGAAGAAATGGCCAGGAAAAATAAAACAAGACTTAAAATAACATGTAATATAAACCAGATATTATCAATTCTACACAAAATTATTACAGTCAACCCTATTAATTTTTTCATTTAAATACTTTTGGGATATTTCACTTACTGTATTAATGATTTTTAAATCTTACTGTATATTTTCAAAATAAGTACACATTTTCAACCCCCCCCCCCCCCACCAACTGATGATATAAACTCCCAATAAAAAGCAAATTCTGTATATTTAAGCGGGAAGATAAAGTGCACTCTCTCCTCCCTTTCCCTCTCATTGTTCTTTCTAAGCAGATTTAAAGTTGTGACCTCTTGAGTTTGAGGCAAGCCTGTTAGCACCTCCATGGAAGTGGTGGTATAATACTTGTGAAATTACTTTGTCTTGGAGGTCTATTTTAATTAATGAATCGTACAATAAGACTTTAAACTGTGAAATCTGAGATAAAAAATCTGATGTGTTCCATTCACATAACTTTTTCTACAAACTTTTATTACAAGAGATTATTCTATTATCTACATCATGGTAATCAAGATCAAGATCTGTAAAAATGGTTGTGTTACCTCCTTTTATGTAGAAGGGAAATAAACTAATACACTAGCTTAAAGCGATAATCAGTCTTTAAAAAAGCCAGTCAGTATGTGAAACAATTGAAATTTGGATTTCACTGAATGCGGCCAAAGAAAAACAAGAGTTGAAATAAAAGATGACCTTCCATATGAGAAATATTACATAGTTTAAAACTGAAACCAATAGCAAGGAATATTTTGGAAATGTTTGACATGAGTAGTGTGTTTTAATGAGAGCTACATTTTTTGTCTATCTCTTACGGTTTATCAGTTATGCAAAATTCATCCAGAATGAAGAGTTCTTCAGAAGCTAATCTTATTTGTCTTGTAAATATCGTAAATATACAGTATTTTAATCAAAATCGTTATGGGCTATTTTTGAGGAAAACAAAATTTTCAAAAAATGTTCCATGTAAAGAGTAGTTTGTGGTGGGGAGATTTTCTTGAAAATCTTTGTTTCACATCCTCGGAATATGCTTAATTTAAATGTCAAGTTTAGTATTTAATGATCTTTTTTTTTTTTTGGCTATGCTGTAGCCACACTCACACACACATGCATGCACATATGCACTCACGCACACTCACACACATACTTTTTGTGATTAAATCTTGGTATCAAAGTTTTGGGTGAAATACAGTATCTTCTCTATACACTATACATAGTTTGTGCAGAGAAAGTAAAATTGTGAGCACAGGGAATTAAATGTCCATGGTTTAAATTGACATTACATTCTTCAAGTCTAAATATTGGCCTAGTGCATTTCATTTTCAAATGTGTAAATATCAGCTGTTTACAACACCATTGCTATTGCAGCATAATTGAATTAGAAGAGTATAAGTGGAGGTTAATAAAATGTAAAACAAAAGCATTTTCAATAGAAGTGTGCTCCTGGTTGCTCTTAAAGAAACATTATTTTGTTTAAGCTTATTATTATAGCTAAACATGGCATGTAAGGATTATTGTAGGACTTTGATTACATGCAAATTGCATTTATGCAAGTCTTGTAGGCCTCAGACAATTTAGGGCACTGTAATGTTTTATCTGAAAATGCTTTCTCATTTTCAATTATCAAATAAAATAGGATTATTTTAAGTTCCTGAGCCTAAAACATTACAATAATGAATAAGCATTTGTTTCAGCTGTAATATAAAAAGTGTCAAACTTACATTATACTGTTATTTGAATTTATGCTTTAAACACTCTAACATAATTAATCGTTT